>CM075967.1:38909045-39206240 GCA_038048745.1 Coluber constrictor foxii
TCTTCTAGTCGAGCCCCCTGCTCAAACAGGAGAACATATACCACTTTAGATAAGTGACTGTCTAGAGGCTATTAGCAATAGCAATTGTGTAAACAATGGTCCCAAGTCATTTTTTTCAATGCCATCGTAACTTTCGGTTACTAAATGAATAGTTTGTAAGTTGTGAATTATCTGTATAATGGGATCTCCTGGAGACATCACCCCGCCAACAAAAGCGCGTATAGTCCAGGCTACAGTCTTCCCAGTTGCAATGGATGGCTGTGAAAGTTGGACCACAAGGAAGGCTGAGAAGGCCAAAGAATGGACGCCTTTGAACTCTGGTGCTGGAGAAGACTCCTGAGAGTCCCTTGGACTGCAAGGCGATCCAACCGGTCAGTCCTAGAGGAGATCAACCCTGACTGCTCTTTAGGAGGCCAGATCCTGAAGAGGAAACTCAAATGCTTTGGCCACCTAATGAGAAGGAAGGAAGGACTCCCTGGAGAAGAGCCTCATCCTGGGAACGATGGAGGGCAAAAGAAGAAGTGGTCGGCAGAGAACAAGGTGGCTGGATGGAGTCAATGAAGCAGTCGGCGTGAACTTAAATGGACTCCAGAGGATGGTAGAGAACAGGAAGGCCTGGAGGAACGTGGTCCATGCGGTCACAATGGGTCGGACACAACTTCGCAACTAACAACAACAACCTCCTGGAGATCCAACTTTCCCTTCAACTCACCTCGTGGCTCTTGGGATCTTTGCCAAGCGCAAATTGGCGGCTGCTCTCCTGGTAGTGGACAGGAACATTGTAGACACGATTCTTGTAAAAAACCACCAAGGTGAAAGGCTGGCTGGCAGAGTGGTGGGAACTCTGCCGTACCATGAAGGCGCTGTTCTGCAACGAAGAGGAGGGGAGCAGAGGAGAACAAGACTAACAGAGTTGGAAGGGACCTCGGAGGTCTTCTAGTCCAGCCCCCTGCTCATTCACAACTTCTGGAGGCAAGTTGTTCCACTGATTCATTGTTCTCACCGTCAGGAAATTTCTCCTTAGTTCTAAGTTGCTTCTCTCCCTGATTAGCTTCCATCCATTGTTTCTTGTCCTGCCTTCAGGTGCTTTGGAGAATAGCTTGACTCCCTCTTCTTTGGGGCAGCCCTCAAATACTGGAAGACTGCTGCCATGTCACCCCTAATCCTTCTCTTTGTTAAACTAGACATGCCCAGTTCCTGCAACCATTCTTCGTCTTTTAGCTTCCAGCCCCCCAACCATCTATTGAAACACTCATTTTGAATCCAAATGAATTTTCTTCTCTCTCTTGTGGACTTAAGGCATCTCTGGCTTGAGTGCCCCACGGAGAACCTCCCAGGCCAAGACCTTTCTTTCTGTAGAGCAGGACTTCTCCAAGGCGGAGAAGAGGTGGAGATTATACATGGGGTTGCACAGTGGTTAGAATGCAGTATTGCAGGCAAACTCTGCCCGCTGCCAGCAGTTCAATCCTGACCAGCTCAAGGTTGACTCAGCCTTCCATCCTTCCGAGGTCAGTAAAATGAGGACCCAGATGATTGGGAGCAAGAGGCTGACTCTATAAACCGCTTAGAAGGGGCTGTAAAACACTGTGAAGCGGTATGTCAGTCTAAGTGCTATTGCTATTTTCCTTCCTTCCTTCCTTCCTTCCTTCCTTCCTTCCTTCCTTCCTTCCTTCCTTCCTTCCTTCCTTCCTTCCTCCCTCCCTCCCTCCCTCCCTCCCTCCCTCCCTCTCAGTACTGGGAGGGTATCCTCCCTCTAATACTACATTAGAATGCAGTATTGCAGGATAACTCTGCCCAGTGCCAGCAGTTCAATCCTGATCAGCTCAAGGTTGACTCAGCCTTCCATCCTTCTGAGGTCAGTAAATGAGATCTAGATAGTTGGGGGCAATAGGCTGACTCTTTAAACCGCTTAGAGAGGGCTGTAAAGCACCGTGAAGCGGTATATAAGTCTAAGGCTATTGCTATTGCTACAGTCAGGCTTGGTACGTGATGGGATTGCATTATGTTGACATTTCCCAGCCAGGATGGACAAAACACGACCCTGGGGCTCAGACGGTGCAAATCAGAGATTGGAATTTATAAACATCATAAAACAGGGCCAGGCTACCTTGTTAAATTGGAGGAGAGCTGCTTCCGCTGTACGCCGGTCACAAACTGCCTGCATACCATGGAGCATTTTTCATATCGGGATCCTGCAGAAATATAACGGAGGCCAGTGAAACGGAGCCTGGTTTAGCTCTGCAGACTAAAGCACCGTAATTAACATCCAGCTGTCTGCAATTACACCAGTTCGAATCTCCCCAGGCTCAAGATCGACTCAGCCTTCCATCCTTTCTAAGGTAGGTAAATTGAGGACCCAGTTTGTGGGGGCAATAAGCTGACTTTGTATAAAATATACAAAAGTATGAAGGCTATTGCTTAATGCATTGTAAGCCGTCCTGAGTCTTCGGAGAAGAGCAGCATATAAATCAAATAAAAAAGAAATGCAGGTTACGGCCAAGGAATCAAGGGTGCCAAACCGACTAGATCAGTCCCATCGTTCTCCAACATCACCGCAATCCCAATCCATGGGTTTCAGATTTTGATCCAGGAGTGAGGACTAGAGAAGAAAGCACCTAATCGTAGCAATAGCACTTATATGCCGCATCACAGTGCTTCCCAGCCTTTCTCTTACAGAGTCAGCCTCTTGCCCTCAACGATCTGGGTCCTCATTTTATCGGCCTCGGAAGGATGGAAGGCTGAGTCAACCTTGAGCCCGGTGAGATTCGAACTGCCAAATTGCCGGCAGTCAGCAGAAATAGCCTGCAGTACTGCATTCTAACCACTGCGCCACCGCAGCTCTTTATAATGTTGTATGTGGGCAACCATCAATCAGCTGTACTGTATATCACTCTTTTGCTCTTGTTGGGGGGGGAGGGGGAGGATAACCAGTGCAAGTGGAAATTCAGTGCTCTCTCTCCCTGCATTTGAGAATGCATTGAGTGAAGGACACTTGGGTCCTTCCGAATCTTTAATAAACCTTAATAAGCATCTTCATCCTCATCAAAAGAGCCGTGGTGGCAGAGCGGTTGGAATGCAGTATTGCAGGCTGACTCTGCCCACTGCCAGGAGTTCGATTCTGAGCAGTTCAAAGTTGACTCAGCCTCCCATCCTTCCGAGGTGGGTAAAACAAGGACCCAGATTGTTGGGGGAAAGAGGCTGACTCTGTAAACCGCTTAGAGAGGGGCTGGAGAGCACCGTGAAGCGGTGTATAAGTCTAAATGCTATTGCTATTTTCCTTCCTTCCTTCCTTCCTCCTTCCCTCCCTCCCTCCCTCTCTCCCTTTTCTTTCCTTCCTTCTTTCCTTCCTTCTTTCTTTCCTTCCTTCCCTTTCCCCCCACTCCCTCCCTCCCTCCCTCCCTCCCTCCCTTCTTTCTTTCTCTGTCTCTCTCTCTGTCTTCCTCTTCCCATCTGACAGGACTGTTTATTGGTGAAAATGCAGGAGGGAGACCACATTTGCTGCTTATGGATGGAGAAAAGATCTCTTAGAAATCTAACTAATAAATAACATCATCCAGTCCTGCAGTTCCGATAATATAGACGATTAGTCTTTCTCAGATGGATCCTTGGCTCGGGATGTCCAAAAGTGTATAGTAATCCAAGAGTTGGAGAGAAGACATTGGCTTTCCTGGATTGCACCCACACCCGGCAAATCTGTAGCCCGCCCATCCCTCTTCTATAGTGATGTCTCTCCACAAGTGTTTCTCATTCTCAGCACTCTAAGAGGGTAGACTTCAACTCCCAGAATTCCCCAACCAGGCATGCTGTCTCCCTCTTTCTGTTATATTTGACCATCCAGTTAGTAGGGAAGTTTCTTTCTTTCTTTCTTTCTTTCTTTCTTTCTTTCTTTCTTTCTTTCTTTCTTTCTTTCTTTCCTTCCTTCCTTCCTTCCTTCCTTCCTTCCTTCCTTCCTTCCTTCCTTCCTTTCTTCCTTTCTTTTTCTTTCTTTCTCCTTTCCTTCCTTTTTTTCTTTCTAATTTACTTTTTCTTTCTTTCTTTCTTTTGTTCCATCCTTTCTTTCTTCCTTCCTTTTTTCTGTTTTTCTTTCTTTTTCTTTCTTTCTTCATTCCTTCTTTCTGTCTGTTTTTCTTTCTTACTTTCTTTCTCTTTTTTCTTCTCTTTCTCTTTCTTTCTCTTTCTCTCTCTCTCTCTCTCTTTCTTTCTTTCTATCTAACTTTGTAATCCACTACACAGTCAAAAGAACACCTCTGATAGTTCAGCCATTATGCTCACCTCTGGAAGGTTATCAGTTTTGAGGCACCTACCTGGAAAAAACAACAACAACAGAGCATTTAATGGGTTCTATAGAGGTCACAACCTATTTTTTTTTCCCAATGCCACTGCCAGGCTTAGACCCAGACAAGAAGGCTACCCAAGGTGTACCACCTCTATCTTTATTCTAAGGTTTCCTGAACAAATTCAGAAAACAAAAGCCTTGGTGGTGCAGGGGACTAAAGTGCTGTTAGAGTAGCACTTAGCTGCCAGCTGCCTGCAAATTACTGCGAGTTCGAATTTCACCAGGCTCAAGGTTGACTCAGCCTTCCGTCCTTCCGAGGTAGGTAAAATAAGGACCCGGATTGTGGGGGCAATAAGTTGACTTTGTATAAAAAAGAACACCGCTTAGGGGGGTAGGAAAGCCCTACTAAGCAGGTATGTACAAAAGTATGAAGGCTATTGCTTGACGCATTGTAAGCCGCCCTGAGTCTCCGGAGAATGGCGGCATATAAATGGAACCAATAAATAAATAGATAAATAAAAGTCTGAAAGTACATCGTTCCCCTCCCCCCATCTCTACATCCCTAGAAATGAGGGAGGGTCCCTTCTGAGATGTTTGCCGTGCCCCCCCCTCCATTTTTCTTCTGTGGCCTCAGCTGTCTCTTATCTGATTGCTCATAGTTTGTTCTTCCTCCCCTCCTCCCAGGTGATTTCCCATACTATTACAGGCAGCCTGGAGGTCACGGGTTTGCAGAACAAATGAGTTACGTCAAGAGGAATAAAGTAGGAATAAAGTCCCATCAGGAAGACGGTCTGGGGCAGTGATATTTCTGCAATTCTGCAAAAGTGGAGGAAGGGGCTCCTGTTGTGGCCCGCCAGTGGATCTGGCAGCAGATTCGGACAGTGAGGAGGTTGGGGAGGAACATGGGCCAGTCCTGGAGTCTGGGGGAGGCTTTGCATCCAAGGCAGAGAGGGGCCAGGGCCATATGACAGGTATCAGCTGCCTTCAGAGTCAGGCATCAGTGAGGCGGACAAATAGCTGGAGCCTGTTCCCAGTGTGCACAAGTGCAGAGTTGCCAGACGAAGGGAGCAGCTAAAGAACAAGAGTCGACTTGGGAGTAAGGCCACAGGTGGACGATGAAGAGCTCCTGCCAGAGGGAATAAAAAGGAGCAAAAAGGGAGTGGAGTTTGCAGGAAACCATTCATTCATTCCTGCATTCTTGCCAAGTATTGCAAGAGTCTGAGAAAAATATCAGCCTGGCCACTCTCCAAGGGCAGCAATTGTGAACTATCTTGAAAGAGTGTGGGAAGGAAAGACTTGGCTGGAGAGGAAGTCACTGTAAATTAAATAAAAAGGGGTTTATCGGGATGAGGACTCGGCTTCGTGCTGCTGGGGAAGCCTAGTTCAGAACAGCTCCTCGGATGAAGCAGCCCTTGTAATAACAAGCGTGATTTTTTTGCTTTGATCTTTCTCCTCCACTGTCCATGCCCAGATCCATCCATGTAAAAGCATAAACTGTTACCCTCAGTGTTTTCTTCTGGACAGCCCTGGAAAGAGAAAGGATGGAGGAGATGGTTATTTTCCTAATCTGATTCAGATACCTGTCTTTATCTGTTCCTTCATGAATGTCCTCCGATCACTCTTCTGCCTGAGACTCTGTTCCTTGTGATGCTCTCCACATCAGCTGGCTCAGGGGTCAGCAACCTGCGGCTCGGGAGCCGCATGCGGCTCATTGGGCCCCCAGCTGTGGTTCCCTGTCAGATGATCCCACCACTCGCCCTCCCAGTCACGGGGGATGGAGGGGGATGGAAAAATGGCCAGGGCAGAGGCAGAGAGATACAGAGAGAGGGTGAGAGAGACATAGAGATATACAGAGAGAGAGGAAGAGAGAGAGGGAGGAAGGGAGGGAGGGGAGATAGAGATATGTCAAAAGGATTTTGTGGTTCCCGGTGTTTTTTAACAACTGGTTCTCTGCTCTAATGACCGGCTGGGTAGGTGTGGCTAGGGGGTTATGTGACTGGTGGAAGTGAGTGACATTGAGTTGGCCACGCCCACCCAGGTTTTGTGGCTCCCAGTGTTTTCTTTTCTGTGGGAAACGGGTTCAAATGGCTCTTTGAGTATTTAAGGTTGCAGACCCCTGAGCTGGCTGAAAATATTTAAAAATATACCCAGGCATTTTTAAGGTCAGCTCTTTCTCCACAAATGCTGCCTGATTTGCTCCTTATCTCAAGCTTATCCACTCACCTGCTGAGATCCCAAAGAAGAAATTTTGGACCTAATAGAAAGAAAAAGAGAGAGGATTGTGTTACATGAGATCCATAGTATTTATCGACCCTGTCAACTTTTAAGACTTCAACTCCCAGAATTCCACAGCCAACATGCTGTGCTAATTTAAAGTTATACTAAGGCTGAAAATCATTGGTTTAATGCAGGAGTCAGCAATCTGTGCCTCTGGAGCCGGATGTGGCTCTTTCACCCCCCTGCTGCGGTTCCCTGTCGCTCAAAATATGCATCACAACTGCTAATGTGTGACACCCACTGGCACATGATTTATTGAGCTTTTCAACTCCTGGTAGGCCAACCATGGATAAATCCAAGAAAAGAAAAGTTTTGGAAGAAAACAGAACATTTAATTCGACTACATAGGCTAGTTTTGTGGCTGTTCAAGAAATAGTCAGGCACGGGAAGGGTTTTGTGACTCCCGGTGTTTTCTTTTCTGTGGGAAACGGGTCCAAATCTTTGAGTGTTTAAGTTTGCAGACCCCTGGTATAATGTGTAAGAGACAGATCTTAACATGACGCATTACATCAGAGACATCAAAGGTTGGGTGACACATTTTTTTTAAAATTTAATTTATATGCTGCCCTTCTCCGAAGACTCAGGGCGGCTTACAATGCGCTAAGCAATAGCCCTCATACTTTTGTATATTTATACAAAGTCAGCTTATTGCCCCCACAAACTGGGTCCTCGTTTTACCTACCTTGGAAAGGATGGAAGGCTGAGTCAACCTTGAGCCTGGGGAGATTCGAACTGGTGTAATTGCAGACAGCTGGATGTTAATTACGGTGCTTTAGTCTGCAGAGCTAAACCAGGCTCCTACCTGATTTATAATTTGGAATTATGAGAACATGCTGGCATGTTTTAAATAGCTGCCACGCAAGATAACTGTGAGTATCGGCCCCTTTACACAGGACTTAAAATAACTTTATTGTTACTTTGAATGCACACTAATCAGCATACATTAAAATATTTCATTGCATCCAGCTCTCAAAGGGTCACCTCCTCCAATATTACACTACATAAATGAAATGGACAAAATAAAACATCTAAAACGACCCCGTAATCCTTATGGAAGGGCGACGTGTGATCCTGTGGCGAACCGGCGGTAAAGGTAAGTAGAACAGATCCCTGACTCACTTGGCTTGTTTCAAGAGGCAGGTTAGAGGTTCCAGGGCTGAAGAAGTAGATCCTTTACAGGGAGCCATATCTGGCAAGAAATGAAAAACAAATCAGCTCCAGGAGAAAAGCTCAGGATCGCAAAGTTACATCTGGAGCCGTTGTTCTCTAATTGATTTGATTTGATTTTGATTGTATTAGATTTATAAACCGCCCTACTCCTGGGGGACTCAGGGCGGTGTACAGCCATAGATAAAACATATCAATACAAAAGTTTAAAATAGAATAAAACAAATTAAATAATTTGGCTGACAATTTAAAACCCCAATAATTTAAAACAAATTAAAATTCATAATTAAAAGGGGAAAATAACTTAGGTCAGGCCGGCTTGTTGGAATAAGTAGGTCTTGAGCGCGCGATGGAAGGTGCGCAGGTCCGGGATCCTCCGTATATCCGGGGGGAGCTCGTTCCAGATGGTAGGTGCTCCCACAGAGAAGGCTCTCCCCCTGGAGGCGGCCAGCCGACATTGTTTGGCCGACGGCACCCGGAGGAGCCCCTCCCACAAGCCGGTGGGAGACTATTGGTGGTAGTAGGCGGTCCCGTAAATATCCAGGTCCTAAGCCATGGAGTACTTTAAAGGTGATAACCAAAACCGTTACGAACCGGTAGTAAAGGTAAGTAGAACCCCCCTCCCGGGTAGGACTTACTTTCTGAGTAGGTCGTATTTTTGGAGGGGAACGGTAGGTCATATCATTAATTGAATATTCAGTGGAATAGTTTGTAATGTAGCAATAGCCAAAGCGTATGAAGCTCCACGGAGCTCTCCAGAAATGCTACCTTGGAGAAGATAAGGGGCCAACAGAAGGAACTTTACCTGTGGTGGCCTCACATTCCAGATAGATAGGCTGATCTTCAGGTTCTTCCTGCAAGAGGGAGAAAGAATTTTGAGCCTAGTAGAAACTGGAGCATCGTGTTGTGTTAAGTATGCAAAGTTAGTTACCTTGTCATCTTTTGAAGCCAGCAAAAGATCTGCAAGAAAAATTCAAAGAATAAGAATGAACAACACCCAAAGAAGAACGTCTATAGAGATTCTCAGTCATCCAGATCATGGTTGTCCCAAATGTGCTTTATCAAGAGGCAACTGGAATTTCTTCTTTGAAGACATTTTGCTTCTCATCCAAGACGCTTCTTCAGCTCTAACTGGATGCTCTTCCATTCCCTACCTGGATAGCTCAGCAGACTAAAAGCATTGTGATTAACACCAGCTGCCTGCAATTACTGTAAGTTCGAATCTCACCAGGCTCAAGGTTGACTCAGCCTTCCATCCTTTCTAAGGCAGGTCAATTGAGGACCCAGTTTGTGGGGGCAATAAGCTGACTTTGTATAAATATACAAAAGTATGAAGGCTATTGCTTAACGCATTGTAAGCCGCCCTGAGTCTCCGGAGAAGGGCGGCATATAAATCAAATTTTTAAAAATACAACCAGAAAATCCAGTTGCCTCTTGAAAAAGCACCTTTGGGACCAAAAGAAGAACTTTCAGAGAGTTGATGTCCACAAGTCTTAAAGTTGCCAATTGGACAATCCATAACAGAACCAGGGATGCTAAAATACCTTCTAATTTGTTGCATCTTCAACATAGGATTGTCCATCAAGAGTTCCAAAAGATCCCAAACAAAAGTTTTGGTGAAAATTTTTAAACCTCACCTTAAAATTACAAGAAAGATATATAACATTTTAAAAAATGCATGACATCAAAAAAAAAAAAGTTAAAATAGGAAACTCCAATTTTCTCTTCCAAATTTCCAGTAAGTTGTCAGTATGTATGTATTGCAGTAAAACTCTGACAGGTTCTGGAAAACCGGTAGCGGAAATGTTGAGTAGTTCGGAGAACTGGCAAATGCCACCTCTGACTGGCCCCAGAGTGGGGTGGGAATGGGGATTTTGCAGTATCCTTCCCCTGCCACGCCCACCAAGCCACACCACGCCCACCAAGCCACGCCCACAGAACCGGTAGTAAAAAAAATTGGATTTCACCACTGAGTAAAATTCTTTCATTGCTGATGTAACTGGTTGGCTTAGTTCATTAAAAAAAAAATCTAATATGTTCCAAATCCTGGAAATTTCCCAAGGTGTCAATCATTAGGTAATATATCAGGGGTAGTATTCACTTACCTTCGCTGCCAGTTCACAAATATGAGTGTGCAGGGGGCCTTCCAGGCATGTGCACAGCATCAAAAATGGGACGTGATGACGTCCAGGCGGGTGGGCGGAGTTTTCCGCAGCCGCCGCTACCGTTTCGCCCGAACCAGATAGAACTGGCTGTATACCACCACTGTAATGGTGCTACAATTCTACCTACCGTTGTTTATGGCCATTTTTGCTGGATGTCGAGAGAAGACCGAAGCAGGCAAAGACACCCGGCGAGCTGAGGACGGGAGAGAAGTGGGCTGAGGAGGCTTCATCAACCCCTTTTTCAGTGCTGTGAAGAGAAAAAAAATAGTTATTCAACTTGCACAGTGTCGGGGAATCTTTAGCTGCTCAATAGAAGCAGAAAAAAGTAGATTTTATAACATATTGAAATATGTGTAGTATGGTGTGCTGTCTTGTCCTTCTCTTACAATAGTCCCTGCCATTTCCTTTGCCCCAGAAGTAATTTTCCCCCCTCTTTATGACGCTGTAATCCTTTGATTTGAGATGGCGTCGGGGTGACTGAATGGAACTGAGCATTTACTGGCCAGATGCCCTTCCTGACACCTATGCAGAGTTCACAGCAGATATTTTTCTCTTTTGAAGAAAGAGAAGTTGAAGTCCACAAGTCTTAAAGTTGCCAAGAAGCAATGGTTAGAAAACTAAATTAGGCCACCTTAAAAGATGCAAGTCCTTCCGTCACGGTGTTGCATCCCACACAGGCCCACCCCTCCAACAGCCCCTCTGGCGGCCTCTTCCTCTGACCTTCCTCAATGGCTTGGATGTTGATTGTCCCTTCATCTCCACTGTCTTCAGCTCCGGCCTTTGTGAGCAACTGTAAGGCACAAGAGGGGAAATTTAGTAGGACAAGCAAGAGAACTCTTCCAAGACCTGTGGACTATAACTCCCAGAATTCCCCAGTCAGCCATGGGAGCTGAAGCCCACAGGCCTTAAAGTTGCCCAAGTTGGACACCCCGGGATTTAAAAATGATGTGAATAGAAGCTGTTGGCTGTGATTTTCATTTTACAAATGATCAAGCTTCTTTTAAAGAGAAGACCAAAAGGACTTTGCAATTGGTTTTCTGGCTTTTTTTAATCGTTGGCTTGAATAAGCAAAATATACCCTATTTTTTGGAGTATAAGACGCACCTTAGTTTTTGGAGAGGACAGTAAGAAAAAAGCTGATTGGCAGGTGGATCAGACTCCCGAAATACCCCCAATCAGCTGTTCCCAGAGGTGAATTTTAGCAACAGGTTCCTTGGTTGTGAGCTCTGTGCTTTGCTTTTTTTTCTGCCTCTGAAAGCCTCCTAAACAGAGCTTCAGAAAAAAAGCCTCTGAAACTTTTCAGAGGCTTTTTTTTTCTGAAGCTCTGTTTGGAGGCTTTTTTTTCTGAAGCTTCATTTCTGAGGCTTTTTTCAGCCTCTGAAACCTCCGTTTGAGAGGCTGGGCATGGCTACATTCGGAGCATGTTTGCTTCTGACAAGCAAAGTCAACAGAGAAGCCAAATTCACTTAACAACGGGGTTACTAACTTCACAATGGCAGGGATTCACTTAGCAACGGTGGCAAGAAAGGTCATAAAAGTGGAGCAAAACTGTCTTGCATAGCAATAGAAATTTTGGAGCTCAGTTCTGGTCATAAGCTGAGGACTAGCCCTAATTATATGAAAAAAATTCATGGTTTCATTCATAGGAGGAAGTGGAATACTCAGCTAGTACACTGCAAAGATCAAAAGCAGGTTTGTGGAGGACACGACGAAATTATTCAGTGCAAGGTTATAGGATTCAACCCTTTGGTTTCACTCTTGAAAAACATAGTAGTTGAGTGATGGATAATTAATAATAGAATAGAATAACAGAGTTGGAAGGGACCTCGGAGGTCTTCTAGTCCAACCCCCTGCTTAGGCAGGAAACCCTACACCACTTCAGACAAATGGTTATCCAACATCTTCTTTAAAACTTCCAGTGTTGGAGCATTCACAACTTCTGGAGGCAAGTTGTTCCACTGATTAATTGTTCTCACTGTCAGGAAATTTCTCCTTAGTTCTAAGTTGCTTCTCTCCTTGATTGGTTTCCACCCGTTGCTTCTTGTCCTGTCTTCTGGGTGCTCTGGAGAATAGCTTGACTTCCTCTTCTTTGGGGCAGCCCCTGAACACTGCTATCATGTCTCCCCTGGTCTTTCTCTTCCTTAAATTAGACATACCCAGCTCCTGCACTCCAGTCCCCTAATCCTCTTTGTTGCTCCTCTCTGCACTCTTTCTAGAGTCTCCACATCTTTTTTACATCGTGGCGACCAAAACTAAATGCAGGATTCCAAGTGATACTTAGATAATAATATGTGAAGTACGAATACCACTTTACAAAACCTTAGTTTTATAAAACCTTAGGCATCCAGTTTTGGTCACATTACCAAAAAGATGTTGAGACTTTGGGAAAAAGTGCAAAGAAGGGCAACTAAGATGATTAAAGACATGGGAGGCTAAAACACACGAAGAACGGTTGCAGGATTTGGGTCGTGCTAGTGTAGAGAGAAGAAGGACTAGGGAGGACATGACAGAATATTTGAGGGGCTGCCACAAAGAAGGGGAGGGTCAAATTATTTTCTAAAGCACCAGAGGGCAGGACAAGAAGCAAAGGATGGAAACTAATCAAGGAGAGAAGCAACCTGGAATTAAGAACAAACTTTCTGGGCATAGTTAAGGATTTTTCACTGACTGAAACAAAATTGATATTATATATGGTCAAAGCAGCTAGATTATTGATTGGCCAATATTGGAAAAAAGACTTTATGCCTACTATAGAAGAATGGATTTTGAAGGTGGCCAGTTTTGCAGAAATGGCAAAGATATCAGCATATTTAAAAGACCGGACTCAAGAAACTTATATGTGAGAATGGAAGAAATGGATAGATTACGTGCAGAATAAATATCAAACAAGGAAGTATCAGATAGCTTTTAGCTGAATGTTATGAAGAAATTTATAGTGTAAACAGGGGGTAGAATTATAGGGGAGTATTATATGATATGGTACGATTTGGATTTCACCTTGGGAAGTCATGGGGGGGGGAGGAGAGGATTGGAGGGGGGGAAGGGGGGGAAAAAAGTGGGAGGAAAAATTTGTGTTTGTAAAACTTTTCCAATAAAAAAAAAGAAGTTAGACATGAAAGAAAGGAAAAAGTTTCTTAATAAAAGGTGATATGATCAAAAGCTAGAATAAGTGATAGAAACAAGAAAAGGGGGAATATTAGTGTATACTTTTTACATCACAAAATGAAAGCAAAAACAAGAGAAAATGTGGAATAATTGAATAAGGCTATAAATTAATATAAGTATGCATTATTATTAGAAATTAAGCAGATTGAATGTAAAGATTGATTAACTTGATTAGGTTATTCGTATTAGAATATATGACACTCAGGTGCCACGCTGTTCACGCATTGATT
Organism: Coluber constrictor foxii; assembly: GCA_038048745.1. Taxonomy (NCBI): domain Eukaryota; kingdom Metazoa; phylum Chordata; class Lepidosauria; order Squamata; family Colubridae; genus Coluber; species Coluber constrictor. The sequence goes on from CM075967.1 coordinate 38,922,326, forward strand.
TAATATTCTGATAAAAGATAAAAAAAACTTGGGGAAAAAAAAAGAACAAACTTCCTAAAAGTGAGAACTGCTTGCCTCCAGAAGTTGTGGCTGCTTCATCACTGGAGGTTTTCAAGAAGAGAGTGGACAGCCACTTTAACAGATTAACAGAGTTAGAAGGGACCTTGGAGGTCATCTAGTCCAACCCCAAGCAGGAGACCATACACCATTTCTGCCAGATGGCGGTCCAGTCTCTCTTCTTGAAAGCTTCCAGGGATGAAGCTCCCCCAACTTCCGAAGGCAACTTCTATTCCATGGGTGGATTGTTCTCACTGTCAGAAAAATTTTCTTGTCTGAAATGGTATAAGGTCTCCTGCAGGGGGCTGGACTAGAAGACCTCCGAGGTCCCCTTCCGGCTTGATTCTGATCATTTTCACAAATTCCTACAAGTCTCTTACCATGCAGGGTTTGGTCTGCAAACTGCCGAGCGGCACAGAAAAGCGCCTCACGCTTGGACAATCTATGGACAAAGAAAGGATCCGAGATGTTATTGGACATTCGCTTTTTTTTTTAATTTATTATTTTTAATTTGATTTATATGCCGCCCTTCTCCGGAGACTCAGGGTGGCTTACAGTGCGTTAAGCAATAGCTTCATACTTTTGTATATTTATACAAAGTCAGCTTATTGCCCCCACAAACTGGGTCCTCAATTTACCCACCTTAGAAAGGATGGAAGGCTGAGTCGACCTTGAGCCTGTCTAGGATTGAACTCACAGAAATTACAGGCAGCTGGTGTTAATTGCTGCCTTTAGTAGGAGGCATTAGCTCCCTACGCTACACAGGCTCCTTCCCTTCCTCATTTTCCTCCCTTCCTCATTTTCCGCTGCTGCCCCTTCTCCTCCTCCTCTTCCTCCTATCCCATCTTCTCCACCCGTGAAACCTCTTTCTCTGGTACGTAGAGGTCCTCCGTGGATGATTTGAGTCCAACCTTGCTACATCATAATGTATGTGTCTTAAATTAGAAATATTGCCCTTTGTCGGCAACCTTAACCACTCAAAGAGCCACAAAGCTCCTAACTGGAAGCCCCCATTCAATTCTGGAGCCGACCGGAAATCCGATTCCCCCATCATAGTCTCCTCCTAGCGCAGCATCCTTTTTTCTGCTACCTATCCTAACCAAAAGCCCTACCAATTGTGGACCAGCAACAGGGAGCCACAGCAGAAGGATGAAAGAGCCACATGCGGCTCCAGAGGTATAGGTTGCTGACCCCTGGTCTGGAGGCATCTTTGACTTCAGCTCTGGGCCGCCCAACGGCTGCCGCCAACTTCAGGCCAATTTGTTTCCCAACCTCTCGTTTTTGAAAGACCTCCCAGCTCCCATGTTGCCCTGTCAAATACCAGTGATATGGTTTTCCATCAAGTTTCACGAACCCCAGGAAGAGTTGTTTTACTTAACATATTGATCTTATTTAAAAGAAAAGAAGCAAAAGTGCAAAAAAGAGATTGATAATCCATCTCTTGCGGGCATGCGACTGAGTTTTTGACCTGCCACGTGTAACCCTTGACCCCAGAAAACAAAAAAAATGAAAGAATAAAAGGAAGGAAGGAAGGAAGGAAGGAAGGAAGGAAGGAAGGAAGAAAAAGAAAGAAAGAAAGAAAAAAAGAAAAGAAAGAAAAGAAAGAAAAGAAAGAAAGAAAGAAAGAAAGAAAGAAAGAAAGAAAGAGGGAGAGTGGGGGGGAGAAGAAGAAAGAAAAAAGAGAAAGAAAGAGACGGAGACGGAGGAGAAAGAAAGAGAAAGAGAGGGAGGGAGAGAGAGAGAAGAAAGAAAGGGAGGGAGAAAAAAGAAAGAAAGGGAGGGGGAGAGAGAGGGAGAAAAAGAAAGAAAGAAAGACGGAAAGACAGAGGAAAGAAAGGAGAGGGAGGGAGGGAGAAGAAAGAAAGAAAGAAATAGAGAGAGGGAGGGAGAAAAGAAGAGAGGGAGGGAGGGAGCAGAGCGCCTGACTGGTTTCCAAAATCTACCATGTCCCAAAATAACTCTTGCATAGCATCACGATTTGATCTGCCAAAATCCAGCATCTAAGGTTAAAGGAATCCCCCACCCCCATTATTATGATAATCCTGGCATGCTTCTCTCCTCTTGGCACCTTACCCAGGTAGATCCCGTGTTCAGACTCTTGCGGTGGGACTACAGGCGCGTTCTTAGTCGGCTCTTCTCTTGGGGGAGCTTCATAGGTATCCTGAGCTTCCTCCTCCCCTTCAGCAGGGCTTGGCTGAACCTGAAGGAACATCCCAAGAAAATGGCATGAGCTCCTGATGCTTTCCCAGTACACCATGGCTTCTTCCAAACAGGTGCAGAGAATCCACGAGAAGAACAAAACAGAAGCGGGAGGGCAAATATCACAGGCCAGAATTCAAGGTTGCAACCCTCCCAACTCCAGAGAAGGTAGGTCCTCCTTTTGGAAAGACCTGGAGCATGGAGCACTTCCAGAACCAGCCCTTCCCACATGAGATCCATCAGTTGCGCTAGGCCTACAATTCTAATCCCAGCTCAGCTGGAGAGAGCGGTGCTGTAGAGAAGGCAGGGGAAGAGCATAGAGGTGACCTTGGAGAAAGTGGCGCGGTGACCTAGGTATGGAGATCTCATCTCACAATCAGGAGGCTCTGAGGTACAGGCAGATATTTCTCTCTCTGGGCACACTGAGTATATATCTGATGAACAAATCTCCTCATTGGCAACAGGAAGAGCATCTGGCCAGTAAAAACTCAGCTCCATTCAGTTGCCCCGACTCCACACCACAAGAGATTAAGGGGTCATTAAACAACAATGAAGGAGGAGGAGGAGGAGGAGGAGGAGGAGGAGGAGGAGGAGGAGGAGGAGGAGGAGGAGGAGGAGGAGGAGGAGGAGGAGGAGGAGGAGGAGAAGAAGAGGAGGAGGAGGAGGAGAAGAAGAGGAGGAGGAGGAGGAGGAAAAGGAGGAGGAGGAGGAGAAGAAGAAGAAGCAGAAGAGGAGGAGGAGGAGGAGGAGGAGGAGAAAGAAGAAGAAGAAGAAGAAGAAGAAGAAGAAGAAGAAGAAGAAGAAGAAGAGGAGGAGGAGGAGGAGGAGGAGGAGGAGGAGGAGGAGGAGGAGGAGGAGGAGGAGGAGGAGGAGGAGGAGGAGGAGGTGGTGACCTTGGAGAAGGTATGAAGTACAGCTGGTCTTCAACCACCATAGAGTCTAAAATTTCCATTATTAAACAAGGCCATTGTTGAGTGAGTTACACCCTGTTTTACAACCTTGGGCCACAGTTGTTTAGCAAATCACTGCATCTGGCTTCCCCCATTGACTTTGCTTGTCGGAAGACAGCTGGGAAGGTGACACATGGCAATGGCATGACTTCAGGACAGTGCAACTGTCATAAATACACGCCAGCTACCAAGCACCCGAATTTTGATCACGCGATCGTGGGGATGCTGCGACGGTCATTAAGTGTGCATAGCTCTTGGGGAAATAGGTTTTGGGGAAATCCATGTACTTACCACCTCCCCCTGGATGTCTGAAACACACAAAAAGAGTTTGGGTCAATTGCATTCATTGCAATGGTGGGATTCAGCCGGTTTGAGCCAGTTCGGACGAAATGATTGTTACATTGCTGGCTGGCTCAGCCCATCCTCTCCCTTCCCCATCCCTTCCAGGAGCCCCCATGCTTTACCTTGGCTCCCAGGTAAATGAGGGAGGCCTACAAGGCCCAAAACGGGGTGAGAGGGGATGACGCGCCTCCGCCGCGGCCCATTTTTTCTCCCAGAGGGGTACAGGAGACCGAGTGCTGTCTGTCAACCCCCTGGTCACGCCCACCATGGCCACGCCCACTCAGCCGGTCATTAGGGCAGAGAACCGGTTGTTAAATTATTTGAATCCCACCACTGATTCTTTGACTTAACTCGAGCAACACAATGAGGTTTTTTTTCACTTATAATGACTCTACACGCCCCCACATACCCTTGTTATGCTGGTTTATGTCTGTCATAATGCTTAACGTGATATACCCAGATCAGAAAAAGTACGCAGGCCACTCTGTTCAGCTAGGAATAAAATACCTGGGCCTTTTATGTGTTAAACATTAAGCAAGGAAGAGAACAAAACTAACTTAGAAACGGAACAAAAGGCGGGCAAAAAACAGGGAAAGAGACAGACGTGAGAGCCAGTGATTTGCATCATCTCTATATCAGAAAGCACAGAATTTCCCAGAACTACTGAAAACAAATTCCAAAGTACTCAGCCTGGAAAATCCCAAACGTTGCAACCTTTACGTATTTCAGTTTTTAGGTCCATAAAAGCAGGAAGAAGAAAGATAGAAAGGAGAACACCAACTCAGCTCTTCTAAAGTCAGGCACGATCTACGTGTGAAAGTCCAATTAAACTGATTTATTGCTAATCCTGTCTACACACAAGCAATCTTTTCAACCGGCATCTGCTGGGAGTTAGAGAAGGATTCGTGGAATTCACGGGAGGTTGGACTTTGCTGGTGACTATGTAGGGATTCTAGGCTGATGCCTCTTTTAACTCTGCCTCCAGGTTCTGCCACTCCTTCTACTACAATTAGGTGTCATTTGAGAAATAATTTTGCGCCTGGCAAAAAACTTTGGACATTCAACTGAATTGGATAAATGGCAACAATTATGGGAAAGAAATTAGGAATTAACAATGTCCACTGCATATAAGGAAAATTGCATATAAAATGTTTTATAGATGGCATATGCCCCCTGAGAAACTGGCAAAAAAGTTTAAAGATAAATCAGCTAAATATTGGAAATGTCACCAGGTTCATATCACCATATGTGGTGGACATGTCCTGAAGCAAAAAACTATTGGAATAAAATTAAATTATGGATGGAGGAAATGATACAGCAACCTATAGATTTAAAACCAGAGCTATTCCTATTGGGTATCTTACCAGAGAAAACTAGTAAAGATAATATAGATTTGATTATACATGTAATAACGGTAGCAAGGATTATTTATGCACAAAAGTGGAAAGCAGAGAATATACCTTCGGAGGGAGAAGTAATTAAAAAAATCTTAGATTGTGCAGAAATGAATAGATTAACTATGATGATAAAGGAAAGAGAAGACACAGAATATTTTAAGATATGGAATAAATTTTACTATTGGTTAGAAAAGAGATACGAATAAGTTTTTAAGAGAGATTTTAAAAATTGGCTGTAATTAGAATAATATATTAGTGGAAAATCTTTACAATGGATTTGGTGAGACTGAAGACAGAAGAGGAGAGAAGAAACTTTTGAAGATAACACCGAAATGTCACATGGAAGAAATGAATGATTTACTAAATGTTTGTTTGTCTTAAGAGAGAGAGAGAGAGAGAGAGAGAGAGAGAGAGAGAGAGAGAGAGAAATAATTTTGTGGGATGGGCATGATGTCATCAACAAACATTTCTGACTATCATTCCCCCAAATCTTGGGCTACAAAGCCTTTTTTAACGTAAGCTGCCCCTAGTCTGGTGGTATCACTTAGAGCAGTGTTGGCAAATCTTTTCGGCACCAAATGCCGAAATGGAAGCACATGCTCACGTACGGAGTAGCGCCAGAAGCAGAAGAGCAACTCCCCGGTGTGCGTGTGCGTGCTGGGAAGCTGAGCTTCCAGTTTCTGATGTGCGCATGCACGCCAGTCACCTGGTGTTCCATTTCTGGCGCAGATACATGCGTGAAGACACGCATGTGCATGCCAGAAACTGGAAGCTCAGCTTTCCCGGCATGCACATGTGTGCCAGGGAGCTGCTTTTCTGGTTTCCAGCACTCCCATGCATTTGAAGACCAGCCAGCCAGCACACACGGAAGAGAAAAGGGCGATGGCTGGCATGCCGGGAGAGATGGCTCTGAGTACCACTTCCGGCACGCATGCCATAGATTCGCCATCACGGACTTAGAAAAATACTGCAATTTTGCTGACTGGGATCCAAGTCTGATTTTAGGAGGTCTCTTAAGCGGTTAATGAAAAAATGAAAATTTTTCTGTAAGCTGTGGAAGATGCCAAGTATGGCACTTGATAAGGAAGTTGAACTCTCAGTATGAAAAATCACAGAATCGTTCTAATGCGATGGAATCGACCACTTACCAGGTCTCTTAGGAGGCTCCGGTGGAAGTTCAGACCTTTAAGGACCACAGACAAAGATGGTGAATTCAGAGCCTTCCTATTTCCTACATTCGTCACTAAAAATAGCTATTTTCGCTACTATCTCATTCTCTTGCCAGAGCAAAAAAACCCCTTACCATTAATCTGGGTTGTATTTTATTGGATCAATTCAGTATGAAATTCAGCTGGTTCTATCCGGTTCGGGCGAATCAGTAGTGCTGGCGGCCGGAGGCTCCACCCACCCACCCAGACGTCATCACGTCCCGTTTTTGACCCTCTGCACATGTGCAGAAGGCTCTGCGCATGCCTGGAGGAGGTGTGTGCGCGCTCACTTTTGCGAACCAATAGCGAAGGATTTCACCCCGGGTCAATTTATATCAGCAAGAGCTGAAGAAGGGACACACGGCACCTCCTTCTCCCTTGCGCCATTTGGTCTCCAACCTGAAACGATGCTCAACTGGCTTCCATCAAGTTTTTAGAACATTTCTGAAAACCTACACATAGACAGAATACGAAGAACACTAGATGGCAACCAACATCTCATTCTATCACGCAGAAAGAATTTTGGTTGTGAAGCCTTCTTAGAATAGCATCCTATTTGGAATTAAGGCCTCAGAAGGTAATAATTAGTGAATTAATTATGGTCTTGTAGCGGTTAAGAGCTGTGGTGGCGCAGTGGTTAGAATGCAGTACTGCAGGCTAATTGTGCTGACTGCCGGCTGCCTACAATTTGGCAGTTCGATTCTGACCGGCTCAAGGTTGACTCAGCTTTCCTTCCTTCTGAGATCAGTAAAATGAGGACCCAGATTGTTGGGGACAATATGCGGACTCTGTAAACTGCTTAGAGAGGGTTGTAAAGCACTTTGAAATCTAAGTGCTATTGCTATTTTGTACAAGACCTTTTAAGATACTCTGCTCTTTCGTCTTATCTCATCTTAAGAGATAAGAAGAGATAAAACCTCACCCTTAAATACCCACAGCTTATTCCATTTTATTCCACTATATTTCTGGGTCTGGCTTTAGGCCGTAAAATTCCATAGAGATTGTTACTCACGGAGCCTTACTCTTCCCAAATATATTCTGTAGAGAGAAAGAGAAATCAGAATGAAAATGCCGTCAACATCTTCCTTAATTTTTTAACATGCCATTATTTCTCTCAATCATCAAAGGGGCCGTGGGTCAAACTTTAGTAGCACTGACAGCCTGAGGATAAGTGGAGCTAATTCAAAAGTTCCCTAGTGCTCTTTTGTACGCTCAGATGTTCCCAAATATGCAGAAGTATATGATAGTGTAAAGCAGTAGGATTCAACAGGTTTGCACCAATTCAGCCGAACTGATTGTTAAATTGCTAGCTGTCCCCTCCCATCCCCACCCCTTCCAGAGGTCCCCACATGCCCTGTGTTGGCTCCCAGGTAAGTGCAGGGAGGCCTACTAAGGCCAAAATGGGGTGAGTGTAGGGGTGCAGTACAGGGACCCCGCACCCCGTTTTTGCTCCTACTAGACCCAAAACAGGGTGTGTGGGAGGGTGCAGCATGGCCTCTCTACAGCCCGTTTTTTGGTCCGGGGGGGGTGGGTGCAGGAGGCCAAGTGCTGCCTCTCACACGCCCCCTGGCCACGCCCACCATGGCCATGTCCACCCAGCCTGTCATTAGGGCAGAGAACCAGTTGGTAAATTATTTGAATCCCACCACTGGTGTGAAGCAATCTTTCCGGGTTGGGGGCATGGCACAGGGGGGAAGGAGGTGGAAGAGGCAACAGTTCTGTGTGAGGGGCAGGCTCACATGGACATACAGCTTCATTTGTGTGAGCAGTGGACATGTGCGCCCATCGCTTGCACAAGTGACGCTACAAGTACCTGCCACTTGTGTGTGGGGAGCTGCATGTGTGCACCGGCCCACCACTCGCATGATTCAATTGAAAATGGGACATGGCCCACAGGTTGGGGACCTCTGGTGGAAAGGGATTTAAACACACACATGTATGTAAAAGGGGCATGGTGGCTCAATGGCTTAGACGCTGAGCTTGTCAATCGAAAGATCAGCAGTTCAGCGGTTCGAATCCCTAGCGCCGCGTAATGGGGTGAGCTCCCATTACTTGTCCCAGCTTCTGCCAACCTAGCAGTTCAAAAGCACGTAAAACAATGCAAGTAGAAAAGTAGGGACCCCCTTTGGTGGGAAAGTAACAGCGTTCCGTGCGCCTTTGGTGTTTAGTCATGCTGGCCACATGACCACGGAGACGTCTTTGGACAGTGCTGGCTCTTCGGCTTTGAAACGGAGATGAGCACCGCCCCCCTAGAGTCGGGAACGACTAGCACATATGTGCAATGGGAACCCTTACCTATTATGTAAAAATAGCCAACTTAATCCGGTGTCATGCAAGTTTAAGTTTAGAGTAGGACAGCCAAGATATAGGAGTAATGATTGTTGAAAAGATATTTTTAAAAAACATATAGTTCAGTTATTACTGGGTGTCCACGGTTTATAAATGCTTGCATTTGTAGAACATGGCAAGTCAAAACTAAACTAAGCTTGTGAATTTGGTCATTGGATCACTTCCATACAAATAATATCGAAGTGGCCAAGAAAATGAAAATTGACATTAAGTTGGCGATGTACTTGGTTGATCAGTAAATGCTCCCAATCGGGGCTGCAAAAATCTATAGACAAGCAGAGGATGACAGAAATGGGACTTTACAGACATCTTAAAATTTGCCAGCTTTGAAAAACACTGGTGCATTGTGCATTGGGTGAACCTAACCATGGGGACTTGTTCTCGGCATGATCGCCACTAAAATATCCCATCGCAACACAGATCAAGATCCATCCTCACATCAACAGGCAGTTAGGGAGCTGGACTTAATGGGAGGGATCTTCCCAACGAGAAAATCCTGGTGCCTTTCCTCAAATGTTCCTTCTTTTCCCTTAGGACAGGGGTGTCAAACTCAAGGCCTGGGGGCCAGAGGGGGGTTTCAACAGGTTCAGACCAATTCTGGAGAACCAGTAGCAGAAATTTTGAGTAGTTCGGAGAACTGGTAGTAAAAATTCTGATTGGCCCCGTCCCCATCTATTCTCTGCCTCCTAAGTCCCAGCTGATCAGGAGGAAATGGGTATTTTGCAGTAACCTTCCCCTGGAGTGGGGAGGGAATGGAGATTTTGCAGGATCCTTCTCCTGCCATGCCCACCAAGCCACACCCACAGAACCGGTAGTAAAAATGTTTGAAATCCACCACTGTCGGGGGCCAGATCTGGCGCACGGGGTGCTTAAGATTTGGTTTGTGGGGCCAGATCTGGTTCACTGGGTCCTTAGATCCAGCCCGCGGGGCTGAATCCAGCAAGCCAGGTGCTTAGATCTGGCCCACAGGGCCATCCTGGAAACAGTAAAGAACTGGCCCACAGTGCCTCTGCCAGCAAAAACAGAGCATGGGAGGGCTGCCCGCACCACGCCCAAGCTCCATTTTTGCTGGCAGAGGGTTGCAGGAGGATGTCACAGCTGAAAACGGAGCTCGGGAGCCGTTTTCGCTGGCAGAGCATCGGGCTGCCACCCTCGACACAAATGACGTCGAACTGGCCATGTCCATCTTGGCCTCACCCACCCCATCCCCCCGAAGTCAAACACAACCCTGATATGGCCCTCCATGAAATCAAATTTGAGACCCCTGCCTTGGGAGTTAATTCCCATTCATCAACCCTCAACCCTTCCGCCAGAAAATAACGCCACGATCTCTTACCATGCTGAAGCCAAGCAGGTTCTCCGTGCCCGGTTGAATCTCCAGCACTGGAGAGAGAGAGAGAGAGAGAGAGGAACTGTGTTTGCCCATTTGCATAAGCATGCTACAGGTATTGACAGGGAAGGTGGGGAAGGGACCTGGTTTCAGCTAATGACATGGCAGGTAGGGCTGGGTTGTCTCAGGTATTCTGTTGCGAGCAGAGGAGTGGAGGACTCTTCTCGTGAAATATCTCTGGACTCGCTCCATTGTATTAATGTCCGATATGCAGTGCGGGTTCCAGGCAGATGAGCTGTATTCGAGAATTGGTCTAGCAAAGGTTTTGTATGCCCTAGTTTGCGGTACAATATTACCGGAGAAGAAGCTTCACAAGATTAGGTTAACAACTCTTAATGCCTTTTTGGTAATGTTGTTGCAATGAGCTCTGGCACTTAGATCATTTGAGATGAGTATTCCAAGGTCCCTGACAGAGTGAGGCCCTATCTGCCTCGTAGACGGATACAGTCTCGTATTTTCTGTTCTGATTTTTTTTGCCAATGTGTAAAACAGAGCATAAGTTGGTTGATATTTTGAGTTGCCAATTGTTTGACCATTCTGACAGATAGTGATGGTCTCTCTGTAAGGTAGCAGCATTGTCGGTGGTGTTGAATAGTTTTACGTCGTCAGCGAAGAGAACACAATTGTGCGAGGGCTACTCTCTCTACATGGGGCTCCCCTTGAAGAGCATTCGGAGGCTCCAACTGGTCCAGAATGTGGCCGCGCGGGTGGTTATGGGCGAACCCGTTGTGCCCATGTGACACCTCTCCTGCGCGAACTGCACTGGCTCCCAGTGGTCTTCTGGGTGCGATTCAAGGTGTTGGTTACCACCTTCAAAGCGCTCCATGGCATTGGACCTGGGTACCTTCGAGACCGACTTAGCCTCCCACTGGCCAGTCCGCTCCCACAGAAAGGGTCTCCTCAGGGTGCCATCGGCCAAGTTATGTCGGCTGGCGACACTTCTCTGTGGGACCCCCTGCCCTTTGGAATGAACTACTCCCAGAAATGCGTAAGATCTCCGACCTCCATGTATTTCGCTGTGCCCTCAAGACCCTGCTGTTCTGCCAGGCTGGGCTATCAATGTAATGATTTTAAATTGGATGTTTTAAATTTGGGGCTTTATATTTGAGACGAAATTATTTAATAGTTTTAATTATTTTTAATTCATGTTTGTCTTTGTGCTTTTAATAGGCTGTACACCGCCCTGAGTCCTTCGGGAGAAGGACGGTATAGAAATAAAATTATTATTAGTATTAGTATTAGTATTAGTATTAGTATTAGTATTAGTATTAGTATTAGTATTAGTATTAGTATTAGTATTAGTATTAGTATTAGTATTAGTATTAGTATTAGTATTAGTATTAGTATTATTTAATCTGTAGTGAGATTTACAGTCTTTGAGGCTGGTTAATAGCTCAGCAGCTCGAGTCCTAACTAAGGACCTAGGAACTGTTAAGATATCGTCGGAGGATGTAGGCTGTTCCGAGTAAGGTGGTTTTTTGTAGAGTCAAAATGTTCAAGTCCGGTAAATTTAGAATTTCTAAATAGCGGGGTAGCCCTTTGGGTGTTGCTCCAAGGGCTCCAATTACAATCGGAACAACACATTATTTCTTTTTCCATAGTCGCTCAACTTCGATTTGCAAGTCCCGGTACTTTGTGATTTTTTCTTGCTGCTTATCTTCAATCCGTGTATCACCAGGTATTGCAATGTCAATGAACCATACTTTTTTCTTTTCAACTACCGTTATGTCAGGTGTGTTGTGGACCAAGTGCCTGTCAGTCTGAATCCTAAAGTCCCACAAGATCTTGAGTTTCTCGTTCTCTAGAACTTTCTCAACCTGATGTTCCCAGTGGTTTTTGCTGTGCTCCAATACAAACTTCTTGCACAATTTCCAGTGAATGATCTTAGCAACACGGTCATGGCATTGTAGATAGTCGGTTTGTGAAATTTTGCTGCACCCACTGATCAGGTGGTCGATTGTCTCATCTTTCTCATTACAGAGGTGGCATTTGCTGTTGGTGGTAACATGTTGAATTTTTGCCTTCATGCAGTTTGTGGCTAGGGCTTGTTGTTGTTGTTGTTGTTGTTGTTGTTGTTATTACCTGTACAACTTAGAAAGGAGGCTGCCGGACACTTCCTTTTGGAGATGTTTCAATTGGCCTAAACACTGCACTCAGTTTGCTACTCTTTATCCCCATTTTCCTTCTCGGTTATCTTCAATCTCTCCCTTCAGGCACTTCCCCATCAACAGGCTTGTCGGTTGTAAATCATGCAAATGGACCTCAGACATGAGTGTAGTTCAGTGTCAAATGATTACAAAAGAACTGACTTCTCTTCAAGGAAGTAAGGATTAGCTCGGACTTAACATAAATATTCTCCCTTGAAGAATTTTCCAGAAAATGACCAGGCTCAACTGATCCTACTTTAGGCATATGATGCCAAGACCCAGCTCTCTGGAGAAGATTCGAAGCTGGGAAGGATGGAAGGAAAAAGAAGACGACAACTGCAGCAAAATGGTAGGGGGACTAAATCAGAGTGGCGATGGGCTAGACAATCGTGGAGAAAATGCAAGGAGCTGTGGTGGCCCAGTGGTTAGAATGCAGTATTGCAGGCAAATTCTTACCGCTGCCAGCAGTTCGATCCTGACCAGCTTAAGGTTGATTCAGGCTTCCACCCTTCTGAGGTGGGTAAAATGAGGACCCAGACTGTTGTGAGCAATACACTGACTCTATAAACCACTTAGAGAGAGCACTGTGAAGTGGTATATAAGGGTTAAGGGCTATTGCTATCTATGCAGTTGCTAAGGAGTCTTTGATTAAAATAGAATAGAATGAATGAGCTGGAAGGGACTTTGGAGGTCCTCTAGTCCAGCCCTCTGCTCAACCAGGAGAACTTATACTTTTTCAGACAAGTGACTGTCTAGTCTCTTCTTTAAAAACTCCAGTGATGGAGCACCCATTTCTGGTGGCAAGCTGTTCCGCTGGTTAATTGTCCTGTTAGGAAGTTTCTCCTGAATTCCAGGTTGTTTCTCCCCTTGATGAGTTTCCATCCATTGTTTCTTGTCTTGCCTTCTGGTGCTTTGGAGAATCGTTTGAGTCCCCTCTTCTTCTTTGTGGCAGTCCCTCAAATACTGGGAGACTGCTATCATGTCGCCCCTCATTCTTCTTTTCATTACATTTACATTCATAGATTATGCTAAGCTATGGTTCCCTTCACAAACCGAGACAGCCAAGTTATTGTTTAGCGAGATATATGAGCTCATGTTTGCACAGTTGTATTGTCGGTGCCATTCAGGGGTGAAATTCACTTACCTTCCTTACCAGTTCGCAAATGTGCGCTATCATCCCCGCATGCAGAAAGCCTTCTGTGCATGGCCAGAGGCTGAAAATTATCACAAAAAAGGGACATGATGTCTGCGTGGGTGGGCGGGGCTTCATGCAGTCGGCCCTACCGTATTGCGCGATCTGGTAGGAACCGGCTGAATTTCACCCCTGGTGCCATTGCTGCCAATCTGCTTTGCCCCATCTCTGCTTCACTGATGCCAGACTGCCATGAAAGGAGCCTGGTGGAGCAGTGGACTAAAGCGCTGTTAAATAGCACTTAGCTGCCAGCTGCTTGCAATTACTGCGAGTTCGAATCTCACCAGGCTCAAGGTTGACTCAGCCTTCCATCCTTCCGAGGTAGGTAAAATGAGGACCCGGATTGTGGGGGCAATAAGATGACTTTGTATAAAAAAGAACACCGGTTAGGGGGGTCCGAAAGCCCTACTAAGCAGGTATATACAAAAGTATGAAGGCTATTGCTTAACGCATTGTAAGCCACCCTGAGTCTCCAGAGAAGGGCGGCATATAAATCAAACCAATAAATAAATAAATAAATGAACCCCAAGGGAGCGAGGGTGGATGCTAACACATGGGGGGAAAAGACGAAAAACCAAATCCGCCGGCCGATCCCAAGGCTACAAGTGTGGGGATGGAATGCAGATTATTATCAAGCCCGCCAAGAATCAAAACTGTTACCAAAACAAATCTGAATCCCATTGGGCACTAAACAGAAAACGGGGGCGAGACCTGGGAAAGGGGAAAGCAAATAGGCAGTTTTCACATGCAAACATCAGATCTGGTTTTTCCTATTTGTAACCACTTGGCTTTAGTAAAAGTATACCTTTGACTACGAATGCAATCGAAGGTTCTTTTGTTCTAAATGACTGATTTGTGACAAGTCCAACTGTCAACTCTGAAGCAAGCCTGGCTGAGGCCATCTTTGAGGCTTCATGGTTACCACAAGGCAGAGGGGGAATAAAAAATTTTCTTGCGAGAACCAAGGTTATTCCAACAGGTGGCTGAGAAGAGGAAGAGGAGAGCAACCAGGCAACTTGCCAGCACCACAATTGGACAATGTGACCGATGACCTGGAAGAGGAAGGATTCACTTCTTCACTTTTTAATTAGGTGATTAAGTTCACTTTTTAATTAGGTGAAAATCGCGAGAACCTTCAGAGTCAGCTTTCACCAGTTGTGCCAATATGATGTATCCAATAAATTTTTCTTTGAGGAATCTGTCAAGGTTCCAAGTAATACATCTTCCTTCAATGAGAACTCCGAGGCAGGCATATTCCTCAAAGAACATTTTACTGGGGCATATCAAATTGGCACAGATTTGGTGGAAAACCGGCTCTAGGTTCCCGCCGGTTTTACACCCAATTAAAAGTAAAACTTGGTCACTTCCCCTCCAGAGTCGCCAGTCCCATGGTCCAATCAGCATGTAGTCCAGTTGCTAGGTGATTTCAGTCTCCACCTTTCAAACACCTGCACGAATGTCCTTGATTCCCAGGGGAAAGAATTTTGTTTTGGCTACGACATTCCAGCTATCTCTACACCCCCACCCCTCTCCCTGGCTCCTTAGCTCCAGGCTGTGTCAGCCCTGAAGCAAAGCGAAGAGAAACCTCCTTAGAGGAAAGCTACAAAAAGAAAATGGCCATAGTTAGGTCAGCTTCAGGATTGACATCTACCTGCCTCAGAGTTCTGCTTTCAATGGGTGCATTACTTGGGAACACTGACACCAATAGTCAGGAGTCTGGTTCTCCATATCAGGGCCGGCACAAAAATGCAAGACTGGCTTTTCTCATTTAAAAAAAAATGCTTTATTCCATTTTTTTTTTCACAGTATGAAAATAGCAACGGCAGTAACAACCACGGACTACACAAAAGGACCTGGTAAGAGAAGTCAAACCAGGCATAATGATCACTGCAGGGATACGCAGAACCTCCAGGATCTCAGCCAGCACAAGGAAGGAAGGAGGTAAACCATCATCCCAGATTACTTCATCCTGTGTTAATCAACGACCAAACGGAAAGAATCCTCCCCATCCCTCACCCAACTAGAGCAGTGCAAGGTGGGATACGTAGTCCCAAAGGTGACAGTTGCTGCAGGATGCTGTAGTCCAAGAACATTTGGAAATCTCCAGACTGAGGTCAGCACTGATTGGGCCAGACATATTATTTTTCACTCGGAAGTGAGACCTCATTGGCCACTGCCTGGCCAACAGATGAGACAAGGTGAGCAATGAAGGGAGATATAAGGCACTAGAATTCCATAGGATGTCTTTTAGAGTTGTTACCGCCAGCGGGTGCAACCTTTTAGACTTGTGGACTTCAACTCCCAGAATCCCCCAGAATTCTGGGAATCGAAGTCCACAAGTCTTAAAAGTTGTCGAGGTTGGACACCCTTGGGTGAGAAGCTTTGCTCCTCACCCATATTTTCCCTTCTGCTCTACCCCGACCCTATTCCAGGAGAGCAAACTCCAAAGTTAGGATTAAAGACTACGCCATCCTAAATTAAAAGGCAGCATCACATGTGCTTCGGTTTGGAGACAGGAGAAACTAGGCCAGGAAATGGTGAGGAAAGGGAGAGGGGTCTTGGGTTCTTGGTCCCAGCCAAAGTGTTCCAACCCTCAGGAACGGCAGCCAGCACCGGAACAAGCTTGCAATTTTATCAGCTTCTGATTCATCTGCACGAGCAGCGAAGGGTCGACGCTCTTAGCTACGTTGGAAAGCTGGTGCGGATCTGCCGTTAGGTTGTAGACTTCCACAAAATTCTGCAAAAGAAAAGTAGGACGGGCAGTTAGGAGGCAGTCTCTCCGGAAGGAAATCCGTCCACAGAAGGGGAAGGTTTTCCACCCATAGCCTTCCTTGAGAAGCCAACGTCCATCCACACTGTCTTCTTCTTATAAGGTGGTCCTAGTTGCCTTCACACCTGGAGGAAGGTTCCACCCCCTTGGCAGAACCAACCTGGGAGAATCATCCCTTGGAACAGGGGTCTCCAACCTTGACAACTTTGAGACTTGTGGACTTCAACTCCCAGAATTCCTCAGCCAGTTAAAGTTGCCAAGGTTGGAGACCCCTGCCTTAGAACAGTGATGGCAAACCTTTTCGGAGCACTTTGTGTGTGTCACGGAAAATCACAAATTTTCCGATCATCATGGTCATAAATCAAGGACAACCTGTCTGCCCCAGAGTGCTTGCCCAGCAGGCTTTACTAGCCAACACAATCAACATGGAAAGATGTTTTCCTGATGCCAGAAGCTCTGATCATTCTTGAAGGCCACAGAACCGACTTTCTGAACCGTAACACGGAACCGCCTGACGCTAGAGAGGGAGAGTCTAAAACCATGGCCGCTTACCTCTTTGTCGGCAAATTCACAGTATTGCACGTTCGCAGCACTCAGAGTGCGCACGCAGGCGTACGTGTTGTTGTAGGCATCTTCACACACGCAGTCAGGGAAACATTGCTGTGTAAAACCAAGTTGGGAAACTGTTCATGAACTGAAGCAACTTGCAGAGTACAATCGTAAGCCACTGAGGGCCAACCGGGGGTGGGATTCAAAAATGGCTGGGCATGGCCCTGGTGGGTGTGGCCTACTCGGCTCCTGCAGCACGGTGGAGCCAAGCTGCAGAGGGTCTCCTCGAGCCTCCAGGAGGGCGAAAACGGCGAAAACGGGAGGCCCTCTGGAGGCTGGAAATAGGCCTCCCAGAGCCTCCGCACAGGTCCTGGACCTACATGGCATCCAAAATGGACCACATGGAGACTCCTGGGAGGGGAGTGGTTGGGTGGGTGGGGCCAGCAACTACCGGTTCGGTGAACCAGATATAAGATTAGCATTTGGTTCTCCCAAACCGGTCTGTACCGGTTGAATCCCACCCCTGGTCCCAGCCGATCCGCATCAAACTAGAGCCACCAGCATCAAGGGTGATCAGAAGACTGCAACCCTGTTTGAGCTTTGCAAAATTGCAAGGCCTTTTTCGGAACGATTAAAACTCTTAGCAGAGCAGTTAGATGTCAACACAACCTCACGGGGGCTAAACTTCTTCCTTGGTAAAGAGGGCATAGCTAGCTAGATAGCTAGATTTATTCCTTATTTATTCAATAATATTCAATAATATTTATGGATTGAATAGCCCTTGGGCCATATCAAAGTGCAGATTTCCAGAAACAAATTATTACTGAAATTTGATAAAATACAATTTAAAATGGAATTGGATAAAATACAATTTAAAATGAAATTGGAATAAAGTACAATGCATGATGAAAATGGGATAAAATACAATAATTTAAGATATAGATAAAATATGATAAAATTATATCTCGATGTCAACCCTATAATCTACCCAATTAGTCCCGCATAGGCAGATCTCAACCGAACCATTTTGCTTAAGTACTGTGCTGTGTTAAATGTTATATTTCCTTATTTATTGGTCTAAGGGGCGGGGCTGTGGCTCAGCAGTTAAGATTCTAGGCTTGTCAGCTGGAAAGTCGGCAGTCCAGGTTCGAGACCCGAGCACCACGTGACGGTGTGAGTTCCCGTCCTCCCCTCCTGTTCCTTCCAACCTGGCAGTTCGAAAGCATGCAATTGCGAGTAGATAAATAGGTACCGCTTTGGTGGGAAGATAACAGCGCTTTGTGATGTCAATGACTTCACCTTTTTATTGATCTAATCCAGGCGTGTCAAACTCAAGACCCGGGAGCTGGATCGGTCTGTGGGGTACTTAGATCTGGACTGTCCTGGAAACAGTGGAGGATTGGCCCGCAGTACTTCTGCCAGTGAAAACAGGGTCCTGAGCTCGGTTTTCGGCTGTCAGGGCCTCCTGCAACCCTCTGGAGCTGTTTTCGCTGGCAGAAGGTTGCAGGAGGCTGTGGCAGCCGAAAACGGAGCTCGGGAGCCCATTTTTGCTGGTAGAACACTGGTGCCACCACAGGCGTCTCCGACACAAGTAACATTGAGCTGACCATGCCCATCCTGGCCATGCTCACCCCGGCCACCAGAGGTCAAACACAAGCCTGATGTGGCCCTCAATGAAATTGAGTTTGACACCCCTGATCTAATTAATTGATATAGCTGCTCATTTTTCAACAGCAACTCTTACTGGCTTGTATAGAATTAGAGACACAAATAGAGTTAAACTAGAGCAAATATGTATAATAGCAACCAAGAACAACTTCAATTATCATCACGAGCACAACCATCTCATGGGCCCTATTTAACCTCCAAGCTCCGATAAATAAGAGGGAAAGATGAAAATTCATTCCTCTTTCCTTTCCTTTATAGAACATCCATTTCGTTGTCCTGTATCACAGCAACTGCCCTACTCCTGCTCTTACATGGTGAACTAGGTGCCCAGGGGTGGGAGACCATGCCAATGTAGGCATGTGAGAATGGAAGAAAGCCTCTCTCTCAATAGTGTTTTAGGATGCTAGTTAAGGCCTGTATCAGGTGCCACTTTATGCTTGGGAGGGGGATGCTTGGGGGGGAAAAGTAGAAACCACTGATGATGCCACTCCAAGGTCACCCAGCTGGAAGACGGAGGGAGCTGCATACCACCCTGGGCTCAGACTGACCGTTATGGAAACATTTTGCAGGACAGACCAAGATGGGTGTGTATATGTAGAACTTAAGTGATTTGGGCACGCAAATCTCAGTTCCGGCTTTGTATTACTGTAATACACTCGGTTTCTATTAAACTAGATCTTTCTCCACAAACGGAGCCAAGGATCGTTCTTACGGAGAGGTTGAAGCTGTAATAGCAAGTCTCACAGCCCGAGTTGGACTGTAGGGAAATAATGGGGAGGGCCAAGCGAAGATCTGCTTTGCATAGGCAAATATGCCAGCCTCGTCTAGAATAGAAATGCCATTCCTGATCGGAACTGCTTTAGGGAGGGTGAAAGAGCTTGTTTCTCGGAAGCCAAATGAGACAATGTTCAATTATTATGAGGACCCAAATTGTTGGGGGAAACATGTTAACTCTTTGAGAGGGCTGTAAAGCATTGCAAAGTGGTA
Source organism: Coluber constrictor foxii (assembly GCA_038048745.1). Lineage (NCBI taxonomy): Eukaryota > Metazoa > Chordata > Lepidosauria > Squamata > Colubridae > Coluber > Coluber constrictor. Next base: position 38,941,531 of record CM075967.1, read on the forward strand.
TATAAGTGCTATTGCTATTGCCCGCCTTCCTTCCTTCCTTCCTTCCCTTCCTTCCTTCCTTCCTTCCTTCCTTCCCTCCCTCCCTCCCTCCCCTCCTTCCTCTCTTATTCCCTTTCTCCTGGTGCTGCAGTGGTTAGAAAGTTGTATTACAAGCTAACTCTGCCCACTGCCAGGAGTTCGATTCTGTCCAGCTCAAGGGTGACTCAGTCTTCAGTCCTTCCGAGGTCAGTAAAATCAGATTGTTGGGGGCAATAGACTGATTCTGTAAACCGCTTAGAGAGGGCTCTAAAGCACTGTGACATGATATATAAGTCTAAGTGCTATTGCTTCCTCCCTTCCCTTCCCTTCCCTTCCCTTCCCTTCCCTTCCCTTCCCTTCCCTTCCCTTCCCTTCCTTTTCTCTTATTCCTTTTCTCCTTCTCCTTCCTGGTGCCGCAGTGATTAGAAGCCAGTATTGCAGGCTAACTCTGCCCACTGCCAGGAGTTCAATCCTGACTGGCTCAAGGTTGACTCAGCCTTCCATCCTTCCGAGGTCAGTAAAATGAGGACCCAGATTATTGGGGCAAGAGGCTGACTCTGTAAACCGCTTAGAGAGGGCTGGAAAGCACCATGAAGTGGTCTATAAGTCGAAGTGCTCTTGCTATTAGAAGCGTATCCATCCTTCCTCCGTCAGTCTGCTCTGCTAAGCACCTAAGTTATGGTTGGCCATTATGGGAACAGAGTACCAATACAGACAGGGGTGCAATCAAACACAACAGGGTTTTTCTAAGAGCCGTCTTCTCTTTCACAGTGAGGGAGTGGTTTTTTTTTTTTTAATGACTACATTCCACTACCCAGAGATTTTGCATCACAACTCCCATAATCCCTTGCCATTGGCCATGCTGGCTAGATGGGTAGGAGAACTTTTAGACTTCTACAGAACGGCCTATCCTCTTTGTTGGGGTCTTCTTGCAGCTACCTATTAAACCAGAGTTACACCCTTGTCTAGGGACCAGGTAGCTCAGTGGCTAAGACGCTGGGCTTGTTGATCGAAAGGTCGGCAGTTCGGCGGTTCGAATCCCTGGTGCCGCATAATGGAGTGAGCTCCCGTGACTTGTCCCAGCTTCGAAAGCAGGTAAAAAATGCCAGTAAAAAAATAGGGACCCCCTTTGGTGGGAAGGGAACAGTGTTATGTGCACCTTTGGCGTTGAGTCATGCCGGCCACATGACCACGGAGACGTCTTCAGACAGTGCTGGCTCTTCAGCTTTGAAATGGAGACGAGCACCGCCCCCTAGAGTCGGGAACAACTAGCACGTATGTCCGAGGGGAACCTTTACCTTTAACCTTTATACTCTTGCTTCCTATTACTAGAAATGTTTTCTTTACATGCAAAACAAATGGAAATTTAGCCGGCTAAAATGACCCAGGTAGAAGTAAGCAGTATCTGAGTGGCTTTCAGAACTAAAATAAATATTTGCAAAGGAGGGAGCCGTCTTTTTGGCCATGTGTCATGGATGCAAATGGCAGAATCAATGTTTTGTAATGAAAAATGTGAACATTAAGCTGGTATGGAGACTTACGGACACTCCTGGTCCCAATTTGGGGCACTGGGGATCCTTGGTTGTGTAGCCTTCTCCAGTATATTGCACCAGGAAATCTGACCGCCACGCAGATTTCTGTGCCTTGTTCACCTAAATGAAAGGGGATTCGTTTCAAGAAGCAGCCATAAATAGAAAACTCTCTCTCCCTCCCTCTCTCTCTTTTTCCGTTATGATTTCTAAATGTATTTTAGACACTTCCTTTGGGCCTGGTCAAGCTTCATTGCCCACCTTACCTATGAAAGAGAGAAAGATTAAAAGATTCTTTAATAAACTAATTCTCATTCTCTCTCTCTTTCCCCTTCCTTCCCTCCGTATCTCTCCTTCTCTCTCCCTCTGTCCCTCCCTACTTCTCTCCCTCCCACTCCTCTCTCTCCTTCCCTATTTCTTTATCACTTTCTATCTCCCTCCCTGCCACTCCTTTTCTCTCTCCCCTTCTCTCCCTGCCACTCAGCTCTCACTCCTTCCCTATCACTCCTTCTCTCTCTCCCTCTCTCCCCTCCCTACTACTCCTTTTCTTTTCCTCCCTCCTTCTCCCCTTTCTCTCCTTACTTCTCTCCCTACCACTTCTTCTCTCTCCTTCCCTTTATCACTCCTTCTCTATCTCCCTCCCTTTATCCCTCCCTCCCACTCCTTCTCTCTCCCACTCCTTCTCTTCCTATCACTCCTTCTCTCTCTCCTTCCCTATTTCCTTATCACTCTTTCTCTCTCCCTCCCTCTCTCCCCTCCCTACCACTCCTTTTCTTTCCCTCCCTCTCTCCCTCTCTCTCTCCCTACTTTTCTCCCTACCACTCCTCTCCTTCCCTATTTCTTTATCACTCTTTTTATCTCTCTCCCTTTCTCCCTCCCTCCCACTCCTTCTCTCTCTCCTTCTCTCCCTCCCACTCCTTCTCTCTCCTTCCCTATTTCCTTATCATTCCTTCTATCTCCCTCCCCTCCTTCTCTCTTTCCTTCCCTTTCTTTATCACTCTTTCTCTATCTCCCTCCCTTTCTCCCACTCCTTCTCTCCCTACCACTCCTTCTCTCTCCTTCCCTATTTCCTTATCACTCCTTCTCTCTATCTCCCTCTCTCCCCACCTCTATCCATGCAGGACCCTCAAGATTTCCTTATGTGAATTTCATTAGAGATCTGCTTAAACCCCATGAACCCCAAGTTCACATTTTGTGGTGTGATTCTGCAACGCATCAAAGTCCCACATGCAGCTTCTGAGCAAAATCCTCCTTCCTAAACACCGCAAATGCTTTTTTTAAAAAAAAAATAACACCCCGCCTCTATTCCTAAGAGCTTTCTAACTGGACTCTTCCATCCACTGGATCATATACCCAAATTCAAGGCAACGTATTATTACCAAGAGGGGCAGGAAGGAGACCCCATCCATATTGGTCTGAGAAGCGTTGACTCCTGCAATGTCCAAGAACGTGGGTGCCAGGTCAATATTCAGGATGGGTTCCTGAGAGGAAGAGAAGAGAGGAGGCTGTCAGGGTTCCGAGGGATGCTCCAATTAAATCATGAGCCTCAAGAGCCAAGCTTCAAAAGAAATCCAGCTACTTATTAGGAGATTTATGTCTGCAGGTTTCAAGTGAAGCCAACTCTGACTTCACGTAATTTACAACCCAGTCTTGACCCTGTTTCTCCCCTCCCCCCAGGATGTGTCATCAGTCACATTCGCCAACGGAGCAATTTCGCGGGTTGTAGAGATCACTCCTCTCCGGCTGCTGTGGGTAACCCTGGGAGACAGCCTTGACAGAGATATGTCTGGAATGTGTTTTTGTTTTTGGCTGCTGTGCTGCTTCGCTGTTTTCTCATCCCCCTTGCCTATGGAGGCCAGGGATGCTTTGCGAGTTGACAGAGACGGCGACTGACAGCAACTCGGGATGATGGTTCCCAAACCAACAAGTCTCATCCTCACAGCTTGTAGGAAGCTAACACAGACAGCCTCAGCTTAAAACTGTTCATTTAGTGACCGTTCAAAGTTACAATGGCAGTGACCGGTTTTTCATACTTATGACCATTGCAAGCATCTCCATGGTCATGTGATCAAAATCCAGGTCCTCAATCAGTTGATTCATCTTTATGATGGTCACAGTGTTCCGGGGGTCACATGATTCCCCCTTTGAGACCTTCCGACAAGCAAAGTCCACGGGGAAGCCAGATTCACTTAACAACCATGTTACTGACTTAATAACTGCAATAATTCACTATAATGATTAACAACACTTGTTAATTGTTAAATCTTGGGGGTCAATTGTGGTCATAAGTCGAGGAGGAGACTTCGTCTGCACAGGAGACAAATTCCCCCTACAAGTGCCTTTCCTTCACCTTTATGATTACACAAAGAAAGCCATTAGATAGAACCTCAGGCCAACTAGGTCACTGTATTGTCTATCTCATCCCAAGAAGATGCTCTCCTACCCCACACGTTGGCTGGGGAGAATGGAAGCTGTAGACCAGTGTTTCTCAACCTTGGTAGCTTGAAGATGGGTGGACTTCAACTCCCAGAATCCCCCAGCCAGCAGCGCTGGCTGGGGGATCCTGGGAGTTGAAGTCCACCCATCTTCAAGCTACCAAGGTTAAGAAACACTGCTGTAGACCATCAACAGGCAACATGCGTCAAGCCAAGAGCTACGGATGGCCTTCAAAGCTTTTTAGTGTAGCCCTCAGAGCTGCTCCCAAGCACGTTGGCTGGACGCCTGCTTTTCATTTTGAAACAGGAAACGTATCAAAGCGGTTTTGGCCACGTAACCTCCAGAGGAGGCCTACAACTGATGAAGCAATAAAGGAAAAGATGATTGGATGCTACCTTCTGCAAACTGCCACACAGGACAACATGCTCTGGGGCTTCAGATCTTTTGCATCAGGACTGCAGGCTCTCTTGTTTTGAAATCATGGGCAGGAGACCACAAATACAGCCTGGGTAGCCTCCTCTTTTTCCCACACTCCAACTGACTTACTATCAGCTGGAGGATGTGGACAAAATTGCTGGGTTCACTCCAGCCAAGATTCTTTGTGACCATTAACAATGGGAAAACTGCAAGCAGCAGTCTTGATTGGGATGGGACTTCAGGGTGGAGAGACCTTAATTGTGCTCTAGCCAAGCAACCTGATCTTCAGATATCTTGGAGGCCACCAATAGTCCTACCTTTGCCCAACTCAATAGGGAGAACGTACATCATGGCCCACCAGCAGGTGCGGAACTGGCAGCAGACTCAGTGAGGAAGTTGGGGAGGAACCTGGGCCAGTCCTGGAAGGCTCTGATGAGTGGTCAGAGGCAGAGATGGGACCAGGGCCATCTGACAGTTGTCAGCTGCCTTTGGAGTTGGACATCAGTGGGGCAGAAGAACAGCTGGAGCCTGTTCCCAGTGTGTGCATGTGCAGAGCTGCCAGACGAAGGGAACAGCTAAGGAACAAGGGTCGACTCAGGAGTAAAGCCACAGGTGGACAATGAAGGGCCCCTCCCAGAAGGAATAAAAGAGGAGCGAAAGGGGAGTGGAGTTTGCAGGAGACAATTAGTTTGCTTAATCGGGTCGTGACTCTCAGAGAGTTTTGAAGATATCGGCCTGGCAGCTCTCCAAGCCAGATAAGGTCTGTGACTGTAAATTCACCCTTGAAAGACTTTGCTGGATGTGAATAAGAAGAATTCACAAGTAACTTAATAAAAATGTTTTTTTGTCGGGGCAAGGAGTCTGCTTCGTGGTTTGGGAACAACATATGCTCATCTCACCTATAACTCATCATGCCTCCATTTTAATTGAAGATGCCCTCAACAAAGCTTGCCCTAGAACTTCAGCTCAGACTTTTCTTCTGGAGCAAATAAACCTACCAGGTATGTTTTATTTCCTTTAACACCTGGGCCTCGCACCAGCAACGGCACCCGGATATCAAACTCGTAAAGTTGGCGTTTGTCTATGGGTAGCGAGAATTGTCCTTGGAGGGGAAAAAAAAACAAACAAATACAGAAAAACAGGCAGAAAGGGAGAGAAAGTCAATACAGATAATCAGCCAACATGAAAAGGACTCGTTCTTCAGCAAATGCCAATATTCAGTCTGGAGATCGGATCGAAAGGCAATTCAAATCCAATCACCAAAGTGAATTTCCAAATCAGGCTGACTGAGACAACAAATGATCAGATTGGTCCAGATAACTCACATAAGAAAAGATGTGGACATTTTATTTGATGGTAGGGCTTCTTGCAGAATCATATTTTCCGCTGCTTTTTTGCTTCAATTAACTAACAGTTGTAATTCACAGCTTTTTTTTTTCCAAAAAGTTTTTTTTTATTTTTTTAAAACATAAAACATAAAATACATCTTTTTAGAGTAAGGATTTGATCCGGTATAAAATAAGTACAATTGTTCACATTCCCTCAACCAATTTTGTTCCAAATTTTATCCATTAACATCTTTAAAAAAAACAAAAAAGAAAGAAAAACTTATTCTAAACATTTATCATTCTACTATATCATCCAAAATTCTAAACAATTATTTCCAAATTATTTCCACCCTTAAATCTTTGTCATTTTAACAATCAATATTTCATATATATTCCTCATTCCTAAGACCCATTATATCAAATCTATATTTTACCTCTTCTTAAATAGCAACTCATATCCATGATCTCAACAAAAAATATTTTCTCCTCTCTTGAAGTCATAAAATCAATCAACATTTCCAATAGCTGTTTCCCAGCAGTGTTTTCCACCACTTCTTTCTCTATTTGTTTAACTGGTTCACAGTTTGGCTTAACTATTCTCCAGTATTATCTCCTCCACTTCCTCTTAGGTTTATTTTTTGGCTGGTTCACATCTTATTATTAAATCTAGTTTTGAATGTTGCTGCCTGTATTCATGATTTCTGGTGGAAGGGTCATACATTCCCAATATTCTCTGAGGATGTCTTTAAATTATTCCCTATCTCCGTTTGTCCCTTCACGAAGTTTCTTACAAATATCTACTGCTACTCACCTGTGTGGTAACCATGATCTGAGGTATAGAACACGTATGTGCTGTCCAGCAATTTCAGGGACTTCAACTGATCCAGGACTTTCTCTACCATATCATCTACTGACAACAGAGTTTGCCACCTGAAGATCAAAGAGAAACCACAAGGTTAATGCTGATTCCCCCACCCCCCGAAAGTTTAACCACACGGAATGCTTGGTTGTACAAAACGAGGCATAGAATCAAAATCTCGTAAAGTATTAACGTATTTAGGTGTGGAAATCTCGTAAAGTATAAAGTATTTAGGTGTGGAATTCTGCATCCAGTTTTGATCATCACATTACGAAAAAAGATGTTGAGACTTTGGGAAAAAGTGCAAACAACAACTACGATGATTAAAGGCCTGGCAGGTTAAAAGAACTGAAGAGAATGGACAAATTAATGCTGAGTTTAAAAGATAAAGAGACATCGATATTTTACAATGTGTGGGAACAGTGGTATAACTGGATAGAACGGAGAGAGATTGAAGATAGATAGTTATTAAGTATAAGTAATAGATAAAATAAGAACGTAAATATGCACAATTTAATTTTTGTAAATAATGCACGGATTACTGTCATAAGAAAAACACCACAATTAGCTCTTGTTTGAAATAATTGTTTATGTTTTTAATGTACCATATTTTCCGGCGTATAAGACGACTGGGCGTATAAGATGACCCTCCTCAGAGCCATTTAAGGCTTGTCAGAGCCTTATGGGCTGGTCTGCCTGGTTACAGGAGAATGAGACCCGGCGTATAAGACGACCCCCGACTTTTGAGAAGATTTTTGTGTGTTAGAAAGTAGTCTTATACGCAGGAAAATACAGTAATAAAAGTGTTTATAAAAAATAAAAGGTATGAAGAGATATGAAGAGATATGAAGAGGGGTCGAAGGAACTGGGTATGGCGAGATCCTGAAGAGGAAACTCAAATCCTTTGGCCACCTAATGAGAAGGAAGGAAGGACTCCCTGGAAGGAAGAGCCTAATGCTGGGAACAATGGAGGGCAAAAGAAGAAGGGACGGCAGAGAACGAGGTGGCTGGATGGAGTCACTGAAGCAGTCGGCGTGAGCTTCAATGGACTCCAGGGGATGGTAGAGGACTGGAGGAACATTGTCCATGGGGTGGCGATGAGTCGGACACGACTTCGCAACTAACAACCACAACAACAAATAGTATACTAATCAATTATAGTCACTTCAGGCCAACTTCAAGTCCTCAAGAGAATTGGCTTCAGATGTTGTTTCTTTCTTTTTACTCTTTCACTACTTTTGGTCACATTTTCTTACCGGGCTCTGTAAACGTGGTCCAAGAACTGAATGGAGCTGTTGGACATCGGCGTCTTTGCTTGTTTTATCAGCCAGTGTTTGTCCTACAAAAGGAAGAAGATCCAGGAGGCAACTTCCAGAGGTATCCAATGGTTCAAGGGTGGATATTAGATAGGGAGGATCTATAAAACAGCACTCCTCCCCCATATTCAGGTAGTCCTCAATTTATGACCACAACCGAGCCCAAAATTTCCATTGCTAAGTGAGACACTTGTTGAGTGAGTTTTGCCCTTCTTTACGATTTTTCTTGCCACTGTTTATAAGTGATGCCACAGGGATGCCCGTATGAAAAACGATCATAAATCACTTTTTTTCAGTGCCATTGAGTGATAGCCTCCCCCAGAGCGCTAGAACTCCATCATTAAATAAAACTAGTTTTTAAATCCTGGGTAAAATCTTTGCTGATTCTCATACAATCGTCTTCACTTAACGATCCCATCATCCTTTGCGGAGGTGGAGTCTGGGCAACTGAATGGAGTTAGCAGAATGTTTACTGGCCAGATGCCCTTCCTGTTGCCGATGCCAAGTTTTGTTCAGCAGAAATATTCTCTGTGTGTCCAGAGAGAGAAATATCTGCCTCTACCTAGGATTGAACTCACAGCTTCCTGATTGTAAGGCAAGAGCTCCATCTCTAGGCCACCGCACCACTCTCATACTGACTCTCATACAATGCGTTCATCATTCATTTATTCCAGTAATATATAATCTCTGTGCTCAAGTGACTCTCTTAAACAAGGATGCTCAAATCCCACGAGCTTCTCAGGGGATGTGTTTTAACCATCGTTATTTCTAGACTGACTGGGCAACCAGCACTTTAAAATGTTGCCAATTCAATGCTGCCATCGATTAGGACTTTGGAAGAGTGGTGCGGTGGCCTAGAGATGGAGCACTCGCCTCACGATCAGGAGGCTGTGAGTTCGATCCTAGGTAGAAGCAAATATTTCTCTCTCTGGGCACGATGAGAATATATCTGCTGAACATAAACTCCGCACTGGCAACAGGAAGAGTATCCAGCCGGTAAACGCTCAGCTAGCTCCATTCAGTGGCCCAGACTCTACCCTGCTAGGGTTTATGGGGTCATTAAAAGAAGATGATTGATTAGGACTTTGAAAAAAAACCAACTAATGGTTTTCAAAGGAGGCTGCCATTCATGGAATATTGACTGAAGAGTTGGAATGGCATCAAGCTTTCCAAACTCAGTGTTGCAGTCTGCCAGCAGCCTGTGGAGTTGGCAGTGGAGTCGGACAGTGAGGAGGCTGGGGAGGAACATGGGCCGGTCCTGGAGTCTGAGAAAGGCTTGGACAAGGGCTCTGCGTCAGAGGCAGAGATGGGGCCAGGGCCATCTGGAAGTGAAGTGCGGACACCGGAGCCTCCAGAGTCGGACAACAGAGAGGCAGAAGAACAGGGGGAGCCTGTTCCTAGTGCACACATGTGCATGCACAAAGCTGCCAGAAGGCAAAAACAGTTAAAACTAAAGGGACAACTCAGGTGTAAGGCCTAGAGATGATTGGCCCCTCCCAGAAGGCCTAAAATAGGAGCCAAGGCACTTGGACCTTTTGTAGGAAAGCAACATTGTTAATTCTGTTCCCAGTCGGCATCTCTGTTTGATTCTGAACTCCGTGTGGCTTTGCCAAGTAGGTCTTTGGCAGCGTGTCAAGGGAGATAAAGGTGGGTGATTATCCCGAAGGACTTCTCCCGAAGGACTTTTTGCAACTAATTGGGACTCAGCTGTGAATGAACGTAATTCACAGCTGTTGCAATCAAAGAGGTTCTTGGGACTACTCGTGTGTTTTAATGACTCAGGAAGCTTAAGTCAGGACACTCACTGACCCGCCTGGCATGCGTTAGCAACTCACCTTCCCGTGCACATTGAAACTGCCATTGCGAGGGGCTTTGAGAGTACTGTACGTGGACTTGTAGTGAGGAGCCGCCGTCCAGGGCGAGTGTGCAGCAGGTGGGGCTAATACCATGAGGAAGGGAGGGCGCAAAAGCTTCCGTAGGAATTCCAGGCTCCGGTTGGTCTGCAACACAGAAAAGATTGAAGATGAAGGGTAGATGATGACACAAAAGGACATGGGTGAAGAAAGACAGGGGCTGCTCCAGACACTCACATGCCTTCCCACCCCCCCACCCCCCTCAAGAAATTCCTCCTGGAATTTCTGCTCCTGGTTGAACCAAAGATGCTTTTTTTTTTTCAAAAGGCAATTGGGCTTTCTTAGTTTTTTTTTTCTTCTTCTCCTCAAGAACTGAAGAAGCTTCCTGGATGAGAAGCAAAAGGTCTTCAAGGAAAAAACAACAACAAGAAATGTATTTGAATATTAGCAGCTCAGGTTAGGTAGCTGGGCTGTCGGTTTGAGCTCTGAGCTTGGCGCAATCTGGTTGCAACCATTTTGTCACCGCTCAAGGAGACGCCGTCAGTGCGTTTGGAGCGGACAACTCAAAACGCACGGACGACGTCTCCTCGAGTGGTGACGAAATGTTTGCAACCAGATTGCGCCAAGCTTCTGGTTTTTGCCCCCAAAAACCAGAAAATCCAGTTGCCTTTTGGGAAAAAAAGCACCTTTGGGACAACCATGCCCTGGATGACTGAGAATCTCTGTAGATTCTAGAGAGGAATGATGGAGTTTGTCATCTGCACCTCTATAACAGTCTGGTTTGGTTCTGCAACCCCACAAGACAGACAGAGACTTCAGGGGATCATTAGAACTGCAGAAAAAACAATGGCTACCAACCTGCCTTCCATTGAGGATCGGTACACTGCATGAGTCAAAAAGAGGGCTGGGAAAATATCTCATCCTGGACATCAACTGTCTCAACTCCTACCCTCAAAACGACGCTATAGAGCACTGCACACCAGAACAACTAGACACAAGGACAGTTTCTTCCCGAACGCCATCACTCTGCTAAACCAATAATTCCCTCAACACTGTCAAACTAGTTACTAAGTCTGCATTACTATTAATCTTCTCATTGTTCCTATCACCCATCTCCTCCCACTTATGATTGTATGACTGTAACTTGGTTGCTTGTATCCTTGTGATTTATGTTGATATTTTTTCCTAGTATGACTTGATTGCTTATTGTACCGTATGACTGTCACTGGGCGTTGTGCCTTGTGATTCTTGACGAGTGTTATCTTGTCTTTTTATGTACACTGAGAGCTTATGCACCGAAGACAAATTCCTTGTGTGTCCAATCACACTTGGCCAATAAAGAATTCTATTCTGTTCTGTTCTGTTCTGTTCTGTTCCTCTTCCTTAGATGCAGCCTTGAAGGCAGCCGGAGTTCGCCGAGTTATTTCCAAGAGATGACAGAAGCTATTGAATTAGTGAAGCAGCAGTACACCATTCTATTCTATTCTATTCTATTCTATTCTATTCTATTCTATTCTATTCTATTCTATTCTATTCTATTCTATTCCATTCCATTCCATTCCATTCCATTCCATTCCATTCCATTCCATTCCATTCCATTCCATTCCATTCCACATTCTCCTAGTCTATTCTTCTCTTCTCTTCTCTTCTCTTCTCTTCTCTTCTCTTCTCTTCTCTTCTCTTCTCTTCTCTTCTCTTCTCTTCTCTTCTCTTCTCTTCTCTTCTCTTCTCTCTTCTCCTCTTCTCTTCTCCTCTTCTCTTCCTCTTCTCCTCTCCTCTCCCCTCCTCTCCTCCCCTCCCCTCCCCTCCCCTACTCTACTCTCAATTCCTACTCCTACTCCTATTCCTATTCAATTTTATTCTATTATCAAGCTGTGACTGGAGAAGGCTATTGAATCTCAAGCAGTCAACCATATCACCTAAACAAGAGCCTTGAAAGATTCCCACCCACAGGTCATCTCCATTGGTATTGGTGGATGACCCAAAACAGAAATATACTCTGAGCGTTAAGAAAAGAGTTTATCTCCTAGTGCCAGAACAGCTTAATTCATTGAGAAGGGCAGCTGAAGATGGTGCCATCTTCAGGCACCGGTGAAGAAAAAAATCAAGATGGCAGCCACCACGCTCCGGTTGAACCTCCACTGGTCCTGTTGATGCGCCATTGCGTATTGCGTTTTGGCTCGGCTGCCATCTTGACTTTTTTGAGCCTACCTGGCGGCCATCCCTGCATGGCACCACAGTGGAGGTGAAGCCCTGGAGGAAGCGGAGGAGTGACTCACGAGCAGATCCGTGAGGTAGTCCGTTTCGTAGTGGTCCCCGTGTTTCTCTTCATGTCCATTCAGTGAAAGGGTGTAGTTGTAGTACTTGGAATTGCCCACCTGTGGGAGGAGGCACATGGGGTATCTATTTATTTATTTACTTAAAATACTTTGCTTTAAAATGCACTGCTTGGTCTTAAAAAAAAACCGACAGCAGTTTACATGAGGTTCATAACGCTGAAATGGCGGTTAAAACAAATTGATACAAAGCTTAGGTTAAAACATTTCAGGATAGGATAGGATAGGATAGGATAGGATAGGATAGGATAGGATAGGATAGGATAGGATAGGATAGGATAGGATAAAGAAATAGGATAAGAATAGGGTGAGAAGAGAAGAGAAGAGAAGAGAAGAGAAGAGAAGAGAAGAGAAGAGAAGAGAAGAGAAGAGGGTAGAGTAGAGTAGGAACAGGAACAGAACAGAATATAAATATAGAATAGAATAAGAAATAGAATAATAGAATAGAATAGAATAGAATAGAATAGAATAGAATAGAATAGAATAGAATAGAATAGAATAGAATAGAATAGAATAGAATAGAATAATAAATACGGAATGGAATGGAATGGAATGGAATGGAATGGAATGGAATGGAATGGAATGGAATAGAATAGAATAGAATAGAATAGAATAGAATAGAATAGAATAGAATAGAATAGAATAGAATAGAATAGAATAGAATAGAGAATTAGGAATTAGGAATTAGGAATAGGACAGGACAGGACAGGACAGGACAGAATAGAAATATAGAATAGAATAAGGAATAGGATAAAATTAGAATAAGAATAAAAATAGAATAGAATAGGAATAGGATAAAATAAATAGAATAGAATAAGGAATAGGATAAAATTAGAATAAGAATAAAAATAGAACCGAATAGAAATAGGAATAGAACAGAACAGAACAGAAATATAGAATAGAATAAAAAATAGGATAAAAATAGAATAGAATAGAATAAAGAAATAGGATAAGAATAGAACAGACTAGACTAGACTAGACTAGGATAAGGATAAGGATAAGGATAGGGATAGGATAGGATAGGATAGGGACTTTGGAGGCCTTCTAGTCCAGCCTCTTGCTCAAGCAGGAGAACCCATACAATCTCAGACAAGAGACTGTCCAGCCTCTTCTTAAAAACCTCCAGTGATGGGAGCACCCACGATTTCTGAAGGCAAGCCATTTCACTGATTAATTGTCCCGCCGAGGCCGATGGGAGCTGGAGTCCAATCCCACTTGTAGGATGGCAGCTGTTCACCCCAGTGGGTCTGTGTTGGAGAATCCACAAGCCTTAAAACTTGCCAAGGTTGGATATTCCTGGCTTGGGAGGAGACCAGGTGCAGTTCTACTCACCAGACCTAGCCAATATGTCCATCCCATGGGAACGTGCTGAACGCCGCCGGCTTGGGGGTGCCCGTACTGCAAGAAAAGGGGAGATGTTGGTGAACGCACAGCCGACGCACTTGCACCATCGATAAAAGGAAAGTATTTAGAGCAGGGGTGAAATCCAGCCGGTTCTGACAGGTTCTGGAGAACTGGTAGCGGAAATTTTGAGCAGTTCAGAGAACTAGCAAATGCCATCTCTGGCTGGCCTCAGAATGGGGAGGGAATGGGGATTTTGCAGTATCCTTCCCTTGGAGTGGGGAGGGAATGAGGATTTTGCAGTATCCTTCCCTTGGAGTGGGGAGGGAATGGGGATTTTGCAGTATCCTTCCCCCAGGAGTGGGGGGGATGGGGATTTTGCAATATCCTTCCCCCAGGACTGGGGAGGGAATGGGGACTTTGCAATATCCATCCCCCAGGAGTGGGGAGGGAATGGTGATTTTGCAGTATCCTTCCCTTGGAGTGGGGAGGGAATGGAAATTTTGCAGTATCCTTCCCCCAGGAGTGAGGAGGGAATGGAGATTTTGCAATATCCTTCCCCCAGGAGTGGGGAGGGAATGGGGACTTTGCAATATCTGTCCCCTAAGAGTGGGGAGGGAATGGGAACTTTGCAATATCCGTCCCCCAGGAGTGGGGAGGGAATGGTGATTTTGCAGTATCCTTCCCTTGGAGTGGGGAAGGAATGGGAATTTTGCAGCATCCTTCCCCCAGAAGTGGGGAGGAAATGCAGATTTTGCAATATCTTTCCCCCGGGAGTGGGGAGAGAATGGAGATTGTGCAGTATCCTTCCCCTGCCACGCCACCAAGCCACACCCACCAAGCCACGCCCACAGTAGTATAAAAAAATTGCATTTCACCACTGCTTTAGAGGGAAACAGGTCGCTCTACCTGGTTGAGGTATTTGCCAGCGTAGAAAGTTTGGTACCCTTGCTTCTGCAAGTAAACTGGGTAGGTCAAGGGCTCCTGGGATTTCTGCCAAGCGACATTGCTGCAATTCCCTTCCAAGGAATTGTTCCTCACCAAATGGTTGTGGGGATACAAGCCTGTCAGGATGCTGCTCCGGCTGGGACAACACAGGGGGGTCACTGCAAACTGAACACAGACAAATCAGTTGTGAGAAGGGATGAGTTGCGTTCACCGTCTACTCCAAGGTAGCACAACTCCAGAGGTTCCCCCAAGTTTCCCTTCTTTAGATGCAGCCTTGAAGGCAGCCGGAGTTCGCCGAGTTATTTCCAAGAGATGACAGAAGCTATTGAATTAGTGAAGCAGCAGTACACCATTCTATTCTATTCTATTCTATTCTATTCTATTCTATTCTATTCTATTCTATTCTATTCTATTCTATTCTATTCCATTCCATTCCATTCCATTCCATTCCATTCCATTCCATTCCATTCCATTCCATTCCACATTCTCCTATTCTATCCTGTCCTGTCCTGTCCTGTCCTGTCCTGTCCTGTCCTGTCCTGTCCTGTCCTATTCTATTCTATTCTATTCTATTCTATTCTATTCTATTCTATTCTATTCTATTCTATTCTATTCTATTCTATTTTTCCACTCTTCTCTTCTCATTCTGTTCTATTCTGTTCTTTCTGTTCTATATTCTTCTCTTCTCTTCTCTTCTCTTCTCTTCTCTTCTCTTCTCTTCTCTTCTCTTCTCTTCTCTTCTCTTCTCTTCTCTCTTCTCCCTTCTCTCTTCTCTTCTCCCTTCTCTTCTCTTCTCTTCCCTTCCCTTCCCTTCCCTTCCCTTCCATTCTACATTCTCCTATTCTATTCTATTTCTATTTCTATTTCTATTTCTATTCTTCCATTCTTCTCTTCTCCTGTTCTGTTCCTGTTCTATTCTGTTCTTTCTGTTCTGTTCTATCTTTTCTTCTTCTCTTCTCTTCTCTTCTCTTCTCTTCTCTTCTCTTCTCTTCTCTTCTTCCAGTCTTCCATTCTATTATTCTATTCTATTCTATTTTCTATATTCGGTTCTGTTCTATTCTACTCTATATTGTTTTCTAGACTCTGTTCTGTTCTATTATTTTCTTTTTTTAAAAAAATAATTTTTATTGTAGTTTTTCTTTTCCAAAACTCTAATACCTATTCAAACAGACAAAGTCATTTTTATATACTTTGGATTAACAATTCACATAAAATCTATATTATATACACATATACATCCTCCGCTTCCTTATAAATATTACCTATTTTTATTTCTGTTGTCTATCCACCTATACCATTTTTCCCAAACCGCATATATTCTTTTCAACATACTATTGTTTTCAACATACTATTCTACATTCTTTTCTTTTCTATATTCTTTTCCTTTCTCTATTCTATTCTCTATTATTTTCTCTATTCTGTACTATTCTATTTTATTCTATTTTCTATTCTGTTCTCTCTTCTCTCTTCTCTCCTCTTCTATTCTACAATGTTAATTAAACGCATGTTTACAAGAAATAAAAGTTGTTTTTGTCAATGCAGCTAGTCTTCGACATACGACCCCAAATTTCTCAGCGAGGCAGTTGCTGAATTTTGCCCCATTGTATGACTTTTCTTGCCACAGAAGTGAATCACTGCAATTGTTAAGTGAATCACACAGATTAAGGAACCCCGCGATACTGTAACCGTCGTAAATATGAGCCAGTTGCCCAAGCGCCTGAATTTTGATCAAGGAATGAGGATTTTGCAGTATCCTTCCCCTGGAGTGGGGTGGGAATGGAGATTTTGCAGCATCCTTCCCTGCCATCCCCACCAAGCCACGCCCACAGAACCAGTAGTAAAACAATTTAGATTTCACCACTGGTACGAGAA
Source organism: Coluber constrictor foxii (assembly GCA_038048745.1). Lineage (NCBI taxonomy): Eukaryota > Metazoa > Chordata > Lepidosauria > Squamata > Colubridae > Coluber > Coluber constrictor. Next base: position 38,957,784 of record CM075967.1, read on the forward strand.
GTGCTCCTTTTTCGGCCGACAAGATTCTCCATCGCTGACCTACACCAAGCAATTCTAAACCCACATTTTGGGGATACTTACTGCATTAGCAAAGGTAGCCCCGAAGTGACCCATCAGAACTTGAGTCTTCTTCATCGGACCCTGAAATTTGAAAGTCAAGAATCAGAAGCAAGCCTTCAAAACAAGACAGCCCCTTCCATTTGGAGAAACTCCACTCTTATATCCTTGCGGGCCGCAGGCGGCTCTCCCAAGCTCCTTTTTCTCTGGTAGCAAGTTGCAGGAGGCCGTCACAGTCGAAAACGGAGCTCAGAAGCGAGGGCTGTCCTAACAGCATTATGGGCCCCGGGTCAAGCAGTGTACTGGGGCCCCTACGACAACTCCTCACAGGAATGTAAATGGTTGATAAAATTAAACATATATTTCTAATCAACGTGATAAACATTGGAACATTACACGAGCCTTGAAAAACACAATAATACGCAGTAAGCCATGCAGTTGCTGTATTTATATGATACAAGGTGCATTGAAGGGTTAACATACACAGATTAGTATGGGGCCCCTATGCTCATGGGGCCCATGGGCAAGTGCCCATCAAGCCCATGTGTTAAGACAGCCCTGTTCAGGAGCCTCTTTTTTGCTGGAAGAGCTCTCGGGCTGCCACAGGCACCGCCGACACAAGTGATGTTGAGCTGGCCACACACCCTTCACCCCGAGGTCAAACAATCCTGATGTGGCCCTCAATGAACTCAAGTTTGACATCCCTGGTCTAGGGTTTCCAGCTTGAGCAAGGGGTTGGATTAGAAGACCACTAAGGTCCCAGAGTCGGACCGCAGAGGCAGAGGAACAGGAGCCTGTTCCTACTGCGCGCATGCACAGAGCTCCTAGAAGGCACAAACAAACAACAGGGACACCTCAGGAGTAAGGCCTGGAGATGACTGGCCCCTCCCATAAGGCTTAAAAGAGGAGCAAAGGCACATGGGCCCTTTGCAGGAAAGCAACATTGCTAATTCTGTTCCCAGTCGGCATCTCTGTTTGATTCGGGACTCCATGTGGCTTTGCCAAGTAGTCTTTGGTAGCATGTCAAGGGAGATAAAGGTTGGTAATTATCACAAAGGACTTCTCCTGGGCTTTTTGCAACGAATTGGGACTCAGCTGTGAATGAACGTAATTCACAGCTGTTGCAATAAAAGACTTGGCACTACTCGTGTGTTTTAATGACTCGGGAAGCCTAGGTCACAACAGTCCCTTCCAATTCTTTTATTATTCTGATCGGGCCGTGGATCAGAAAAGGAACCAAACTGATCTACGCTTTCAACATCACGATGAAACATCCTTCATGACTGAGGAAAACCAGAACGGAAACTTCATACACAGCAACTTGTCTGTGGTTTCTTCTAAGCCACATGATCCACACTAAGCATTTTCTTCCTTCATGCGCTGGGACTCTCATAGCATCGCCTTCCAAACTCTACAAGCAGCAGCGATCAGAGAAAACTTTCGGATTAGAATTGTTTTCCATTCTCTTAGAGTGGGGCTAAGCACCCATGGAGTTACCGTGGAAAAGAGGTGGAATAATTTCCTCCTCTTCTGGAGCATGGTACATGCACCAACGTGGATTTTAACACAAACAGTTTTAGAAGTGTAGACTGGTCTTCAACGCTGGTAGCCAACTAAGTTTGTTTGATCTTTACAAAGCCAAGCAGGTCAAAACTGGTAAATATATACCCATGTTTCCCTGAAAATAAGACCCTGTCTTATATTTATAAGAGTCTGGATAGCTCAGCAGATTAATGCATTGTGCACTGTGATTAACTCCAGCTGTCTGCAATTACTATTAAGTTCGAATCTCGCCAGGCTCAAGGTTGACTCAGCCTTCCATCCTTTCTAAGGTAGGTAAATTGAGGACCCAGTTTGTGGGGGCAATAAGCCGACTTTGTATAAAATATACAAAAGTATGAAGGCTATTGCTTAATGCATTGTAAGCCGCCCTGAGTCTCTGGAGAAGGGCAGCATATAAATAAAATGTAAAAAAAAAATTTTTTTGAACCCTGAAATAAACACTTGGCCTTATTTTCGGGAAGGGCTTATTATTTTGGGGCGCATGGAGCAAGATGCTGTCCTACCTGATTTCCAGCTCTGCGTTTAAATATTTTCAGGGAGGGCTTATTTTCAGGAGGGAGGCTTATTTTAGCACATGTACTCAAAAGCCCGATTGGTCTTATTATCGGGGAAACAGGGTAGATGAGAGACCACCAGAGCTTCAGACAAGGATGAGGGTTTTTTTTAAAAAAAATAATAATTCTGGAAGGAAGAAATAACATTTGAAGGATCCTTGGTGCTCTCCGAGTTTCATTGTTTTCTTGTAGACGTTTTATTACCCAAACTAGGTTACATCATCAGGGCACTGAGATGTCATGTAGCGCTCAGCGTTCCAAGTAAATGCACCCATTAAAAGCAGAACTCCGAGGCAGGTGAAGTGCGGGTGGGGGGAGAGCCAGTAGTTTGGGTAAAGAAACATTTGCAAGGAACCAACCAAGGCCAGAAAGACCAAGGACCCCAGAGTTCAACCCTGAGCCACAAATATATATATGTATATTTTATACGTAATAAAAAAATGCCATGTCTATGGACTCTGTCCATAGCAATCACATTGTCCTTTTTAGCTACCAGGAATCAAGTTTGATTTTTCTGTTCGTAAGAGACAAAAGATGCCCCAGAGAAATAAAGGGACCAACATCGTAAATAGGTTTACTAACAGTGGCTCCTTTTCAAGAAGAAATTGATCAGAAATGGTGTAGGGCTGTGATGGCAAACCTATGGCACATGTGCCAGCCATATCGGTGGGCATGCGAGCTCAGCTCTGCCTTTTGGGCCCATCAGAAGTAGGGAAACAAGCTGTTTCCTGCCTTCGGAGGGCCTCGGGAGGGTGGTGGGGAAGACTAAGATAAGGGTTTATAAGGCCGAAATAGATCTATCTTAGTCTTCCAATGGGCAGCAGAGGATCTGCTGACTGCCAGAAAAAAAAAGCCTAGAAACTAGTGGATTGTGATTTCACTGAACTAGGGCTGCATAAAAATCTTGGTTTACGTAGGAAGAACCTGGCTAAAGAGAAATACACATAAAGCCTACGAAAAGGAAAGAAAACATTATATATGTGTGTGTGTGTGTGTGTGTGTGTGTGTGTGTTTCTTTAAGCCACATAAAACCTACGAAAAGTAAGAAAATAGATATTGTACCTTTACAGGGAGGATACATGAGATGTGGGTGTGGCTTACTGATGATGGCTAATGAGCCAGAAATTGCTATATAAGTCTCCCATTGGGCAGCACAAAATCTGCTGGCTGCCAGAATGAAAAGGAAAAGAAGAAAAAAAGCCCAAAAAGTAGTGAATGTGATTTCACTCAACTAGGCTTGCAGAAAAATCTTGGTTACGTAGGAAAAACCTGGCTTAAAGAAAAACACACATAAAACCTACGAAAAGAAAGAATATATATACATATACATATACATATACATATACATATACATATACATATACATATACATATACATATACATATACATATACATATACATATACATACATACATATGTGTGTGTGTGTGTGTGTGTGTTAATTTGCAGAGTTCATTCATTCATTCATTTACTCTTTCCAAGTCAAACTATATCACCATACTTAATCTATATATTGCTGTGTTCATGTCCTTCCATTTATTAACATTCACAATATTACTAAATAAGAAATTATTTATAATGCATGTTTGGGAGCCTCTCTTCTACCTGCTGAGCAGTGAGCAACTTCTCCTTAAATTGCCCCCTCACCATTAGATTTTATGGAACACCAATATAATTTATTACTTTAAAATAACCTTGACAGGCAAGTTGTAATATTATTCACTTGCACCGCTAGCAGACTATTTCTACACCGTTTCTGTGCTGTGGTGGGGGGCGGGGGCAGGTTTTTACAATCAGTTCTGCTTCCAACTCTTAAGGCTGTTCCCTTGCAACGTGTCAGCCCTTCGAGGCAGGCCAGGTCAGGAAGCACTCTGCAAGAACTATTATAAATGCTAGGAAGTTACTGTTTTGTGGTATATACCAATATTTATAACCAATAAATATTGGTATATATTGGTATCTATCTGCCTTTGGAAATAACCAATATTTCCAAAGGCAGATAGATTGCGTCTCTTCCACCCATTATATCCGAGAAGAGCAGGAATCTCCAATCTTGGCCCCTTTCAAGACTTGTGCACTTCAAACTTCCATGTTTGGGGCTGGGGAATTGTTTGAAGTCGAGGAGTCTTAAAAATAGCCAAGGTTGGAAATTTTTGCGGGAGAGAATCAAGACAGGGCCATCTTGAGTCACTTTCTCACCCCTTCCTCCCTTTTCCAGAAGTTTTCAAGATTTTTCTTCTTATTTCAGGCTTCTCTCCGAATCCTTTCTGCCAGAGGAATTTACACCCGGTAGCAACCGTAGGAACTCAGTCCTCCCCACCTTCCTCCGCAGCTGTTCGCTATCTGCGCCCACCCCCATGGCCCTTCCCAGAACAACGCCCACCGTAGCCAACAGGTAGGTTTCGGCTGGGCGTTGAGAGTGCGAGACGCTTGCTTTTACAAGTGGGCGTCCGCGTGGAGCAACTCCGCCACGGAGGTTCGAGAACCTTACCATTCCCCCCAGCACCAGATCCTGGTCGTCGGTCAGGATGAGAACGATGTTGGATTTCTTGGCACCGCCAGTTTCTCCGCGTCCCCCACTCAGGAACAGAAGGAGGAGCAGCAGCAGAGCCCCCCGTCCCAGCAAACCCCTCCCGGGCCGCGTGGGTAGTAGCATCCTCGCTCCGTGGATCGGCTCCTTTCCCAGCGCTGCGACTTTCAGGAAGCGCTGGTCCGCGTCTTATGACTCGCAACCGCTGCTCCAGCCTCCCACGCAGCCAGGAGCGTGCACAAACACACCCAACACACAAGAGACACACAAACACACGCGCACACCCTGGAAAAGAACAAGCAAGCAAACTCCCGTGGCCCGCCGGGGCTCCGCTTGGGCTGGAGCAGGAGAAAGTGAAGTACTTTCACTTTCGCTTCGCGCGCTGCAGGACTGCAGGAAGGGAGGCGCGGCGCTCTTTTAAGTTCTCTCCCCCCCTCCTCCTCCCGGGGAGCTTATTTGCATGAGTGGGCGGGGACAGTGGGTGTGAGGGGGTGGGGCCTGCTGCTTCTTTCGGACCGCAGCTGGAGCAGATGCTGCACCTGGAGGGGGCCTCCTCCTCTCCCCTCCCCTCCCCTCCCCAGTCTTGCGTTTTGCAGGCACTTTTTCCGACGGTGGGTTGCGGGAGAAAACGACGCGTTGAAGCTGTGCGGTAATCACTTTCTCTCCGGAGCGGGGGGGTGAGGGAGGGGAGGGGAGGCTTTGCAGTTCTGTGTCCGCCCCCCTCCCTCTGCCAGCATCCTTCTTTCCCCCACCCCCCACCCCCAAGCTGACCAAGAAGGTGTAGGAAGCCACCCCACCACCCCTAGAAGAATGGAAAGGGAAAGTGAAGGAAGCAACTTGAGACCCGGCTGGGTATCTCACTTAGGCGGCTGGGCTGAGCTGAGCTGACTCTCGTTTTCCCTTCTCTCTCTCTCTCTCTCTTTTTTAAAGTAATGTTGGGAATCCCAAACTCAGGAGGCAACTGGATTTTCTTCTTTCTTTCTTTTCTTTTAGAAGTTTTTTATTTTGTTATTTTTTTACAAATATATCAATGTGTGGCATCTGGGTGTCATACATTCTAATACAGATAAAACTAGTAGAATTGATTGATCCTGGTTATTACATTGAATCAACTTTTATATTTCTAATAATAATACACACTTATATGTTAATGTTAATGTTAATTTTATTTCTATACCGCCCTTCTCCCGAAGGACTCGGGGCGGTGTACAGCCAATTAAAAACACCAAATATACAAACATCATAATTTAAAAATTATTAAAATTATTACACAATTTCGGCCGGAATTAAAGCCCAAAAATTAAAACAAAAATTAAAACTCCAAATTTAAAATCATTTAGCTAGACAGCCCCGCCTATCGGAAGAGTAGGGTCTTGAGGGCACAGCGAAAAACATGGAGGTCGGAGATCGTGCGTATTTCTGGGGGCAGTTCGTTCCAAAGGGCAGGAGCTCCCACAGCTCTCCCCTTGGGTGTCGCCAGCGGACATAGTTTGGCCGATGGTACCCTGAGGAGTCTCTCTCTGTGGGAGCGTACTGGCCGGTGGGAGGCTATCGGTAGCAGAAGGCGGTCTCGTAAGTACCCAGGTCCTAAGCCATATTAAGTTGCAATCTATCATTCTTCAATGATTCCACGTTTTCTCGTATTATTACTTGTATTTTATTATATAAAAGTGTATACACTAATATTTTTGTAATATGTTTGGGGATTGAGTCCTGCAGGACAAGGGCAGTATATAAATTGAATAAAATAAATAAATAATAAATTATTAATGTGTGTTGGACCTGGTCTGACAATAAAGTTGTTGTTGTGGTTGTTGTTGTTACATATAAAGTGTATAGACTAATATTCCTCCTTCTCTTACTTCTATCACTTATTTATTTATTTGATTGATTGATTGATTGATTTTTATACTGCCCTTCTCCCGAAGGACTCAGGGCAGTGCACAGCCATGTTAAAACAATATACAATACAAAATTTGAAAAACCAATTTAAAACAAATTAAATAAACTTGGCCTTGTCAATTAAAAACCCACAAATTTAAAATACCCCATCCAGGTTCTTATTCAGCCAGGCCAGCCTGTTGAAATAGCAGGGTCTTAAGGGCCCAGCGAAAGGTACGGCGAAAGGTACTCTAACTGTTAATCATGTCACCCTGTATTAAAAGACGTTTTCTTTCTATCCTACCTAACTTCTAGTCGTGTCCTACCTTAAAAAAAAGAAAAGAAAAGAAAAGAAAGAGAAGAGGAAAGGCAAATCGGAACAACAACAAAAAGAGAAATCATCTATCCATCGTCTCTTGTCCGCTTCAATATTTCTTTTTTCTTTTCTTTTTTCTTTTGAAGACATTTTGTTTCTCCTCCTTCAGCTCTGACAGGATGGTGGGGTTGGGTAGGAAAAAACCAAAAGAAAAAAAACAACCAAGAAATCCAGTTGCCTCCTGAAAAAGCACCTTTGGGACAACCATGACTTGGATGGATGAGAAGCTCCACAGACTAATGTTGGGTATGTGGTTTGTTGGCTTCTGTGCTGGTGAGGGTGTTTCTCACTGCTTTTCCTTGCTTCCTATGGATGATTTGCGCTCTTTTCCCTAAAATGACAGGAAAGGAATTTCTGTGCTTTAAAAAGGCAAGGCCGAAGATGGCACCTGTGGGGTTGATGTGTTCTTTTTCTAGGGCTATGCTTGAATGCCAGGCAGAAGTGTCTGAAGGATTTAATGTTGGCTTAAGGATGAGGTTAAAGAGTTGAAAACTCTTCCCAGTTCTTCATTTCAGAAGTGCAACAAACCCTTCCTTCCTTCCTTCCTTCCTTCCTTTCTTTCTAACTTCCTTTCTAACTTTCTTTCTTCCTTCCTTCCTTCTTTCCTTCCTTTCTAACTTCCTTCCTTCCTTCCTTCCTTCCTTCCTTCCTTCCTTCCTTCCTTCCTTCCTTCCTTCCTTCCTTCCTTCCTTCCTTCCTTCCCTAATGACACTGGAGATGGTCTCTGCTCCAGCAGTTCGAGCCCTAGCGGGGTGAGCTCCTGTCACTGGCCTCAGCCTCTGTCCACCTAACAGTTCGAAAGCATGTATATGCAAATAGATAGATAGGTACCACTTTGGTGGGGAGACATGTTGGTGCTCTGTGCAAGCAGTCAGATTGCTGACAGCTCTGAACCTTCCCGGTTGCAGCAACCATTGGCGAGGCAACTCTGGGAAGGGAGGTGACACATGTCTTTCTCTCAAAGCCAGTTCTCCCTCCTATGGCTCATCTTGGGCAGTGCGCAAGCATGTCCCAAAACAGGGCTGATACTTTAGCTAGCCAAACTACTAGTCTGCAATAGCATTGGGGTATCTCCTGGCTACTGTCACATCACCATACGCTAGTAATAATAATAATAAATAATTTGTTTCTTTAAGTAGGGTGTGTTCCACCAGTGGGCAGATCATGGCCCAACTGCCGGTGAAAAAACGGCGCCCTCCTCAGGCTGAGCCGGGTCAACTAGCTAACTCCAAGTTCCCGGTGCGTTTCCCCGAAGTGGTGATCGGCCTGGTTGAGAAAAGGATGGGCACCAGCCGGAAAACGTTCCTCACCTCCTTGGCTCGCAGCAGAGGCTTCTGTGTAGATGATCCCTGCAGGTAAGTGTCCCTGTGGGAGAGGCAGCTGATTCGGAGAACCGGTAGCAAAAATCCCTGCCCCCCCCCCCCACATTGCCCAGCTGAGCCGCGTAATCGTCAGAGGCTTTTAAAAAAAATTTAAAAGCATTTTTTTCTACAACTTCTTCGGCCGAAAAAATGCTTTTAAAAATTTTTTTTAAAAGCCTCTGATGATCACGTGGCTCAGCTGGGATCATCCGAGGCTTTTAAAAGCATTTTTTCTACAACCTCTTTGGCTGAAAAAAATGCTTTTAAAAGTAAAAAAAAAGCCTCTGATGATCACGTGGCTCAGCTGGGATCATCAGAGGCTTTTAAAAGCATTTTTTCTACAATCTCTTCAGCCGAAGAGGTTGTAGAAAAAATGCTTTTAAAAGTAAAAAAAAAAAATTGGCCACGCTCACCCAGTCATATTCCCCCCCCCCCCACACCACCAAGCCATGCCCACAGAACCGGTAGTAACAAATTTTACATTTCACCACTGATGTGGGGGGTTTCTACTGAGCAACCTTGGAGCCTGAGCAGTGGTTCAAATGCTCTCTCGTGCTGAAACGTGGGTCCATGGATTCTCCCAAGAGGAGGTAGGGACCACCAGATTCAATTGGAGTGACTTCCTGCTTTCAACGGGATGGAGAGACGTGTTTCCGGAGACCTTTCGATAGAGGCCATTACAAATACAGGTAGTCCTTGATTTACAACCGTGTAAATCAACAGAACTGTTGATTTACAACAGTTCTCTTCCTTTCCTTTCTTCTTCCTTTCCTTTTCTTTCCCTTCCCTCCCTTCCTTCTTTCTCTCCCTTGATTTACAACAGTGCGTTTTTGCACTGTGCGATTTTGCAAAAGTGCGCCCTGTTACAAAAATGCGATTTTGCAACAGTCCTTGATTTACAACAGTAAATCAACACCGTTGTTGATTTACAAAAGTGTGTTTAGAGACTGTTCGAACTTACAACGGCCCTGTGTGTGGAAAGTGGACTTACAACTATCTCAGCCAATGCCGAATTCCGGCCGCTTGGAAACTCACGTCTTTATGACGGTGGCAGTGTCCCACGCCTTTTGCAACCTTCACTTAACTAAAAGGGGGTGTGGAATACAAGGGGGAAGAGACAAAGAAAGGAAAGGGATGACATTGATTTCCAACTCTTCTTAGCATGGTACAAGATTCATTCATTTATTTTATTTTATTTATTTTATGCACTTTGTATGCCGCCCTATCTCCGTAGACTCAGGGCGGCTCACAACAAACCCGTCAAACAAACATAGAATACATACACAAAGTATGCAAATATATAATTTAAAACATATATTAAAACCCACTAAAACGATCAACCCCCTCAGTCCAGGTTGGGCGGTGTAAACAGCCATGTTTTTAATTCGCGGCGGAAGGTGCGATAAACACATTCCAGCCTCAATTTTTTTCCTTTTACACATTAATATATAACTAGCTGTCCCTGTAACACCAAATCTTTCTAATCAAGAAAACCAAGCTCAGAGTTTCATTTTTTTCCTCTTCGTCAGCACAAATTCCAGAAATGATATCCAGATAAGAACATATTTCCCTCTTTCAATAAAGTACTCAGTTGAACCATTCCAGGGTGAAATGTAAAATTTGTTCTCTCTCTCTCTCTCTCTCTCTCTCTCTCTCTCTCTCATCTATCTATCTATCTATCTATCTATCTATCTATCTATCTATCTATCTATCTATCTATCTATCTCTATCTATCTATCTATCTATCTATCTATCTATCTATCTATCTATCTATCTATCTATCTATCTATCTATCTATCTATCTATCTATCTATATCTATCTATCTATCATCTATCTATCTATCTATCTATCTATCTATCTATCTATCTATCATCTATCTATCTATCTATCTATCTATCTATCTATCTATTTCAATTTTTATACCGCCCTTCTCCCAGAAGATTCAGGGCGATGTACAGCCAACAATAAAACACATCCATATACAAAATTTAAAAACAGTTTAAAAACATATTAATTAATTTGGCCCCAATGTATTAAAAATAAATAAATACTACCGGTTCTGTGGGCGTGGCTTGGGGGGGGAAATGTGACTGGGTGGGCGTAGCCAACTTTTTTTTTTCTTTTAAAAGCATTTTTTCGGCTGAAGAGGTTGTAGAAAAAATACTTGTAAAAGTAAAAAATAAAAAAGCCTCTGATGAGCGTGCTGCTCAGCTGGGCATGTGAGGGGGGGGGGGGGCGCAGGGATTTTTGCTACCAATTCTCCGAACCACCCAATGCCATTGCTACCGGATCAGGCGATCTGGTCCCCAATTGGGAACATTTCACCCCTGAACCATTCCTGCTTTATCTTCCTTGCTGTGGGAATAGTATGTATTTCTATTTGCACCTAAGTAATCTGACTCCCCCATCTTTGAAGCCAAGAGAGCTGACCTCATGTAAGCCTCAACCTGGGATTGACCCCCCCACCCACCCCCAGCTCCATAAATCTTTGCTTTTTGGTCCTAGTGAGACAGTGACTCACGTTGTGTCCGAAGGCAATTCTGGAGACGAGGTGGTTGAGTGGCTGAAGAAGAATGGGAGGCCACCTGCCGAAGCTGTAGGAGATGGGCCAGCTCTGCTGGACCTCAGCTGGTTCACTGAGAGCATGGGTGCCGGACGGCCCGTTGAGATTGAAGCCAAGCACTGTCTGAAGGTAAGAAAGCATCTGGTCAACCGGAGTCCTTCAGGGATGGGCCAAGCCGCCTTTTGTATTGACCCCAAAGGAAACCATCCCTGAATTCAAGAAAAGATAGCGAGAAAAACTTATTGGTTGTCCTGGCTGAAGATTTATTTCATTTGACTCGGCATTCTATGTGAACCAGCCATTGTGATGAGTAAAGTATGACTTAGTATACACTGTGTGTACTAATACTATGGTTTAAGCAACACAACCTGTGGTGTTTTAAACCAGCCAAGGTTGGTTGGTCTTAAGTCTTCCTCCCTCCTTCACTCCCTCTTTCCTCCCTTCCATCTATTCTCTTTTTCTGTTCCTTTTCATTTTCCTTTCTCTTCCTTTCCTTTCCTTTCTTCTTCCTTTCCTTTTCTTTCCCTTCCCTCCCTCCCTTCTTTCTCTCCCTTCCCTATCTTTCTCCTTCCTTCCTTCCTTCCTTCTTTCTTTCTTTCTCTCTCTTCTTTCTCTCCTTCCTTCCTTCCATCTTTCTCTCCCTTTCTCTCTCTCCTTCTTTCTTTCCTCCCTTCTTTCCTTCCTTCCTTCTCTCTCCCTTTTCTTTCTCTCTCCTTCCTTCCTTCTTTCTCTCCCTTCCCTTTCTTTCTCCTTCCTTCCTTCTTTCTTTCTTTCTCTCCCTTCTTTTTCTCTCCTTCCTTCCTTCCATCTTTCTCTCCCTTCTCTCCCCCCTCTTCCTTTCCTTCCTTTTTTCCTTCCTTCCTTCTTTCTCTCCCTTTTCTTTCTGTCTCCTTCCTTCCTTCCTTCCTTCCTTCCTTCTTTCTCTCCCTTCCCTTTCTCTCTCCTTCCTTCCTTCTTTCCTTCTTTCTCTCCCTTCCCTTTCTCTCTCCTTCCTTCCTTCCTTCCTTCCTTCCTTCCTTCCTTCCTTCCTTCCTTCCTTCCTTCCTTCCTTCCTTCCTTCCCATGATTTCTGAAACTTTGCTGGAATGTGAGTCAGAGCAAAAGCTTGCAGGTTTCTTATGGTTTTGCTTTCATTGAAGGACACTTCTGAAGCATCTCACCTGTTCCCTTTTGTCCAGGTGGCCACTCCTGCAGAGCCACTAGAAGAAAAGGGCCAGGTGGCTCCCTACATCTGCCAGAGACGGACTCCCCTGCTGCACCACAACTCCGCACTCACGGTAACGTGACTTAATCTAGACCAGCCAACCTCAACAACTTAGAGACGGTGTTGGACTTCAGTCCCCAGAATTCCCTAGCTCAGCAAGTTGCTGATGTGGTGAAACCCTGTTTTTAGGATCCCCGTTCCAAACCACAGTGATGGCCACAAGATATAAACCATGTTGGGGATAGAGATTGAGCCAGGTTCAAAATAGTTTGATGCCTGAATCCTTGCCCTTTCCACCTTTGATGGAACACATGGTACAGTCCTCACTGCTGTGCACCTGGAAGAGGCTGAGCTAGATTTTTACAGGTAGTGTCAACTCACAAAGCATTCCTGAATTCCTGGACTGAATGGGGTTTTAATGGGAATTTTAGTTTTTAGTTTCTGAATTTTAATCTGGACTGGTGTTTTATTGTTGTGAGCCACCATGAGTCCTCGCGGAAAAAGGGCGGCATATAAGTCCGATTATAAATAAATAAATTCCTGGCCTGCTCTCGAGTTGTCATAGGTCAGGGGAGATGGTAAGCCAGCGAAATTGTACAGTAGCCAAAGACAGATGCACATTCGATGCTCATCTCTCTCAAGGCTGTATCCCAGGGTTACCTATAGCAGCTGAGGGGAGTGACTTCTACAACCTGCGAAATTGCTCCGTTGGCGAATGTGATTGATGACACAACCTGGGGGGGAGGGGGAAAACAGGGTCATAATTGGAGCGTAAATTATGTAGGGTCAGAGCTGGGTCCACTTGGGAAACCTGCCGACATGAAGCTCCTAATAAATAACTGGATTTCTTTTGAAGCTTGTCTCAAGGCTCATGATTTAATTAGGGCATCCATTGGAACCGTGACGTAAAATACATTCAGATAGGAGAGATACACACTGATATTCTGGGCCAGGCTAAGCTCAAAGGAAGCCTCAGACTTCCTATGCTTGTTTCTTTTTTTTTCCTTTTTTTTGGTAGTTCTTTTTACAGATAGTTCTCAATTTAAAACCGTCCGTTTAGTGACTGTTCGGAGTTACTTCGGCACTGAGAAAAAAGATTTATCATAGTTTTTCACACTTTTAACAGTTGCGGTACCCCCAAGGTCTTGTGATCAAAATTCAGACGCTTGGCAGTTGACACGTATTTACGACAGTTGCATTGCCCCGGGGGTCCTCTGACCCCTTTTTGTGACCGTTCGACAAACAAAAAAAGTCAGTGGGGGAAAACCAGATTCACTTAATAAAGGTGTTACTACCTTAACACCTGCAGTGATTCATTTAACAACGGTGGCAAGGGAAGGGTGTCAAATGGGGCAAAATTCAACTAGCAAATGTCTTGCTTAGCAACAGAAATGTTATGCTCCGTTGTGGTCGTAAGTTGAGGAATACCTGTATCCCCCTTTCCATTTCAGTCTTTTTTAAGGGGTTGCCTTTCTTTTTGATTTGGTTTTCAGGTGTCATTTTTAGTGGGTGGGGGGAATTTCAGCTACAGGGAGCAGCTGGATTAGAGATGGTATTCAGCAGATTCTGACCAGTTCTGGCGAACCCGTAGCGGAAATTTTGAGCAGTTGGGAGAACCGGTAAATACCACCTTGGACTGGCCACGTCCCCATCTATTCTCTGCCTCCCGAGTCCCAACTGATTGGGAGGAAATGGGGATTTTGCAGTAACCTTCCCCTGCCACGCCCACCAAGCCACGCCCACCGAACCAGTAGTAAAAAAATTTGAATCCCTCCGCGGAGCTGGATGATGGAGAGGTCTGAGTGTTTGAATCCTCTTTGGAGGGCTTGGACAAAGATCTCTCCGGGTGTCAGTGTTACTGTCTGCCTTTTCCTAGGATGCCCTCGAAATAATGGCGGAAGAGGCAAAATTCAGTGGCAGTGAAGTCCGCAGCTTGGCCTTTTCTCGGGCGGCTTCGGTGTTGAAGGCCCTGCCCTGGAAGGTCGAACGGATCCAGCAACTCCACACTGTGCCCTGCATTGGAGAGCATTCGCGGAGAATCCTCCAGGTAGAGGAATCCTCACGTCGTCATCTCCCATTCGAGCATCGTGACCTTCCTGCTCGTTTTGCATTCTGATATCCCTTGTTGGTCATCTTGGTTGGCATTTCACCTTTCCTTTAAAATGTTTCTCCTCTTCCTCCTCTTCCTACTACTACTTTTGCTTCTTCCTCTTCTTATCCTCCTTCTCCTTTTTTCTCTTCTTCCACTTCCTTTTCTTCTTCCTCTTCTTCTTCTCTTCCTCCTCTTCTTCCTCTTCCTCCTCTTCTTCTTCCTGTTCCTCTTCTTATGCTTATTCTTCTTCTTCCTCCTCCTCCTCCTCTTCTTCTTCCTCTTCTTTTTCTTCCTCCTCCTCTTCTTCCTCTTCCTCTTCTTATGCTTCTTCTTCTTTCTCCACTTTTTCTTCCTCTTCCTTTTCCTCTTCTTCCTCTTCCTCTTCATTCTTCTTCTTCCTCCTCCTCCTCCTCCTCCTGAAAGCCAGATTCACTTAACAACCATGTTACTAGCCTAACAACTGCAGTGATTCACTTAATAGCTGTAGCAAGACAGTCATAAAATGGGGCCATACTCACTTGACAACTGTCTCACTTCACAATGGAAATGCTGGACTGAATTGTCAAGGACTACCTGTCTTGTTTGCGTCCTCCAGGAAATGCTGGAAGATGGGATGTCTGCAGAGGTGGAGAAAGTCAGACAATCGGAGAGATACCGGACGATGAAGGTGCAGAGGGCCTGTTTGGCCAATGGCTGTTGCCGGAATTGGGAGAGCACATGGCATGGAATTTGGGGTGTGGCTTTTCATGCATCACTATTGTCAGAGATTCACTCCCTGAATCCTGGCTGCAGTGCTGGTTTTAAGACAAATGTTACTTCTTAATTTTTGGAGTGCCAATGCAAGTTTCTAGTCCTCAGTGTACTCTAGGGTCAAGGTATGTGCTGAAATTTCAATCCCAAAGTAAAAAAAAATGATTCCCACTCAGTATTTTATATTCAGATTGATAACTCAGGAAGCTTACTTCTACATCTAGTGAAATATCCCAAAAATTATAGAAAGTACATGGGATCAAATGTTTACCCACTTGCCGACTATATAGATATATATATATCTATATACTATAATATATATTATATACTGTATTTTCCTGCGTATAAGACTACTTTCTAACACACAAAAATCTTCTCAAAAGTCGGGGGTCGTCTTATACGCCGGGTCTCATTCTCCTGTAACCAGGCAGACCAGCCCATAAGGCTCTGACGAGCCTTAAATGGCTCTGAGGAGGGTCGTCTTATACGCCCAGTCGTCTTATACACCGGAAAATATGGTATATATTAACATTGCTTCTGGAAGCACGAAGCCGAGAACACCAGCCTGAAGATGACGAATGAGACTTCGTTGAAACGTCGCCAAGATACTTCCAATTCTACGCGGGAGAAGACCTGAATAACCAAAGACCTACATATATTATATAATATATATAATATATAATATATATATAATATATAGTATATAGACTATATATTTTATTTTTGGGAAAATTATTTCAGGAGTTTTAAATAACTTTTCCTTTGATTTAGCCTACTACTATAAACCACTTAGGCAGCCTAGAGATGTTAATTGGAGCCTGTGGATTATCGCTTATTGGGGTTTTTTTTATATATAGAGTGAGATGTGTTGGCCCAAAGTTACCCACTGAATAGCCAGGACTGAAAATAGAGTGAAATCCATTTTCTAGTCTTGAAAATGAACCCAGTTTCTTTGCTTAAGAAACTCCACCAGAGACGTCCAGGAAAATGCTTGCAGCAAACAATAGTTTGGCTTCATTTTTGGGAATGCCAATCCTGCATGAATTTCTTCCTCCAATAGAGGAGAACATTTGTAGCTCGTGGTTGAAATGTGGGCTCCTTGGCGCTCTCCAGTGGTGGGATTCAGCCGGTTCTGTCCAGTTCGGGCGAATCGGTAGCGCCGACTGCAATAGGCCCTGCCCACCCACCCGGAAATAATGCCGTCCTATTTAGCCATGTTTTAGAGGCTGTGCTCATGGGTGGAAGGTGCGCGCACGAGCAAAGAGAATGCACGGAAGGCTGAGCATGCGCAGAAGGTGGTGCGTGTGAGTGTAGCAAGCAGGCACCGGTGCACACTCACATTTGCGAACCAGTAGGGAAGGTCAGTGAATCCCACCTCTGGAGCTTGCAGACGTTTGCTTACCAGCACACTAATGATGTTATCCAGTGATGGGCTTCTGCCGGTTCGGGCAAACTGGTAGTTCTGACAATCAGCTGGCCCAGTGGTGGGATTTAAATAATTTAACAACCGGTTCTCTGCCCTAATGATTACTTCCAACAACCAGTTCGCCAAACTGCTCAGAAAGTTAACACCCGGTTCTCCCGAATTGGTGCGAACTGGCTGAATCCCACCACTGAGCTGGCCCCGCCCACCTGCCCTATCCTGTCCTATATTTCCTTATTTCTGGCTCAGCTGATTCACACGGCACAGCTGATTTCTGCACCTCCGCTGTTCTACTTACCGGGGCTGCCTTAGAAGGTAAGCAGCTGAGCTTCAAATTGCTATATTTTGAACACTGCGTGCAAGCCAGAGGTGAGTTTTGGCAGGTTCTGACCAGTTCTGGAGAACTGGTAGTGGAAATTTTAAGTTGTTCAGAGAACCGGTAAATACCATCTCTGATTGGCCCCGCCCCCATCCATTTTCTGCCTCCCGAGTCCCAACTGATCGGGAGGAAATGGGGATTTTGCAGTATCCTTCCCCCAGGATGGAGAGGGAAGAGGGATTTTGCAATATCCATCCCCTGCCACACCCACCAAGCCATGCCACGCCCACCAAGCCACACCCACAGAACTGGTAGTAAAAAATGTTGAAACCCGTCACCAGTGCAAGTGCATCAGATGCGTGTGCGAAGCACGCACTCACAGAACCGGTGGTTAAACCAGTTGCAGCCCACCACTGACGTTATCTAGTTTGGTAATTAAATGTCTGGAGGAAAACAACCAAGCTCAGAGAGTACCAAGAAGGACCCCGTATTTCTTGCTCCATTCTTGGCCTGTTACATGGTTTGAATTACGGGCCTTTGGCTTACCCAGACAGGGAAGGTGTTTTAAGAAATTTCTTTTTTCTCCATAGCTTTTTACAAAGATCTTTGGAATTGGGGTAAAGATAGCCAGCCAGTGGTACCAGGAAGGGCTCCGGACGCTCGCGGACTTACAGCTGCACCAGATAAAACTTAACAAAGAGCAACAAGCAGGTGAGTAATTCAGACAAAAGAGAAGTAATTTTTATTTATTTTACCATATTTTTCAGAGTATAAGATGCAACTTTTCCCCCCCAATAAGAGGGTGAAAATCTGGGTGCGTCTTATACTCTGAATGTAGTCCTGCCCAGCTTCTCAAACGGAAGTTTCAGAGGCTGAAAAAAGCCTCAGAAATGAAGCTTCAGAAAAGAATCCCCCAAACAGAGCTTCAGAAAAAAAGCCTCCAAACAGAGCTTCAGAAAAAAAGCCTCCAAACAGAGCTTCAGAAAAAAAGCCTCCAAACAGAGCTTCAGAAAAAAAGCCCCCAAACAGAGCTTCAGAAAAAAAGCCTCTAAACTGAGCTTCAGAAAAGAAGCCCCCAAACAGAGCTTCAGAAAAAAAGCCTCCAAACAGAGCTTCAGAAAAGAAGCCCCCAAACAGAGCTTCAGAGGCTTTTTTTCTGAAGCTCTGTTTCGGAGGCTTTCAGAGGCAGGAAAAAAAGTTTTTTCTGAAACAGAGTTATATTCCAAAAAATACAGTATTTCAAGGCCCCTTTGGTGGCACCATATTACAGCAACGGCATAGAAGATTAGAAGCTGGAGTGATGATTACGATTTTGCTTCAACCATATCATGTGGACAGTATCTTGACTGCAAAGGGGTTTTTTTTTGGGGTGAGCAGTAAATTCTTCAGTATGTCATTAAGCTGTGAGACTGTTCATTTCTCTGGCGCAGCTGCCTTTAGAAATAATTCTACGGTTTTTATTAGTTGGTATAAAATTGCTTTCTTTCCATTTTGATTTTCCATAAATATGTGTGGATTGAGTCTTGGGCTTTATAATAGGAGAGAGAGAGAAAGAGGTGGGTTTCAGCAGGTTCTGACCAGTTCTGATGAACTGGTAGCGGAAATTTTGAGTAGTTCGGAGAACCAGTAAATACTACCTCTGACTGGCCCCACCCCCATCTATTCTCTGCCTCCTGAGTCCCAGCTGATCGGGAGGAAATGGGGTCTCGGCTCTGTCTCTCATCCGGTCCATATAGCATCAAAAAGAACCAGAAACGAAGCTGATTTGCAACATTTTAATTAAGATCTAAACAGCAACTCAGCCAGAAGAACAGAACAAGCCGGATCACGGGGTTAAAGTCAGCGCTGCACGCAATCGCCGTGCAGTGCTATTTATTCCCTTTTCGCCTCGTAAACTATCATTCAGCACATAACCCACACATACCTTCATCAGCTGTTTGGCGGTTTTGCTAATCCCGCCCGTCAATGCTGTCGGCGCTCCACCGACGTCATAGGTTGGCGCCAACGACTCGGTTTCTGAGAGCTGTGCCGATCTCGCCAAGGCTGCATGCTACTTATTGCTGGGCCAAGTCGTCAGCCGCGTAGAGCTTCCTCCACCGTCCCAGGCATTCAGGTGGTCATCACCAACACCTTGACTTCGCCAGACACCCGGCGATGGCGAGTCCCAGCTGGGGCTCGACATGGGGATTTTGCAGTAACCTTCCCCTGGAGCGGGGAGGGAATGGAGATTTTGCATTATCCTTCCCCTGGATTGGGGGACAGAATGGAGATTTTGCAGTATCCTTCCCCTGTCATGCCCACCAAGCCACGCCCACCAAGCTTTGCCATGCCACGCCCACTGTAGTAAAAAATTTTGAAACCCACCACTGGAGAGGAGGGTGGGAAAGGTTAGCTGAATAGGTTTTTGTAATAAACAGCTCTGAAAGACTTAACATAAAATGTTCATATAATTTATTGTCCAGAGAAAAGAATGTTTTGTTGTGTTTGATTTTGATACTGAAAAGAAATTCAGTGTTGTTACCAATATTCATATCAATATTATCACGAATAAGATTACCAATATTCATATCAATATAACCACTTGTCAGTTGGGAATTATAGGACCTATAACTTACACACATCTGAAGATGATATGATATTTTACAAGGCTTTTTATAGAAGTGTTTTTGGAAACGTCGAGATATGAACCCGGGTCCTTAAATTACATTTCTGTCCATCTGGCATAAAACAGTTGCTTCTTGATGACTTGGGTTCTTCTTCTTCTTCTTCTTCTTCTTCTTCTTCTTCTTCTTCTTCTCCTTCTCCTTCTTCTCCTTCTCCTTCTCCTTCTCCTTCTCCTTCTCCTTCTCCTTCTCTCTTCCTCCTCCTCCTCCTCTTCCTCCTCCTCCTCTTCTTCTTTTTCTCCTCCTCCTCCTCCTCCTCCTCCTCCTCCTCCTCCTCCTCTTCTTCTCCTCCTCCTCCTCCTCCTTCTTCCTCCTCCTTCTCTTCTTCTCCTTTTCCTTCTCCTTCCTCTTCCTCCTCTTCCTCCTCCCCTCCTCCTCCTCTTCCTCTTCTCCTTCTCCTTCTCCTTCTCCTCCTACTCCTTCTCTCTTCTTCCTCCTCCTCTTCCTCCTCCTCCTCTTCTTCTTCTTTTTCTTCTCCTCCTCCTCCTTCTCCTCCTCCTCCTCTCCTCTTTTCTCCTCTCCTCTCCTCTTCTTCTTCTCTTCTTCTTCTCCTTTTCTCCTTTCCACTGCAGGACTTCTTCATTACGAAGACCTCAATACCCCCGTGGAGCTCTGGGAAGCCGAGGCCATCAGCCAGGTGGTATGCCAGGTGATTGAGCAAATTTTGCCTGGAGCGACAGTCACGCTGACCGGAGGGTTTAGGAGGTGAATAAATTTTGTGGGATTCGTTGTCTAGTTTTGAAATAAAACCATCGCCCCCAGCCAAAACTCCCAAGAGAAAACAAAGGTAATTCTATTTACTACTTTGCAAAGAGGGTGCATCACACCCAGGGAGGTACAGTGGACAGACCTTAAATCATCAATGTGTTTTCTTTATATTCCCTATTGCTGTTGCAAATTTACCTTCCACCTTTTCCTCTTTGACTTATTATTACTAATTGTTGTTGTTAGTTGCGAAATCATGTCCGACCCATCGCGACTCCATGGACAATGTTCCTCCAGGTCTTCCTGTCCTCTACCATCCCAGGGAGTCCATTTAAGCTCACGCCGACTGCTTCAGTGACTCCACCCAGCCACCTCGTTCTCTGCCGTCCCCTTCTTCTTTTGCCCTCCATCGTTTCCAGCATTCGGCTCTTCTCCAGGGAGTCCTTCCTTCTCCTTAGGTGGCCAAAGGATTTGAGTTTGACTTCAGGATCTGGCCTCTTAAAGAGCAGTCAGGGTTGATCTCCTCTAGGACTGACCACTTGGATCTCCTTGCAGTCCAAGGGACTCGCAGGAGTCTTCTCCAGCACCAGAGTTCAAAGAGTACTACTAATAATTAGTAATAATTTGATTATAATGTTTTTGTCTGAATCCAGACAATGGGGGTTGATGTAGCACTATTAACAAAGTTAAATGCCAATAAAAACAAACTTGGCCAGAAATTTATTGCAACAGTCTCTTTTTCCCCCATCTCCCCCAACAGAGGGAAGCCATGTGGCCACGATGTGGACCTGCTCATCACCCATCCTTCCGAAGGTGAAGAAATGGGACTCTTGCCCAAAGTCATCAGTATCCTGGATAGGCAGGTAGGCCCAAGGCTTGAATGTAAAGCGGGAGAGAAAGATCTGGCAAAACGGCAGATCTGAACACGAGTGGAAGCAGCAAACGTATGTTTGTTAAAAAAGTTGCACTGAAGTCACAAATCTGCAGGGTAGGACTTGCCAAACAGATACTTTTACTTTTAAAAGCATTTTTTCTACAACCTTTTTGGCCAAAAAAATGCTTTTAAAAGTTAAAAAAAGCCTCTGATGATCATGCGGCTCAGCTGGGATCGTCAGAGGTTTTTAAAAGCATTTTTTCTGCAACCTCTTCAGCCGAAGAGGTTGTAGAAAAAAAAAATCTTTTTAAAAGCCTCTGGTGATCCCAGCTGAGTTGCCTGATCGTCAGAGGCTTCTAAAGGCATTTTTTTTTTCTGCAACCTCTTAAGGTTGCAGAAAAAATGCTTTTAAAAGTAAACAAAAATTACTGGGTATGATTAGTGAAAATATCAGGAAAGAATTAAAATATTTAATACTGCACATGATCACGGCAGCAAGGCTGGCATTCGCTCAACTTTGGAAAACGGACCAAATTCCAACAGAACAATTAATAATTCAAAAAATTTACAATTGCGTTGAAATGGACAGGCTAACACTCGAATTAAAAGATAAGGTAGACTCGAAATATTATATGGTATGGAACAAATGGCATGAACGGATAAATCAAAAACAAAGTTTGCAAGAATACAAAACTAACAACTAGATACCGCCAACAACATTTATGTACATAAATATATGTATATGGTAGTTGGTACTACTATATTTTCTGTATTTTCTATTTTTCTTTTTTTCTTTCTTTCTTTTTTCTTTTCTCTTTCTTGTTTCTGTCCTTTTCTTTCTTTTGTGTTTCCCTTTCTTTTGCTTCTGTTCTTATTGTTCTTTTATGCTTTTCTGTTTTATATTTTACAATGTATGTAGTTAAATGTGATATTTTATCTTTTTATACCTAATCAAGATTTATATTTTTAAAAAAGTAAAAAAAAAAGTTGACCACGCCCACCCAGTCACATGACCCCCCCCTCAAGCCACGCCCACAGAACTGGTAGTAAAAAAATTTAGAACCCACCCCTGAACCCAGGGTCACTGTGGCCATCGTAACTATGATTTGTCATAAATCCTTCCCAGTTGCCAAGTGCCCAAATTTTGGTCATGTGACCATGGGGATGCTACAGCCGTCGTGAGTGTGTGAAAACTGGTCATGAGTCTCTTTTCTTCCTTGCCGTTGTAACTTCAAACGGTCACTAAATGAACGGTCCCAAATCGAGGACTACCTGTAATCTGTGGACGTGATTATCATCTTTGGGATGCTCTCTTCTCAGGGCTTCCTGCTGTATCACAGTTTCCACCGAAGCAGCTTCCACTCCCTCGAAGATGAAGAGCTGTGGGTTAGCGGCGGTTCGAGCACCATGGACCACTTCGAACGCTGCCTCTCCATCTTCCATCTCGGGGACCCTGCTGGAAGACATCCAGGGGTTCAGAAGCTTGGCACCTCGATGGGGTCCGGCACGTCGTCCTGTCCCCGGAAAGCTGTGCGGGTGGATTTGGTTGTGACCCCCTCCAGCCAGTTCCCGTTTGCTTTGCTCGGCTGGACCGGCTCACGAGTGAGTTCCACGTGGGTTGGGTTCTGGGTTTGAGCTTGGGTTGGTTTCGTGTTCATTGGGCGTGATCTTGGGGGAAAGATTGGTGGAAGAAGGTTCCTGAGGAGCTTTTCATGCAGGTATTTGGGATGTCAAGTTAAGTAGGAATCCAAATTGGAGAGCAGGGCCTACCTATCTATCTATCTATCTATCTATCTATCTATCTATCTATCTATCTATCTATCTATCTATCTATCTATCTATCTATCTATCTATCATCCATCCACTTATCTTCCTTCCTTCCTTCCTTCCTTCCTTCCTTCCTTCCTTCCTTCCTTCCTTCCTTCCTACCTACCTACCTACCTACCTACCTACCTATCCATCAACTTATCTACATACATACGTATCCATTCATCCATCCATCCATTTATCTTATCTTATCTTATCTTATCTTATCTTATCTTATCTTATCTTATCTTATCTTATCTTATCTTATCTTATCTTATCTTATCTTATCTTATCTTATCTTATCTTATCTCTCTCTATGTATGTCTCTCTTTCTGTATCTATTTATATCTGTGTGTCTATATATCTAATCAACTATTGTCTGTCGGTCTGTGTTATCTCTTTCGTCTATCCATCCATCTATCTCTATCTATCTAATATCTAATTAACTATTATCTATCTATCCATCCATCCATCCACTTATCTTCCTTCCTTCCTTTCTACCTACCTATCCATCCACTTATCTACCTACATATCTATCCATCCATCCATCCATCCATCCATCCATCCATCAATCTACCTACCGTCTGTCTGTCTGTTTGTCTGTCTGTCTGTCTATCTATCTATCTATCATCTATCTATCTATCTAATCTTATGTTATCTCTCTCTCTCTGTATCTATTTATATCTGTGTGTCTATATATCTAATCAACTATTGTCTGTCGGTCTGTGTTATCTCTTTCGTCTATCCATCTATCTCTATCTATCTAATATCTAATTAACTATTATCTATCTATCCATCCATCCATCCACTTATCTTCCTTCCTTCCTTTCTACCTACCTACCCATCCACTTATCTACCTACATATCTATCCATCCATCCATCCATCCATCCATCCATCCATCCATCAATCTACCTACCGTCTGTCTGTCTGTCTGTCTATTTATCTATCTATCTATCTATCTATCATCTATCTATCTATCTATCTTTCTATCTTCTATCTATCTATCTAATCTCGTTATCGCTCTCTCTCTCTCTCTGTATCTATTTATATCTGTGTGTCTATGTATCTAATCAACTATTGCCTGTCTGTCTGTCTGTCTGTCTGTCTCCATCCATCCATCCATCCATCCATCCATCCATCCTGTAGTTAAACCATGCAGGTATTTGGGCCATCAAATTGACTAGGACTCCAAATTTGGGGGCAGTCTCTCTGTCTCTCTCTCTCTTTCTCTCTGTCTTCTCTTTTTCTTTCTCTTTCTTTTCCTCCATCCCATCCAGAATTTCCAACAGGTGTTTTTTTTGGGGGGGGGGAGTTTATCTGGAGATGCTAGGACGCTGCTCCTTCAGCAAAGAGTTCGTTTTAACTTTTACACTCCAATCCTTCTGCAACCCTTGTGAGGGAAGGTCCCGTCCCTTCAGCTGCAGAGTGAAAGAACGATTCACCCAGGCTTTCTGGAAGGCATTTCAGTTTCTCCAAGGACCAGAGCTTAGAGTACCAAATATTGGGACTGAAATAGGAACCCTCCGGGCCTCCATTGTTATTGAATTCTTGGCCAGGATCTCTTTGAAACGGTCGGCTTTCTTCTTCCTGGAATGTTTGTACGAAGGATTAAGAGTCGATTCTATTTTATAAGCCTATAATAGAATCTCCCGTCCTGTGCTTGTTTGCTTTCTGAGATATTTCCTTTGCTTTTCTCAAATTCAACACAATCGCCTACAGAAGGAAGAAATCGTAGGCGTTTCCCTTCTGTACTACTGCAGAAGACTGAAATCAAATACAGAACGGATAAGTTAAAGAACTAGGGTGGATTTTTTTTTAAAAAAAGATATTTAATTCAGATAACAGTAAGAAAAAAACAAACCCCACCTAAGGCTGTTCTGATTTGTTCCAGATTGCATGGAATAATGGATTGCAATTACAAGAAGGCAAAAGAGTTCTTCTAATTCTTTAATTACCTGGAAAACTTAGTTAGTTTTCAAAGCTGCCTTACCTGGAAGCTTGAAGTACAGTACTTGTCTGCGGCTTTATTCCTGCTCGCTAGCAATCGGAATGGACTTCTAATTTGGGATGTTCAGTAGTCTGGCATTCCTAGAAATGCCAAATTAATTCCCCATCCTGATTCAAAGTTTGGGAAGGAGCAGATAATCTTTCAGAGACGGGTCAATCAAACTCTTCCATTCCCCACGTATCTCACGTTCGGAGGTGCCTTTATTAATAAATGAAATCCCCTTGGCGCTTCACTCGGGACTAAGTTCTTTCATTTCCTTCCCTTTCCCTTCCCAGAATTTTGAACGAGACCTCCGCCGTTTCTCTAAGCGGGAGAAGAATATGACTCTCAACAGTCATGGCCTCTATCACCTGGAGCAGGTAAAGGGTCCCTGGAACAAGAATCTCAGGAAGGAATGATTTTGGATTTGGCACCCTTGGAGAGCATCCTTTCCCTCCCCACCCCACCCCACCCCTGTTCAGGGCAGATGGTATCATTAGAAGAGATAGTGAGACCTGGATTCAAATTCTGGTGTAAAAATGCCAAGAAAATCTTGCACTTAGATGGTATTAATTTGTTTGTGTCTGTCAACTTGCAAAGCTTTCAAGTTGCCATGAGCAGGAGGGAGGGGGAACTGATAGAGCTGATTGATTTCCCTAACTGAAGTTACATTCCATAAATGCTTCTTTACCGCAATCAGAAGGAGCGTGTTGGATTTCACAGCCAGCCAAAGTGGTTAATTGGAGAATGTGATTTATGACATGTCCAGGGAGAAGGGGAGAGATAGGGTCATAGGGGAACGTAAATCTACGTGGGATTAGTTCTAACTGCATCCGAATATTGCTGAAATGATGCTCCTAATAAATGACTGTATTTCTTTTGAAGTTTGGCTCATGGCTCATGAATTAATTAGGGCATCTTTTGAAACTTCAAAGTGTGTGTGTGTAGAGATAGATAGATAGATAGATAGATAGATAGATAGATAGATAGATGATAGATAGATAGATAGATAGATAGATAGATAGATGATAGATAGATAGATAGATAGATAGATAGATAGATAGATAGATAGACAGACAGACAGACAGACAGACAGACAGACAGAAGACAGACAGATGGATGGATGGATGGACGGATAGTGGATATAGGATAGATGGATATAGGATAGAGAGAGAGAGATGGATAGATAGATAGACAGATAGATAGATAGGCCTTGCTCCCTAATTCGTGGCACGCGTAGCCATATCAGTGGGCACGCGAGCTCAGCTCCGGCGCGCACAGATGATTTTTGGGCCTTCTGGGCCCACCAGAAGTAGGGAAACAGGTTGTTTCCTGCCTCCGGAGGGCCTTGGGTGGTGGTGAGGAAGGCCTGCTTTTCTCTCTCACCTGGCTTCAGAGCCTTTCTAGGAGTCTGGGGAGGACGAAAACGGCCTTCCCCGCCACCCCCCCAGAGGCCCTCCGGAGGCCAGAAATGGCCCGTTTGCCAACTTCCGGTGGAATCAGAAGTTGGCAAACGGGCCCTTTTCGGCCTCTGGAGGACCACCGGGGGAGTGGGAAAGGCTGTTTTTGCCCTCCTCAGACTCCTAGAGAGGCTCTGGAGCCAGGTGAGAGAGAAAATAAGGCCTACCGGGCCGTCGCGTGCCAGGAGTGGAGGGAGCGGGAAGGGGTCACACGCGCATGCACGGGAGCGGGGCACATAGAATTATAGGTGTGGGCACACATGCACGCTCATGACCCTCCCCACCCACCCCTGGCATATGATGGCAAAAAAGTTAGCCATCACTGGACTAGACGATATAGGATATAGGATAGATGGATATGGGATAAAGAGAGAGAGAGAGAGAGAGAGAGAGAGAGAGAGGGTGGGTAGGTAGGTAGGTAGATAGGTGGCTGTATACACACACTTACACACACAGATTATAGAGACAGAGATAGTGATAGAGACAGAGACAGAGTCAGAGATTGAGATGATATAGATTGTAAGCCACCCAGAGATACCTTGTGGTAAACTATGCAACAATAAATGTTATAAATAAATAAATAAATATATAAAATTCCTTTTTATGACCCTCTAATCCCTTAATCCACGGTAGAGTCAGGGCAACTGGATGGAGCTGAGCACTTACTGGCTGGATGCCCTTCCTGATGCCTATGTGGAGTTCACAGCAGTTTTTTTTTTGTTTGTTTGTTTGCTCCCGGGAAGAGAAATATCTGCTGTTACCTAGGATTGAACTCTCAACCTTCTGAGTGGGAGGTGATTACTTCACCCCAGGCCATTACACCACTCAAATAACTAAGCAACTAAACAACTAAACAACTAAACAACTAAACAACTAAACAAACAACTAAATACATACATACATACATACATACATACATACATACATACATACATACATAATTTTTGGCTGGTCTTGCTCTGTAATCCAGACATCTCAGTTTGCCAATCATGAGTTCTCCAACCAATACAATTAAAACCTGGTTTAGCACAAGCTACAAATAAAGTCCTTGTTTGTGCAAAAGTATACATGTATTAGCAATCATATGTATTTAGTGATGGGCAATTTGCCAAGCCTTGGCCAGGATGCCAAAAAAAAAAGAATGAGAAGTTTTCAATGATCGATTAATGTATATGTATTTCTTTCTTTTTTCCTCCTGTCCTTCAGAAAGTTTTCCTGCCCGCTGCCTCTGAGGAAGAGATTTTCCGGCATCTAGGACTGGAGTATATATTGCCTGAAGAGAGAAATGCTTGAGCCATTGTTGTGCAAAGTCCTATTTTCACCCTACGAAATTCACAAATGAATGAGAATCACCCAGATTAACATTTTGTATAACTTTCACTCGTGTATGTGTGTGATACATAATTTATTTCTTTCTCAATGAAACTTTAGAAAATACATCACTTTTTTCATACTAAGTTGGGTTTTGTTTGATTTATTATCCCCCTTGACATAGTACAAATGGTCCTTGACTTAAAACCAGAATTGGGACCGGAATGTCTGTTGCTGCGCAGTGTGGTTGTTAAGTGAATCACAGCCAATTTTATGACCTTTTCACCATGCTTGTTAAGGACCCGTGGACTTTGTTGGTTGGAAGTTAGCTTGGAAAGTCACAAATACTGTAGCAATAGCCCTTAGATTTATATACCGCTTCACAGAGCTTTACAGCTGTCTCTAAGCAGTTTTACAGAGTCAGCCTCTTGCCCCCAACAGTCTGGGTCCTCATTTTACTAACCTCAGAAGGATGGAAGGCTGAATCAATCTTGAGCTTGGTGAGATTTGAACTGCTGGCAGTGGGCAGAGCCAGCTCGCAATACTGCATTCTAACCACAGGGAGGGAGGGAGGGAGGAAGGAAAATAGCAATAGCACTTATGTACTGTTTCACAGTGCTTTACAACCCTCTCTAAGCCGTTTACAGAATCAGCCTCTTGCCCTCAACAATCTGGATCTTCATTCGACCCATCTTGGAAGGATGGAAGGCTGAGTCAACCTTGAGCTGATCAGGATTGAACTTCTTGCAGTGGGCAGAGTTAGCCTGCAATACTACATTCTAACCACTGGGAGGGAGGGAGGGAAGGAGGGAGAGAAGGAAGGAAGGAAGGAAGGAAGGAAGGAAGGAAGGAAGGAAGGAAGGAAGGAATTCTCTTTATCGGCCCATGAATGAGAATAATCAATAAATCAATATAATCAATAATCAATAAATAAAAGCATCCTGCAAGAAAACAAACACAGCCACTTCCATTTTGCTGCCCTGAACCAAGATTTAAGCTCAATTTAAGGAAGTTTTACATTTTGCTCCCACCCCTCCCCCCCAAAAATAAAAAATAAAATAAAATAAAATAATAATAAAATAAAATAAAATAAAATAAAATAAAATAAAATAATAAAATAAAATAAAATAAAATATAATAATAATAATAATAATAATAATAATAATAATAATAATAATAATAATAATAATAATAATAATAATAATTGACAGCCAGTTTAGCCCAGGGTGGTAAGATTTGCCTGCAACCCTTGCCATGACTTCGTTTCCTGATGCTTCGTTCAGTGAGGCAGGAGATACGCTTAGGTAAAGCTCAACCAAAAAACACATCACTGAACACCTGCTTCCTCATTGGGCTCTGAAAGTTTTGCCCCAGGGAGTAGGTCACAATAACAGGATTTACAAGTGCAGGTGCTTCTATAATCATGTGACACAGCAGTGAAATCTGAACTGGTTTACTAGCGGTTTGCTGGCTGCGTATGCGCACTGCGGGCCAAACACAGGCCGTATGCGCCCAAGCGCAGTGCCCACCATGTACGAAATGTGAGGTATGTGCACCCACACGCACGCGGTGTGCACACCAAAAGGAGGCATGGGGTAAGTAGAACAGCGCACACGGGGGGGGTGATCAGTTGTGGCGCACGATCGTCAGAGCCTTTTTTTTACGTTTTTAAAAGCATTATTTTACAACCTATTCAAAAAGCACAAATGTTACAGGTTGAAAGCTTCTCCAAATCCCTCCCCCTCCTGCCCGGAACCGAGGCTGAATGTCCAATCCACGTCCCGCATAGTGTCCTGTGGAGCACATCTTCAGGTGTTTTCATCCATCTGGAGTTATTTATTTATTTATTATTTAAATTTTTGTACCGCCCTTCTCCCGAGGGACTCAGGGCGGTGCACAGCCACAGTAAAACAACATATATCACAAAATTTAAAAAACAGTTAAAAACCTATTAAATAATTTAAAAACTCAAAAACTAAAACACCTATTAAAATTTGTTATTTAGCCAGCCCAGCCTGTTGAAACAGTAAGGTCTTAAGGGCATGGCGAAAGGTACGTAGGTCGGGAATCATACTTATATCCGGGACAATTCATTCCAGAGGGTGGGTGCCCCAACAGAGAAGGCTCTCCCCCTGGGGGTCGCTAGTCGACATTGTTTGACCGACGGCACCCTGAGGAGTCCCTCTCTGTGGGAGAGTATTTGCCGGTAGGAGGCCATTGGTGGCAGAAGGCAACCTCGTAAGTATCCAGATCCTAAGCCATGAGTGCTTTAAAGATGGTAATCAACATCTTGAATCGCACCTGGAAGATCACCGGGAGCCAGTGCAGCTCGCGCAGGAGAGGTGTTACTTGGGCGCGCCGTGTCGCTCCCATAATCACCCGTGCGGACCAGTTGGAGCCTCCGAGTGCTCTTCAAGGGGAGCCCCATGTAGAAAGCATTACAGTAGTCTAGACAGGAAGTGACGAGGACGTGAGTGACCATGCGCAGGGCGTCCTCGTCCAGAAAGGACAAGAGGCAATGAGTCAAAGCTCATTAAAAGACATTTCCTAACAGTGAGAATAATTTTGTGAGAGGAATACAGCTTGCCTCCTGGTTTTCAAAAAAGACTGGACAAAATTGTTCTAATTTTTTTTACTACCAGTTCTGTGAGCGTCGCTTATTTTGTGGGTGTGGCTTGCTGGGGGTAATGTGACTGGGTGGGCGTGGCCAACTTTTTTTTTTTTTAGTTTTAAAAGCATTTTTTTCTACAACCTTAAGAGGTTGCAAAAAAAAAAATGCTTTTAGGAGCCTCTGACGATCAGGCAACTCAACTGGGATCGCCAGAGGCTTTTAAAGGCATTTTTTCCCCCCTACAACCTCTTTGGCTGAAGAGATTGTAGAAAAAAATGCTTTCCGAAGCCTCTGACGATCCCAGTTGAGCCATGCAATCATCAGAGGCTTTTTTTTTCCCTTTTAAAAGCATTTTTTCAGCCAAAGAGGTTATTAAAAAAAATGCTTTTAAAAGGAAAAAAAAAAGCCTCTCATGTGGGCGGAGTAAGTGAGCAGCAACTGGGCCAGGGACCGGTTCGGGGGCATGGCCAGCCAATGTTATTACCGGTTCTCCGAACGACTACAAATTTTTACTACCGGTTCTTGCAAACCGGTGCAAACTGGGAGCAACCCACCACTGCCCTTCGCCCTAACTCAACTGTGGATACGGGATTTTTTGTTTCCCCTGATGGATACCTGTGATAGCTCCCAAGCTCAGTAGCTCTACTCCTGCCTTCCTTGGCTGTTGTACTGCTGTTTCAAACCACAGTTTGATTTGTTGTTCGCAATGACTTTTTTCCCCTGAAGACTGCAATAATTTCTTTCTTCCCCCCAAGGAAGGGCAGAGCAGGATGGGATTAGTGCCAGAAGATTGCCTGGTGTTATGGGCGGGCTAGAGACTTAGTGCAAAGACGCGGCACACCTGGACAGAAGCAAAGTGGGCCCCGTAGCTGTTTCCTTTCGTTGGGGGGGTGTTACTTGGAACCCCGACAGTTTAGTTGCAAAAGGTAAGAATTTGGGATAAATTGGGGGGAGTAAGACAGGGGATCGAGAAGTCCTTTGACCTATGGAAGGCTAGGATTTTTCAGTTTGCTTGTTGCTTGTTGCTAGCAGATTAAGGGCAGATTAAGTCCCTGTCCTTTAACGCCCTATAAAAAATGATAATGTTGAGTATTGTTAATGCAAACTGTATCCTGTGCTTCTCTCTTCTCTTTGATCTCCTTTACCAAAAAAAAGAAAACCTTTGCCAGTTCCAAGCCAGGCTGGAATTGAAACAGGGTTAGATAAGTCTCAAAGAATTAAGAGTTTGGGGAGAAAAACAATTTTCACCTCTTCTCTTTTTTTAAAAAAGAAAAAGAAAAGAAAAGAGAGACGATTAATCTTGAGTTTGCATTTTTTGTGCGTTCTAGAGTATTTGTCTCCCCATGAATTAGGAAAAGGGAGTTTGCGACCTTAGTGATGCTGTTGGGACTACAGTTCCCATCGCCCCTGATACCATGGGGTGATTGATGGTGGTCATAAGAGCTTGAGTCCAATATCCTCTCAGGGGGAGGGGGGAATTTGAAACAGATTTTTTTTTATTTGGAGTTGGTTCTAATTGATTTATTGCAAAAATGTATTGTCTGCTCTGGGGAGTTTGATTATGGATTTGATTGCGGATCTGGATGGGGAGAAACAAGCTCAGATTCAACCGCTCCAAGACCGAGTGGCTGTGGCTCCCGGCGTCCCGGTATAGTCAGCTGGTTCCTTTTTTTAAAATTTATTTTTAATAATTTTTATTTATACAAATCGGCAATACAATAAAAAACATTTTCGGTTCCGTGATGCATATACAGATACACAAACTTTTAACTTGCCATACATATACATATACTATTACTTCTTATAAGTAAGTTTTATCTTAATAATCATTGCATATAATAATACTCAGTGATATATATCTTCATTAATTGGCTAGTAATTAACCTCTATATATTATCTCATTTTTTATTTCTTCTCTCCATCCACTCATACCACATGTCCCACACGCCATAATACTCCGAATCTGTTCTGTCATTGATTTCTAAAGATAATTTATTCATTGCTGCGCACTCCAATATTTTCTTTATAACAAGTTCTTCTGATGGTAGCTGTTTTTCCTTCCAATACTGGGCAAAAGAAATTCTTGCGGCTGTCACTATGTGTATAATCAGATACTTTTTCTCTTTTTTCACTTCTCGGCCTTTTGGCTAAGATCAAGTGTAGTATCTGTTCTTATCAGTTTAATAGTCAGCTGGTTCCATCGCTGATTATTGGGAGTGAGACTTTGGCCCCCACAGAGAGGGCTCGCAATCTGGGTGTCCTCCCGGATACACGGCTGTCTTTAGAAGATCATATGACAGCTGCGGCCAGGGGGGCCTTCTATCAGATTTGCCTGATCTGTCAGTTACGTCCCTTTCTGGACCAGGACACCTTGCGCACGGTCACTCATGCCCTCGTCACCTCCCGTCTGGACTACTGTAATGCTCTCTACATGGGGCTCCCCTTGAAGAGCACGCAGAGGCTCCCACTAGTCCAGAATGTGGCCGCGTGGGTGGTTATGGGCGCACCTCGTTACATCCATGTAACACCTCTCCTGCGCGAGCTGCACTGGCTCCCAGTGGTCTTCCGGGTGCGATTCAAGATGCTAGTTACCATCTTCAAAGCACTCCATGGCTTAGGACCTGGGTATTTATGAGATCACCTTCGGCCACCGATAGCCTCCCACCGGCCAGTACGCTCTCACGGAAATTTTTAATGGGGTATTTTAATTTTGGGGGTTTTAACAAAACTGGGCCAAATTATTTAATACTTTTAAACTTTTTTAAATTCACAATGTATTGTGTTTTTACTCTGGCTCTACACCGCCCTGAGTCCTGCGGGAGAAGGGTGGTATAAAAATGTAATTAAATAAATATTTATTTATTTATTTATCCTACATGGACTAGCAATGACATATTAACACTTCAACTAGGTTAAAATAAAAATGATAAAAAGATCTCTGTTCAAATATCAACGTCTAGGGCCATCTAACCATGGAAGCACAGTGTCGTTTATAGCCCTCACATTTCTGTTCCTGAACGAAACATTTCTTAAGTGAGTTTTGCCCCATTTTTTGACCTTTCTTGCCACCGTTGTTAAGTGAGTCACCCTTAACAACTGCATCCGGCTTTCCCCATGGACTTTGCTTATCAGAAGGTCGCAAAAGCGGATCACATGAGCCCGGGACGCTGCGGCCGTCATAAATATGAGTCAGTTGCCAAGCGTCTGAATTTTGATCAGATGTGGGAATGCTGCAAATGTTGCAGGTATGAAAAACGGTCGTAAGTCACTTCTTTCAGTGCTGCTGTAAATTTGAAGAGTCACTAAATGAATCGTCATAAGGACCACTTGTATTTTTTAAAAAAATTGGACTCTGGACCTGTTTATGCCTTCAGCTTACAGTCAGTCAACGGTTGTAGGCAGGAAAAGAATTTTTCAGTGCCGTTATAATTTCGAACAGTTTCTTTATTCTTTATTCTTATTCTTTTCTTTTATTCTTTTCTTTTTTCTTTCATTTCATTTCATCATTTCTATTCTATTCTATTCTATTCTATTCTATTCTATTCTATTCTATTCTATTCTATTCTATTCTATTCTATTCTATTCTATTCCATTCCATTCCATTCCATTCCATTTTACTTTACTTTTTACTTTACTTTACTTTACTTTACTTTACTTTACTTTACTTTACTTTACTTTTTACTTTATTTTATTTTATTTTATTTTATTTTATTTTATTTTATTTTATTTTATTTTATTTTATTTTATTTTATTTTATTTTATTTTATTTTATTTTATTTTATTTTATTTTATTTTATTTTACTTTACTTTATTTTATTTTATTTTATTTTATTTTTTGGTGCGATTTATATGCCGCCCTTCTCCGGAGACTCAGGGCGGCTTACAATGCGTTAAGCAATAGCC
This sequence comes from Coluber constrictor foxii, assembly GCA_038048745.1. Classification (NCBI taxonomy): domain Eukaryota; kingdom Metazoa; phylum Chordata; class Lepidosauria; order Squamata; family Colubridae; genus Coluber; species Coluber constrictor. Next base: position 38,991,780 of record CM075967.1, read on the forward strand.
TTCATACTTTTGTATCTACCTGCTTAGTAGGGCTTTCGCCCCCCCCCCCCAAGCGGTGTTTTTTTTTATACAAAGTCAGCTTATTGCCCCCACAATCCGGGTCCTTATTTTATCTACCTCGGAAGGATGGAAGGCTGAGTCAACCTTGAGCCTGGTGAGATTCGAACTCGCAGTCATTGCAGGCAGCTGGCAGCTAAGTGCTACTTTAACAGCACTTTAGTCTGCTGCACCACCAAGGCTCTTCATATATAATATATATACAGACCTGTGGCTGTAGTCCCATCTCCCAGAATGCCTTGGAATAATGTTCCTTCAAGGTATTGTGGGAAATTAATGCAGGCGTGGAGTTAGCAGTCAAAAATGGTTTGGGATATAGCAGTGGCCTCTCCTAGGTACCATGTTTCTCTGAAAATAAGACCGGGTCTTATATTAATTTTTGCTCCAAAAGAGCAAAGTCGCATTAAGTCTTATTTTCTGGTTTGGTCTTATTTGGGGGGAAATACAATACTAAATGCACCTATCTGGCTGACGATCTTAACTGGGCCTTATTTGGGGGGTTATATTATGAGTATCCTGAAAAAAAATCATGCTAAGACGTATTTTCCAGTTAGGTCTTATTTTCGTGGAAACAGGGTACTCAGCAGCTGTTCAAAGATGCCAATAGGAACTCAGGTTATCAGGCACCAAGGATACCTGGATTAAATTTATGAAACCTTTATCTTCATACATGAATAGCCCTCTTCCTCTCCCTCCCATTCCGGCTCTCTTAATTCCCAAGCCATTAAATTCAGCTTTAAGATGGCGGCGTTTGGGGAAGTAATAATGGAAAAGAGCTAACTGTCAATTGCCTCTGGAGATTCTCTGTCCTCCAGCTCATGGTTATTTCTCAAAAGTGCTTTTTTTCCAAGAAGCAACTGGACTTCCCGGTTTTTCTTTGAAGATGTTTCGCTTCTCATCCAGGCAGCTTCTTCAGCTCTTGAAGAAGCTCTGTAGAGCTGAAGAAGCTTCTTGGATGAGAAGTAAACGATCTTCAAAGAAAAACCGGGAAGTCCAGTTGCCTCTTGAAAAAAAAGCACTTTTGGGACAGCTGACTGTAAAGGAAACGTTTACAGGAATTCTGGAAGTTGAAGTCCACAAGTCGTAAATGGGTCGCAGGTGCCCATCTCTGTTTTATTGTCATCTATTGGTCATCTGATTTTCCACAGCCCGAATTCAGGAGCCCTACTTAACATTTTCAAGTGCTTCCACCCTTCAGGTCTTCCTTTGCCTTCCTGGAAAACACAGGCCTATCTCTCGTGCTGCCTTTGCAATATCTCGGCTGGGGTTACCTTGGTAACAATCTGCACACCTCCGTGGCTCTGCTCTTGGGACCCCAAACGTGTCGTAGCCTGTCATTAGCCAGTGTTAGGAAGTGGAAAACTTTCCCCATAGGAGGATCTTTCTCATTAGATCAGAGCAAGCTTGAAAACAACTTCTAAGGAGGCCTCTGCAAAAGGGTTAAAGGTGAAGGTAAAGGTTCCCTTCGCACATCTGTGCTAGTCGTTCCTGACTCTAGGGGGCAGTGCTCGTCTCCGTTTCAAAGCAGAAGAGGAGCACTCCATCACTGGAGGCTTTCAAAAAGAGACTGGACAACCATTTGACTGACATGGTATAGGATCTCCTCAAGAAGACTTCCGGGGTCCCTTTCAACTGTATTATTCTGTGATCTGTCCCCCTCTACACACACCCACAAAAACACAGCCAGTCGAGGGTTAAAGAAGCACTTGGCACACACCACAGTCCTTATCTCCAACTTGGCAGCGATATTCACACCGTCTGCCAAGGGCTTTAATTGTTCACAGAAAGAAAATCACATACGTAGCTTTGCCAAAATCCGTTCTTTTAGCAGCTTCGGCTCCAATGACTACCAGATTGAGTTTTGTTCGTCACAGAGATCACTGACCACCACCCTCTCTTATATAGTCTCTGGGGTGTGATCCAGTGACTCATTGGTCCTGTGACTCAAGTCCAGTGACTCAGGTCTATTCCCTCGCACGCCTCCTCAGCTGCTGCAAGCGCTTATCTCGCCTTCGTTGACGTGCGTCCAGGAATGACGTCTCTCCCTCACTCTCATCTGAGACACCTGTTTCCCCACTACTTTGCTCTCTTTCAGCTGGCACCTGAGATGGTGCCAGAGGGGAGGGGGCTGGGAGATCTGGCTGGCTCCTCTTCCTCATGCTCAGAGCTTCCTTCCTCCAATGAGATAGGCTCAGAGGACGGGGCCACAACACTCTGTGTGTTGTGGGTTCCTAGAAAGAGCGCAGGGAAGAGCACTAAGGGAGGTTTTAAGAGAAGGGAATGGGACCTTGGAGGTCTTCTAATCCAGCCCCCTATTCAAGCAGGAGACCTTGCAGTATATTGGACTTAACCCAAACCCCTCCCACCAGCTTTTTAGCCGCCGTGAAATTGTGTAGAGCTCAGCAGAGGCAACTTTTCGTGAAACTGGACAGGGCCTTGAGGATCTCCCAGGCAAGTTGCTCAATGCCGTTCAAGGCATCCAAAGGCCCGCAGTGACGCCAGGCTTAGCTCTGGGGAGGAATTTCAACAGGCAGATTCACGCAAGTGAGAAGGCTGGGCTGGTCCCTGAGGGTCTCATTTAACAGGAGAGGAGGTGAGGCTTCCATGAATTTTTTTTGAGGGGGGGTGGAGAGGAGAGAAAGCAGGGAGGGGAATCAGAAGCCTAGGAACTCGGCCGTATCATTCATTCTCCTGTTTGGAGAGCTGGATTAACCAGCCCAAATGGTGATGGCGATTAACACAAAGGTGGGTATTTCTCTCTTCTTTGAAATTGCTGCTGCTTTTTTTTTTTCATTTTTGCATAAACAGGTAAATAATTAAATGCTGGCCGAAAGCCAAAACTGAGCATCCTTCTGACTTACATCGAACTACGATCGTAGTTCGTAGTTCGTAGAGGGAAACACAGGAGGATCGCGGAGGATTAGTCTCTCTGATGTTTTTATTTACGTGTGTGCAGATAGCCCTCGATTTACAACAGATACAATCCAGAGCAACAGATTAACAGAGCTGGAAGGGATCTTGTAGGTGATCTAGTCCAACCGATCCCCCGGCCAAGCAGGAGATCCTACACCATTCCTGACAGATGGCCATCCAGTCTCTTCTTGAGAGCCTCCAGCGATGAAGCTCCCACAACTTCTGTAGGCAAGCAAACGGTTCATTTAGTGACCGTTTGAACTTACAACGGCAGTAATAAATGCACGGGTACAGTATATGCGATACCTTGCTCAATAGTAGCAACTGTGAGAGGGAACTTGGAGTCCTAGTGGACAAACATTTACATATGAGCCAGCCGTGTGCAGCAGCTGCCCCAAAAGCCAATGCAATCCTAGGCTGCATCAACGGAGGGATGGAATCAAGATCACGCGAAGTGTTAATACCACTTTATAAGGCCTTGGTAAGGCCACACTTGGAATCCTGCATCTAGTTTTGGTCGCCACGATGTAAAAAAGATGTTGAGACTCTAGAAAGAGTGCAGAGAAGAGCAACAAAGAGGATTAGGGGACTGGAGGCTAAAACATATGAAGGATGGTTGCAGGAACTGGGTATGTCTAGTTTAATGAAAAGAAGGACCAGGGGAGACATGATAGCAGTGTTCCAATATCTCAGGGGCTGCCCCAAAGAAGAGGGAGTCAAGCTATTGTCCAAAGCACCTGAAGGCAGGACAAGAAGCAACGGGTGGAAACTAATCAAGGAGAGAAGCAACTTAGAACTAAGGAGAAATTTCCTGACAGTGAGAACAATTAATCAGTGGAACAACTTGCCACGAAAAGTTGTGAATGCTCCAACACTGGAAGTTTTTAAGAAGATGTTAGATAAACATTTGTCTGAAGTGGTGTAGGATTTCCTGCCTAAGCAGGAGGTTGGACTAGAAGACCTCCAAGGTCCCTTCCGATTCTGTTATTCTAATAAAGTGACTTATGACAATTTTTCACATGCACTGCAGGCAACCCCAAGGTCAAGTGATTGGCAACTGGCTCACATTTATGACGGTGGCAGCGTCCCGGGGTCACGTGATTCCCTTTTGCGACCTTCGGGTGAGCAAAGTCAATGGGGAAGCCCGATTCACTTAACAACCGGGTTACTAACTGAACAACTGCAGTGATTCGCTTAACAACCGTGGCAAGAAATGGGACAAAGTTAAGAAAAGCCTCACGCAAATTTGGGGTTCAGTTGTAGTCGTAAGTTGGGGATTATCTATGGGCAGAAACTTGAGAGCTGGAAGGCAAATAGTTTTAGGTTCCACCCGAAGAAATTCAGCATTTTGCTGATGTTTTGTTTAGTTACACAAGAGAAGTTGTGCAATTCTGCTCAGTTCACGCGGACCCAAGAATTCTCCTTGGCACTGGATCTGGCAAGCCGGAGCCTCCAAGCAGAGGTCGGTTTGTCTTTGTTTGAAGGACAAAAAGTACAGCCAACTAAGGTACAAGGCCTTGGAGCGTAAAAAAGAAAACATTACAGCTTGAAAGTAGCAAAGAGAAGAAATTCGGTTTACGGGACAGCAGGGCGCAAAGTGCCACCCGAGGAAGAAAAATCACAGGTAGGGCTGCTCTTATTTTCAGATTTCTCTTAACTGTAACAATTGAGAGTGCACTGTTTGTTTTGTGGTGAGCTTCCTGGCGATCCATTTCTCAAATTTTCTGGACGAGAAATGGAATTATAGGTCTGGAAGGCACCTTGGAGGTTTTAACAAATTAACAGAGTTGGAAGGGATCTCTGAGGTCATCTAGTCCAACCCCCCCCCCCATCCTACACCATTTCTGACCGATGGCAGTCCAGTCTCTTCTTGAAAGCCTCCAGGGATGAATCTCCCACAACATCTGAAGGCCACTTCTGTTCCATGGGTTGATGGGTCTCACGGTCAGGAAATTTCTCCTCCTTTCTAGGTTGAATGTCTCCTTGATCAATTTCCAGCCATTATTCCTTGTCTGGCCTTTGGGTGCTTTGGAAAAGAGGTTGACCCCCTTCCTCCTCTCTGTAGCAGCCCCTCAAATATTGGAAGACTGCTCTCATGTCTCCCCTGGTTCTTCTCTTCACTAGACTAGCCAGGCCCAGTTCCTGCAACCGTTCATTGTAGGTTTTAGCCTCCAGACCTTTGATCATTTTAGATAGATTCAGATTAAGAGAGTTGTTAGGGACCTTGTAGGTCATCTAATCCAGCCCGCCTGCCCAAGCAGGAGACCCTACCCCATTTCTGACCAATGGCAGTCCAGTCTCTTCTTGAAGGCCTCCAGTGATGAAGCTCCCACAACTTCTGAAGGCCACTTCTGTTCCATGGGTGGATTGTTCTTAGAAAATTTCTCCTTATTTCCAAGTTAAATCTCTCTTTATTTAGTTTCCCTCCATTATTCCTTGTCTGGACTTTGAGTGTTTTGGAAAATAGCTTGACCCCCCTTCCTCCTCTCTGTGGCAGCCCCTCAAATATTGAAAGACTGCTATCCTGTCTCTCCTGGTCCAACCCTGTGCCCAAGGCAGAAGGTCTTATCCCATCCCAGACATACGGTTGCCCAATCTCTTCTTGAACATCCCTAGGGAGGGAGCATCGACAAACTGTTCCATTGATGAATTGTCCCCCACCCCCTCGCCGCCAGGAAATTCCTCCTTACCTCCAGATCAGATGTCCCTTTGATGAGTTTCCATCCTTTGCTTCTAAACCTGCCCTCAGGGCAGGGGTGGGATTCAAATAATTGAACCACCGGTTCTCTGTCCTAATGATTGGCTGGGTGGGCGTGGCTATGGGTGTGACAGACAGCACTGGATCTCCCTGGGAGCAAAAACAGGGACTCCTGGAAGGGGTGCGGCAGGGAGGGGCACACAGGTAAAAATCAAGCTAGGGTGGGAAGGGGGGGGAGCTGCTCCACTTGCCCTGCACCCACTTACCTTAAGACAGTTACAGCAGGGCCTCCACAACCCGACACCTGCCTCACCTTGCTGGTCCACTTCTTCTGCGGCAGTCATTGATGAGCGTCGCCGCCGGCCTCTTTTTCACTGTCGGAGGCCTTCAGGAGAGGCCTCTGCAGTCAAGAAAAGAGCTCCAGATTGATGCGTGCGTTCTGTTTCACAGTCGGGCATTTCCGAAGGCCTCTGACGGCAAAATGGAGGTCGCGGGGCACGGTGGTGGCTAGCGGCTGCAGAAGTGGGCTGGGCTGGCAGCAGCAACACGGGCTCCTGATGGGCGGGGCTAACAGTGGAAGAGATCCCCCCAAAATAAGACCTAACAACTCTTTTGGAGGGGGGAGAAAAAAGACCGTGTCTTATTTTTGGAGAAACACGGTAGTTCCATTGAGGATTGTACCCTGAATGCAGTGGGCCTGTCAACTGTGACTCCATCTGGTGGTGATGCTGCCTATTTCACATTTTTCTATCTTACCGAGAAGTAGACTTTGTCAAATGCCTTATTGAAGTCCAAGTATATTGTATCAATAGCAAACTGTAAGAGGAACCAAAATTTGGGGATAAGCGTGTATCCAGGTTTACCTCAACCAACTTAAATCCGTATTTTACAAGGTAGGCCACGGGGGTGGGATGGGGAGGACTGCAAAACTCTATAGATAACCCCAAAGATATTTAAAAGACAGAAAAACGCTAACACTGTGTGCGACGATCTAGACCAGAGCTTTTCAAACTTGGCAATGTTAACATGTGTGGACTTCAGTTTCTACAATTTCCCAGCCAGCTTGCTGAGTGCAGAATTCTGGCAATTGAAGTCCTCACATTGCAACGTTGCCAAGTTTGTAAAACACTGACCTGGGTCTAGCTGGAGCCTTAAAGTCTTGATACAGTGATCCTTCCTGAGGTTTCCCGGACTCATTAAACTGGATGCCCTTCTTGTCGCCAATGTGGAAGTTTGTTCAGCAGATAGATTCTCATTGTGCCCCGTGAGAGAAATAACTGCTTCTACCTAGGATCAAACTCACAGCCTCCTGATTATGAGGCGAGAGCTCCACCTCTGGGCCACTGCACCACTCGCTAACACAATGTGCTAATCCAAATATGTGATGGTTTAGCCCAAGAGGTGAACCCAACCTATATCTGCCTGTTTAGATTTGCCTTGTATCATTGGCCTTTCAGTAAGAGAGATTGAGCTTTTAGTAATATTTCTATCTTTTTCAGGTGACAATTTTCTCAAGCATATGTCTTTCTGCTGAAGGCTTAATTTGCATTGCTGCGAGTCTGGGCATTGGCATGTGAAATACCAGCAGGCTGTAGACATTGTGAATGTGGAACAGTTTTCTACAGAAGGATCCCTTCCTAGCTAGAAAGGAGGCAGGTAAGGGGGAGATCAAACTGTCAGCAAACTCAGGTATGAAGGATTGAGAATTGCAGTTAACCTCTCCTGCATCTGTATACCGGTCGGTTTCCCATCTCCAGAAAAGGATCAGAAATGGCCAGAGTTTGCCTCCTGCTTCTATGCCTCAAGATGTCTGAAATTTATACCCAAGAAGGACGCTGGGAGACCAACTGGAAAAGGAACGACTCCGATGTCATGAATGACCTGCTGGAGCAGTGGAAAAAGAACGACTCCGATGCCCTGGATGACGATTGGAAGCAGCGGCTGCCCAAAGGCATAATTATTGGTGTGAGGAAAGGAGGCACACGGGCTCTGCTGGAGATGCTGAATCTGCATCCCCAGGTGGCAGCGGCTCACTCCGAGATCCATTTCTTCAACGTGGACGAGAATTACCAGAAGGGACTGGATTGGTACAGCCAACAGATGCCCAATTCTCACAGCACTCAAATCACGGTGGAAAAAACGCCCGGCTATTTTGCTTCTTTACAGGCCCCAGAACGGATTTATACCATGGACAGATCCGTGAAGCTCCTCTTGATTGTGCGGGATCCTGTGGAAAGGTTGGTGTCCGATTACACCCAGGTCCTCTACAATCGCAAAGCGCGGCACAAACCGTACCAGTCCTTGGAGGAAATCCTGAAAAGGGGCCAAGAGCTGAACACCGACTATAAGGCCATGCAACGCAGCCTCTACGCGCTACACTTGGCTCGGTGGTTGGAGTTCTTTCCTACAACACAGATTCACGTGGTAGACGGAGGCGGCCTAATACGGCAGCCGCTCTCCGAGATGCGTCACGTGGAGCAGTTTTTGGGGCTGGAGCCTTACCTAGGCCCGGACAACTTTTATTTCAACGAAACCAAAGGCTTCTTTTGCCTCCAGGCCGGAGGAGAACGGCACTGCCTTGACCCGTCGAAAGGCCGGCCTCACCCCACCGTGGATGAAATGCTGCTGGAGAGACTCTGCACCTATTTCAGTCAGCACAACGAGGACTTTTTTGCCATGGTGGGAAGGACTTTCAACTGGTGCTGAGTCCAAGTTGGGCGTTCGGTGAATATTCCACCGAAAATCTTCCCATTTTTCTTTCGAAATGGAAGTTCAGCTCTACCACTGTATGGTAAATCGGTTTATCCGTGAAACAGCCAAGCCTGAAGTTGGAGGTTTTAAGAACCTTGGGGAACCCACTTGAGGCAAAAGCATTTCGATAAAAAATGTTTTAACTTTCCTCGCAAGCCCAGCAGGTGAAGTTATAAAAACCCTTTAGTTTAAGCTATAGGATATAGATCCACTGTTTTTCCTGAAAAGCTTGTATTTAATGTATTTAAAAGCTGTTGTTGACCTATGCCCCCATATTCCCATAAACAGCTTGCAAGAATTGAATTCAGCATCTCTTTTTAGCCAGCATTGTAAACTAAGCTATTTGCATTCCTATTTAGCTTATACAGTTCTTACTAGCAGGGACCCCTGCGTGCCAGTTAAGACTTTTGCCATGAGAAATAATTTAATTAGAGTTTAAAATCAGGCCTTTCTTCTCAGTGAAGAGACACACTAGCACTTTGATTGTGGGCCTTTAGTATTTCTTTCAATCAACAGCTAAGAAATAATGAGTAAATTAAATTAATCCTAGGACCTACAGGTATTCCATTAAACTCACATCCATTTCAGCTATCTGCCTAAAACGTAGCCAAGCAAGTAACAATAACATTTGGATTTTAGCAACAAGTGTGTTAATTTTCTGCACTGTGATTAATGCATTAAACCGTCTGGAAATTAGTTGTTTTCAACTCCTGACAAAAATAACCTTTCACTCCAATCAATCCTTTCTCTTTTATTTATCTGTTAGAAAACAGCCTGTTTCATTAGCAAAAGCATTGTTGACATTGTTAATCCATCATCAAAAATAAAAAGTTGCAGCAGCTTCAGTATGGAAGTTCCAACTCCTGGAATGCTGAGCCTTTAGTAACAGAAGCTTTGTCTGTTCTGTAGCCATCAGTCCAGGTTATCAATTACACAAGAGTGATATTGATTAATGTTCCTAAGAAAAGAAACGCCCTATTCCTATTATAGCAGTGCTAATCTGCTACAACACTGTTACTGAAGGGACATCTGGGGGAAAAAACCTATGCCAAATTCAACGATCTGCTTTGTTATATAAATATCTCCTGTTAGGACAGTATTTTGTTAGATTACCAGTTACCATGGAATCAGCAAATGTAACGCAGAGTCCCTTCCGTATCCAAATTGGCCATTGCATCTAACTTCCCTAAATAATTTCACCTCACTCACTTTTACCATATGTAGCATATTTGAAAGCTATTTTAATAAGGACAATGTTTAAAATTACTTACAATGCACAGGAATATAGTGAATAGTACTTAAAAATACAAATAGCCATCCACACGGATAGGAATGGAGGAACCACCGAAACCCTATTTGACCTCCTTCAATCCAAAATTCTTAACAATAATCTCCTTTGAAGACTGCAACTCCTTATAGTTTTAGATAACTAATCTAAAATTACTAACTACTAATCAGAGTAATCCTGGAATTATAATTGAGATAAAATTTTATACAAATTAATTTGAGAACAACTATAGGTAAGCCAAGAATTTGGAGATTTGAGACCATTCTGCCATGATTATTTAATCAGCAACATGCCTATAATTCTATTGTGTAAAGCAGTTTTGAAACTTAGTAGTGGAAAGAAACACTGGCTCTTGTTTAGAGGGGTACCAAAGTGGTAACCTTTCCAGTTGTAATCAAGGCAGCATTGCTGGTTTAGCATTTTGTTACAGATGAAATGTTTGTCAGAACAAAACAAAATAATACTGAAACAAAAGCAACTGAGCTGGGTCAATAATACAGCACTATTCACTGCAAAGCCACCACCTTCAGTGAGATTATCAGCTGTGAGCAGCAAAATTCAGGATGGGCATCTTTGCTAATATGACACCGTGACACTTTCCATGTTTGTGCAGCATAGGAATTTAGAGAAAAGATTTTAGGCAAAAAGAATTTTTTTTTAAAAAAAAGTTGTATTGTTAAAATTCATAGAAGTTATTTTAAGTGACATTAAAATCTGGACTTTGATTTCTATGTTAATAAGCAAGAGTAAACAAAGTTAACCATGATTGTGGCTACATCCAAGTTTAGAATGTGTGACTGTTCTAAACATTTCAATTTAATTTTACTGGATTTATCCCTTGTATACCAGAATGACACACAAGAATAGGTTTTGTAAAAAATGGTTTTATCAGTTCCATTTTTGTATAAAACACATGGGAGAAACCTAGCCAATCAACACACAAATTGCTGCCACATAACAGGGTACTTCTTTTTTTTTTTGCCAAACTTTAAATCTAGAACATACAAATGTTTTAAATCTACAGTCAATTGTCTATGCTCTTCCATTTAACTATTCTTTTTAAAAAATTCCACATATCCCCATATTTCTTCTGTCCCAATTACAGTACAATGACAGGGAGGAAGCGGGCGGCCAAGAGCGCCTCTTTACGCTGTCTTCTGCTGTCCCTTCTTTCCAATCAAAGACTTGTGGATGTGAGGAATTACGCCTGCAGAGAGAGAGAGAGCAAAGGATGAGGAGACAGAGCCACGATCCTATCAAGAGTTAAGATACTGATCCGTCAACATCTCTTCTTCCCTCACCCCATTCCAACTTCACATTTTCAAGCAACTACTGTTCTTTTAATTGCATACTTCAACCAATATTTTGAGTGAAAAGGATTTTCATGCAAGAGGAAAACGTCCTTATACTACTTAGAGGACCCTGAAGAGGTTGAGAGCCGGAGTACCTAAATGTGAAACCAATGCGCACAAGTGCATTGTGGATAGCAACACACTGTGTGAATGTGGAAAGACACAGAGCCCGGCCCATCAGCTACTACCAGAAATATGTACCGTAATGACTTATTTTTGGCCAATGACAAAGTCAAGAAAGTGGTTTTGTTTTGGCCGTTTAAAGTTTGATCTCGACACGGAAAAAGAATAGAAGACGGAGTGTTCTTCAGGAAAGGCTACCCAATGTTTGTGCTTCAATTAAAATTAACCCTGGGACTATAGCTCTGCTAAATAAATTATTAAAGACAAAAAGTGCAGAACTGATGTATATATAAAGTAATACCCTGTACAAAAATATGAGCTGGAATATTTTGTAATGATATTTTTCACTTCAGGAATGTTGGGCAACTTCAAACTTGTACTGTGTTTATCAACTGTCCTGAAACATTAAAAGATCCAGAAGCTTCACTGCTGCCAAACGTTGTTTCCAACATTCAAATATTTCTCTCCATATAGAATAGGCTGGTTTTCATTTTTTTACACATCGAAGAATGTAGTCCAAATACCCGTACGGGTGGTCTTTGACTTACAAACACAATTGAGACAAAATTTATGTTACCGGGTGAGAAATGTGTTAAGTGAGCTTTGCCCCCTTTTACGACCTTTCTTGCCACATCTGTTAAGTGAATCATTGCAGTTGTTAAGTAACACGGTTCAGTGAATTTGGCTTCCCTGTTGACTGTGCCAGAAGGTCGCAAGAGGGGATCACATGACACTGCAATTGTCCAGCATCCGAATGCAAATCAGATGGCCATGGGGATGCTGCAAAGCTCATATGAAAAATGGTCATAAATCACCCTTTTCTGTGCCATTCTAACTTTGGTCACTAAATGAACTGTTAAGTCGAGGACTACCTGTGTACTGAAACGGGAACCTCTGACACAGGCATCACTGAATTGCCTTGGATAAAGAGTTAAAGTTCAGAAGCTATGACGATACGTACCTCCACCAGCAATGGTTGCTTTAATAAGGGAGTCCAACTCCTCATCACCACGAATGGCAAGCTGCAAGTGACGTGGAGTGATACGTTTTACCTTCAGATCCTTCGAAGCGTTGCCTGCCAACTCCAACACCTGTGGGAATAAATACAGAGGCATATTTTAGTTTCCTTGGGGTTTTTTTTATAAAACAAGTTTAACTGGCATATTTTATTTTTTGCAAATAGCGGTAAACATTTCACTGTTCTATAGGAGGAGGCATGGCAGAGTCTAAAGAATCCCCACATAGCCTTGAATTCAGTTGACCCGTATCTAACTCTTAAGCAGGTGCTGACCATTAGTTGAGAAGAGTCCTGGGCATAGACTTTTAGCAATAAATCACTTTAATTGCACTTTCTCATGTGGAGCTGGCCTTCTGTACCCAACACGTTCAGAGTAATGATGCAAAGGATTAATTTCTCTTACAGTTTGTGTTACATACCGTATATGATTGTTGCAAACTTGATAAGCCCTTTCTTATAATTCTGATCTAAAATGTTGGTAACATGAATATTACAATTATACTTAACAATAAGATCCACAATAGTGCTAAGGTGTTGCACTAAACTGACACATAGAACACACTCCAGATTTAAAGGGGGAAATTGTTAATGCAGCTAAGACTAAGATCAAAGATCATTCCCGGAAAGCTAAGTGTTTTGATAAGAGAGAGTTTTTCTAAAGTTTGCCATGTAACGAAAAAGAATAAAGGCTACAAGGGAATTAAACTGGATGGCAACTTGAAAGCCACACTGCAGCTTGAAACTTTACACTGGAGATTAAAACTGTGTTGGTAGCTTTTTATGGAATTCTGAAAGCAAATACATAATTGGATATTCGTATGTAATTGATACTTTTGGAAAAATTGTAGCAAAAATGAATGCATACGTATTTATAGCAGTATGAAGTCTAAATATATCTATCCGGCTCATTCTTTTTTAGTCAGGGAAAATATTAATTTTCTTCAGTTAAAAACATGCCTCCTGAAGTCCAGTTCAGAAGAATGTATACATTGATGAGCAATACTTTCACTATTAAATATATTCTTTTCCTCAAATATTTGTAATGAATTACAATTTTAAATGTTTTAAAAAGGGAGGACTAATGGGAACTTACTCAACCTCTTCTAATTGGAAAGAGTATACAACAGGATTTGCTATTTCAATATTTTGTGTTCTAAATTTTACTGGTGTGTTTATAATGATGTTTATAAATGTAAAAAGAAAGGTGTACAATAAAACAGCTTTTGCAAAAAAATTGTAAGCTTGCAAACAACTATTAGCATAGATCAAATGAAATAAATGTTTGGGGAAATGAAGAAATGGTAGGTATACAGAACTAGAGCATTCAATATCCAAGCGTTAGAGGAATATCACATTCTAGCAACCTACCTCAGCAGTGAGGTATTCAAGAATTGCAGCACTGTACACGGCAGCTGTAGCGCCAACCCTCCCATGGCTTGTGGTACGAGTCTTCAAGTGTCTGTGGATACGGCCCACTGGGAACTAGAAGCAAAAGGACTGCTTTAGCATATATGCCCTTTCAAGAGGCTTTAACTGACAGTCTGTATCTGTCACCTGTTTCCAGAGAGGTAGAAGGCACTTGATCCAGTCATACCCTATAGTAATGTATAGTCTGGATGTAAGTGGCTGTTTTTTTTACACCAGACAACCAAATGCCCAAGTACACAATTACTGGAATTGCAACTAAGAGAATGACACAATTTATTTGGCAAAGTTCAAGGTGTAGGCATAAAAATCTGGAGTTCTCTGGTATAAAATGTATCGATAATGTTGGCAAACTAGCATTGACTTATATAAGGTCATTCATTCATTCAAATAGGTATAGTTTTATAACTTTAAAAATATTCTAATTTTCAAATTCCCATCAAGAATAAGATGCCAGCCCGTGTTTATGGAAAGACGAGCTTCCTCCTTAATGCTACTTTGTTATGAGTCAATAAAAAAGAACAGAAACCTGTACAAAGTTCACAAATTTGGGGCTTTAACTATAAACAGCAAACAGCTGGTGCAAGAGAATGGAAACATTCTTTGGGCAGTAGCTTCTGAAATATGACTAAAATATGGAATTAAGGAGCTTCCTCCTAGAAACTAATGTAACATTTTGGATAGGTAAACTTTAAATTTAGGAACCCAGAGCTCCGGAATGAGAGCAGGAGTAAGGAGAGGTCTTTTCTCTTTCTTAAAAGATGGAAGCCAATGAAACAGCTACATGTTAGGCAGGACCAAAACAGCCTCCTGAACTTCAAAGTTCTGCAGAAGGAAGGCCAAGAAATCAGCAAGGATGATGAGCTTCTTCTTACGCATGACTGCAACGGCCAGAGAATAAGTAGCTTCCTGAGAAATTCTTCTAAATATCCAGTTCAGTGAAGCATATTTCTCCCTCAGGCGCTGTTAGGCAGTACAAAGTACAGCCCTGCCTGCTTTTAAGGAGCCAATTCTTGTTGCAAGCATTCTGATCTGGGCTTCCTCCTCTGGCATCTGATCTGGAGTGTTTGCTAACGCAAGGGTCTCCAACCTTGGCAACTTTAAGCCTGGAGGACTTCAACTCCCAGAATTCCCCACTAAAGCTGGCTGGAGAATTCTGGGAGTTGAAGTCCGCCAGGCTTAAAATTGCCAAGGTTGGAGAACCCTGTGCTAGAGGAGACTTAGGAGATGGGTATTTTTAATTCTCCTGGGTCACTAGTGCATGGATAAAGGAATGCAGTCTCTATTTGCCTTGGATGAGTTTGGGTCACTGTTTTAGGGCAAGCGTTCCAATATATAAAACGGCTGAGCCTTAAATTCATTTGTTGGAAAGGAAAAGCACTGCTCACTTTATTCAGCATCTCCTAGTGTCTCAAGGCAGATCATCTTTACACAGCTGAAAATCAGACCGAGCCTTTGAATGGCACAAGGAAGAATCCAGTCAGGCATGCATTTCACTTCTGTTGCATTAAAAATTATAATCAGTTCTTGGGGGGGGGCAGGGGTGAGGGAGAGGATTGCATTTAAAGCTCCCACAGGTCAGACCTAAATCCCGTGGCCTGAAGTTGTCTACCACTACAAGTATGGAAATTTCCTCTAATTAACCACGAAGCAAAAAGCCACACAAAGACTAGCTTTAGGCTCTCAAAATTCTGGGCAACCACCAGATGCTGCCATCTAGTGCCATTTCAATTTCTGCAGCATAGATTCGATAGCTTTTAAAAAAGGCAACTTTCTGTTGACAGATTACAGTCAGATAGCGTAAGGAAAACTGATTAAAAATAAAGGGCAAGAACTGGTTAAAAAGAAAGCCAAGTCACACTCCAATCACCTGGAAAAAATATCCACTAAGACTTGGTTTACTACAGACATAAAACCAACCAGAATGTTTTTTTTTTAAAAATATAAGTGGCTAGGACAATATAAGCCAAACCACAATGGGGCTTAATTTTATATGTCAGTCAACCTCGGAAAAGAGAAGGAGAAGGAGATAAAGCTCCTTCTAAAGCAGTTCCAGCCTTCTTTTATCCAGGTAAACAAACTTTTAGAGATGCTTAGAATTCTGTCTGACTGAAAAAGAAGTCAAAACAATCTATTACAAAATCAAATAAATTAAATCAGCATGGCTGGCTGAGGAATTCTGGGAGCTGAAGTCCACAGGTCTTGAAGTTGCCATGGTTGGGACACCCCTGAATTAAACAATACATAATGAATGCTTCTATGCCCCAAACAGAGAATGCTGTTCTTCCCAAATTTAATTAGGACCGTGAGAAAATACAGATAAACGTGTCTGTGAAAGGCTGCCTGAAGACTTACCTGAAGCCCAGCTCTTTGCGAGCGAGATACTGCCTTTGCCTTGGCCTTTCCACTGTCTTTGCCAGCCTTGCCTCCAGCCTACAAAAAGCAAAACAGGAGATCAATCAATCCTAACGTATCTTCCATAATGCCCATTGTGTTACTACTTTTGAAATGCATGCCACATGTATCAAATTTAGTAATGACCTTTCTCCTGCTACCAACTCATATTTACAATCTTGATGGAATTCTTCAAAAGGAAGTACATTCTTCAGACTTTTCCTGTCACAATGCAAACATGCAGACAAAAGTATTTTGGGAAAAAACACAAGATCAAAGATTGGCCACAAGTAAATCTAGGCATATATCCAATTTAATACTGTAAACATATGTAAGCATGTATATTTTGGGACAATTAATTCAAGAAAAGAGTTTTAGGACAGCAACATTAGCTTATGTTTACACCTACAGACAATGGCTGATTCTCTCAGACAACCAACCTTGCAGGTTGTTTGGTTTTGTCCAAGTCACAAAATTTGAAAATATATCTCATCATTTGTACATACATAACTAGCCATATATACATATACTGTATATATAACTTATATGTAAAAAAACCTCTATGAAGTTAGTTCTGGTTTCTCTTTAAATCACAACCTGACACAATTATTGTTGCGGAGTAAAAATGGGAAGAAGCAGCATTGCATATATGGACTTCAGCTCATACAAAATTCAAAACCATTTTGTTGTTGTATCGTTCTGGGTGGGGAGGGTTTTTCATCCTGGTCTAACCTACAGGCCAGGAACTTCCTAATGGTTTTATAATCTAAGCATTAACCAGGTCTGACTCCGTATAACTTTCTGAGATGGGTCAAAATCTCAGGAAGTTGCTAAATTGAAGGACAAAGCCAGCTATTTTTAAATAAAATCTTATAGATGTCAAAATATTATACCTATCCAAGCCCTAAAACTATGTTTTAGTTTTACTCCCCCCAAAAATTAATGTAAGTGGATTCTTTTACTAAACTTTTGCTCAATTTTTTTCTAAATGTATATGGCTGTTATGAAACGCGTGTAGGCCAAGACTTAAAGCCAATACTCAGTGAAACTTTTTTCCATTTTCATCCTCTGTGCCCCAAAGAAGATACTATGACTTTCAAAAAACAGGTGTATTTAAAAGCAATTCATTTTCAAAAGCTGTTGGTTACTTAGTGTGCTTACTCAGTGTGAGCATACAAGCATAGATACAACTTGCAGCTGTTCTCAATAGCTGTTGGCTGTACAAAGAGATAAATCTATGGCATGAGACATATTAACCTATTTATTTACATATATGTGAAATGCCATATTGACTTTTTATTTATGTCTTGCATCGTCTGCATTGTTTATTTACTTGATTTCTGTAGCCACTCAATTAAACAAGTGACTCTTATGACCCCAAATTCTCTTATTATTGCATCACAATGTTCCAACCAAGCACAGAATATTTAATAGTCTCTTTGCCTTGGATCTGGGGAAATTTAAAACATATTTACCAATCCCAGTTAGGTTCTTTTTTTCATCACTCTCACATATACTTTTCCCAAAACTTCCTCCCCAGATCTGCTAAGCAAACATTTATTACAATTATTGGATGAAAAGCTTATTATTTCATTGCTAACAAAAACAAAGAAGAAAGCCTCCACTTTTAGCTTATATAAAGCTGACTGCTTTTTCTATACTAGTTATCCTTCCAAACTCAAACTAAATATAGATAATTCTCCACTTACTTAATTTAACAGCATTCAGAGTTTTTTTAAAATATTATATAGACAATTAAAAGTGTGCAAACTCCTATTTTTAATGACCAAATTTCCATTTGTCTCACAACAACACTCCTGTTGCAATACTGGGTATTATTCATAAATGTCTGCCATGAAATACTTTTTAAGAATGTTCAGATCACAAAAATTTTAAGTGTCCATGGTACAATAGTAGGGACTCTGATACTCATCCACAATTTCTTTGATACTAGGAATTGTTCCACAATAGCCTTAATGCAGAAGTGGTGTGATTGAAACTATAATTCAGTACATGAAGATACTATTTGGACATTTAAAAAGGATCAATATCCTAGAATCTAATACCAAAAAGGTCATTCAAAAACAACTAAGATATTCAGATACTTCATAACCACTTGCTTCCAACTCTCAGATATAGATTGTTGTAGCACACACGCACTCCAGAGACAAGGTCTTATCTCATTTTGACATTTGAGCTTTCCTAAGTTTGCCTTTTTTAAACAGATATTAGCATGTAAATGTCCACATTTCTCTTATTTATCTAAACTAAATTAGAGAGCTGTTCAGCCTGAATACTCTCCTAAATATAATCAACAATTTATGTTATAGAGACTAATTTATGATAATGCTGCCCACTTAAGAACTTTTGAGGATATCCTTCCCTTGTGTCAGCTTAGGCAGGTGGTGATTGCAAAAAGGGAATTTGAATTATGACTACTTTCCAAAGAGGCCTTTTACCCTGGAGATTTGTTTAGAACCAAGTACATCAGAATTTAGTTTAGGAGATTTTGCTTTTTTAATTACAATGTCTACCTGGCTGATTCTAACCCTATCAACCTTTTCCAGACGTCTAGCAATGCAGAAGCTTATCAGTTAACAGCAGCTATGTCTAAAAAGGAGGTCCTATATCAGACATCAACTTTTCCCAGGCTCCTAGAATCGCCTGAAGAGCACTCAGCATCAGAGGCTTCAGCAATATTGTCAAAATGACAAAATCATGCATAATATCCACTCTTTTTATTCACGCAACATCGAAATGCACATACAAAAGTGGGGGAGCTCATTTCCTACTTTGTACACTTGGAACTGCAACCTTGTATAACTTTCGCTAAAATTATTCTTGCACCACCTAACTTTTTCATATCTTGCCCCTTTACACTTCCCACAGTTGTTACATGCGCAAATATTACTCACTTTTGCAAAATGCTACAAGAAACCCTTTTTCTGGTTATGCAATTTTTTCATCATATCGGGAAAAAAGAGTTTATTAATAAATACAAGTGACAGTGAATTATCAAAACATCAATTCTTTAAGACTCAGACTAGATCCTTTACATCAAATAAGGACATGAATGTCAAAACTCCTGTTCAAAACTAAAGCAGGTGGTCAGCTTTAGTTTTCCCTAATCAGCCTTCCCTTCATCCATTCAAGATAAGCTTTAATGGTAAAAGATATTAATTCATGTGCAGATAAAAATGTATCCCAAGTTAGATTTTGGGCTACAATATCCTTAATTGCTGTCAGCCATTAGTATCAGTACAGCAATTGTTATAATTAGTTTATTAATCTGCAATAGTGCTCTAACACTGAAATTGTGAGATTCTATCCTCTAAAATACAATCCCAGACCAGACTCCCTAAGTACATTCCTAAAGTCAATTTACTCTAATATGCAATGCTAATTCTAAATATCAACAGGCAACTGCCAAGTTGTTTATTTTTGTAACACGATTATTGAACCTATTCTAATTTTAGTAATTTTAAGCAGAGCTATAAGACAGATGACAAGGCATAAACTGACTTGTATAAAAGGTCCCATTTCAGTATTATCTCATAGTGACAGTTACGATTGAAAGTTTGTTTAAAAATACGATGAAAACAGCTTTCTAATGGGCATTCTACTATTAGGTACATCCTATTCTAAGCTTATTGGATAAATTAGCTACAACCCAAGCACATGCAGTGGGATGCAGGCAACAGTATATTGTTTTTGCAAGATAGGCTCTAGATTCAAGGTCCTAGCTTCCAAAAATAATAGTGTAAATATTCTTGGGATAAAACAGGAAGTTATTTCATGCATTGTACTGGCTAAAATACCCAACAAATCAGCGGTATTATCCTTATCATTAACAGAGAATGCTCCATGCAATGCTGATATAACTTAGGTGGGTAACTTAGTCTAATTCTTTACATTCCTAAAAATATAAAGTAAAAATCTTGATTAACCAACACAAGTCTTAATTTTTCATATGTTGTGGTGGTTACTATATAGGACCATGGATATTAACCTATGGGCCTATATAGTACCTGTATAACATGGAAGACTGAGACTTGGAAAGCAAATGGACTAAATGATAAACAGTATGAATTAGCAAATGAAAAGAATGAAAGCAAAATAGATATATTGTGTACTTGTGAAACTAAGAGAAAGGAGAGGGATGTAATCAATGTGAATGAGGACAGTCTAATGTTCTTGAGTGGAATTGATATATGAAGCCTGGGAAATAAAAATACAGGTTTCGTTATGAATGAAAATGCTAAAAATATATCAATAATTATGACTAAGTGGCATCTAAACTATGAATGCCTATGAAACAGGAATTCTTATTGGGGGAAAACACAGTTGCATGCAGCATTCTAATGAACAGTGATAATGAAAGAACCAAAGATGAATTTTGGAAAAAGTGCACAACATTTTGAATAAATGCACTCATGGTGAAAAAAAAACCCCTTGATTTTGATGACATAAAATGGATAGTTGGGAACAAGTTCAAGACAGTACAGATTGGACTATCTGGAAATCCAAGAATGAATGAAAGTAATTACTGTTTTAGCATTTGATTTAAAAAAAATGTTTGTTTTAAATACATGGTTGAAGAGCTGTATTCATAAGTACACACAGAAGGATGAATATAAACTAGAAGTATTTTTGATTATTCATGAAAGACTAAAAAAGTAATGAAAGCTACAATGTTGACAAGAACGTCTGAACATGAGACATTGTGTTAAGAATGGATTTTGGAAAAAATGGATAAGAAAAAGAAGATCTAAAAGAAAGAAGATGGCCACATGAAAAGAAAGCATGGGTCCTGCATGTAAGAAAACAGACTAATTTCCCAACTGAATGTATAGAAAGTGAGTTTAAGGAAAGAGGATGTGGAAGCAGCTTGTAACAGAGTAGAAATATTATAAATTGCCACATAAGCATGTAAAGTTATAGTAATGAGAAATATGAAAAATACTTGGTGGAATTATGAAAAAATGCAAAAAAGAGAATAATTATTGTGAAAAATGAAGGTGATAGAAAGATTGTGTAAAGCATATAATATAACAACAAAACATATTGCTGCAAATAATATAGTTAGAGAAAGGAATTATTTGCAAAATGTGCAATAATAAAAAACATATATATTTAAAGTGTCAATGAAAGAACTGAAAGGAATGGTGTATTTTATGGGAGTGTTATTGTTATGTCAAAGGGTGGAGCTGTAATTGTTACTGCCAAAGAAAAAAATGGTTGAGAAGAAATTCACAAATGCTGTCCGGATGTTGAAAAATGGTAAGACTGCAGCTGATGGCATAATTGGGAAAATCTTAAAATGTGGCAGTGGTTTATTTATGGAATAGCCTTGTAATTTTTTTTAATATGTAAAGACTAGATCTATGCCTGATAACTGGAAGAATGCTATTAATTTTCTTCTATTATATACAGGAAAAGGTAAAAACAAAACTATTGGAGATTAGTTGAGGTGATAATGGACAAAACTTGGGAATGTGATGCAGCTTTATGCCAAGCATATGTGTAGACCCTTTAGCAGGTTTTCAAGAAATGTATGAATGTGAGAAATAAACTATATTCCATGTTTGTTGGTTTTAGGGGGGAACGTATGATAGTGTGGATAGATTTGAATTAAGGAATGTTTCATACGGGTATGGGATTGAAGACTGCTGAATGTGATAAGAACAATACATTACAGAAGTAAAGCATGTGTGAAAATAGATGAATGCTTAATGAAAGATTAAGTATAAAATGAAAATGTGATATTTCCATGGTGAACATATTTATACATAAATGATACACTTATGGTCATAGCAGAGATGCTTTAACTGCATACACAAGCATGCACACACTTTTATCTGGGTGATGGCATGTCATTAGCAGAGAATCAAAATTATTCTCAACCATTGACAGAAAGACTATGTGATGTAACAAATAATGTTATCTCAAAGATAAAACATAAACTTGAATGAAGAAAGTTTAAGATGTGCACATATTGGCAGAAATATAATGAAATGCATGGCTTGTTGTAATATTTGTCAAAAACCAAAAACAGCCTTGCAAGAGTGTGGTCATATTACTGTCTAGAAATGAGAACTGAGCCTGCAGGAATGTTGAGCAAAAATGGAGCGTAAAGCAGGATATAAACTATCCTGTTTCCCCCAAAATAAGTCATCCCCTGATAATAAGCCCAATCGGGTTTTTGAGCGCACGCACTAAAATAAGCCCCCCCCCAAAATATTTAAACGCAGAGCTTGAAATCAGGTAAGATGGCAAGAGGAGCCCCATCTTGCTCCATTTACCCCAAAATAATAAGATAATAAGGCCCTTATTTCAGGGATAAAAAAAAAAATTCGGGGAAACATGGTAAAATGAGAAGAGATTAGAAAATGTACTGGTGCTGAATGAATCAGAATGATGAGCTGCCAGTATAAACATTAAGGTGGCATGGTCAAACAGACTAAATGTATGAAGATCAAATCCCAAAGCAAATGTATAAGAGTGACTGAATGGATACAATTGAAAAAGTTGTGGTTGGTTGGATGGGGTTGATGAAACCCACATGAGGGAGATGTGAGCTAAAGAACAAAGAGAATATATGAAAGTGAAGTGGTAAAAGAAGCAAGGATGGTTTAAAAAGTTTCGGCGAATGCATGTTCATGGCGGTATAAATTTATTTTGCTGTACCTTTTTCCTTTTCTCACATTCTTCACCAACCGTCAAAACAATCTATTTCTCACTCCCCTTTTGCACTTTGCAAGTAACGGAGACTGTACATATTATCTACACCCAGGCTTGTCCAACTTTGGCAACTTACGCCCTTCAACCCCCCAAACTGGGGAATTCTGGGAGACGAAGTCCACGAGTCTTAAAGCGGCCAAAGCCCGACATCCCAGATCCCAGATGTTTCCCTTGCTGCAAGCTATTACCGGGGAAAGAAATAAAGAAAAAAAGAAGGGGGGGAAAGGGCCATCTTGAGCCTTCTAGCCAAAAGCAACCTTTCCTTAAACAGCAGCAGCAGCAAAAAAGAGGGAAAAAAAGCACTTTACAGAAATCATTCACAAACCTCAAAGTGGAAAAAGTACAAAAAGTACAAAAAGCAAAACTGCAGCTGCGGCTTTTCCTGACCTTATTGGGAACTTATATCGGGAAGAGAATGCAGGACACCCCCCCCTCCTCCCCCCCCCCCGCCAAAAACCCACAAACTTTTCCAGCAATCCCACAATTTCACTGTAAAGGGGGGACGGGGGACGGATGGCTTTGGTCAGCTCAGCCAAAGCGGATGAATCTAAACTACCCCGGGATGATTGCGGGAAGAAAACCCGCCCTGTCTCCCTGCGAGCAAAAATAATAAAAAAATTAAAAAAATAGGAGGGATGGAGGGGGGGGGGGAAATACCGTATTTTCTGGCGTATAAGACGACCTTCCTCAGAGCCTTTCGGGCTGGTCTGCCTGGTTACAGGAGAATGAGACCCGGCGTATAAGACGACCCCCGACTTTTGAGAAGATTTTTGTGTGTTAGAAAGTAGTCTTATACGCAGGAAAATACAGTAATTTTAAAAATTAAAAAAATAGGAAGGAGGGGGGAGAGAAGGAAGGAACCGCCGCCGTGCCACTTCCCTCAGCGGCAGATAGGGGCTGCAAGCGTGCCAGGCTGTCACCGCCGGAGCGGCCGCCTTGGGCAAGGGCCCGTCAGCCGGGATCGGCCCCGCGAGGGGGAAAGCGACAGTCGCTTGGACGTCCCGGCCAGCGCCGCGTTTGGATGGGGGAGGGGAGGCGCCTTGCGCGGGAAACCGAGAAGCGCCGTGACTCGAACCGGGGGACGGACGGACGGACGGGCGGGCGGATCGAGGCTCTTTCGGCGGGGCGCTGACAGACACCCCAAGTCGGGGTAAAGCGGGGGGGGGGGAGAGAAGGGGGGTTCGGTGAGTCTGAGGAGAACCGCCGAGTCCGTCTTTCTCTTTTTCTCTGAGGCGCTCCCGGAGCCAAAGGGAATCTTTCCCCGCGCGGCGCGGTAACCGAGAGGCGGGGCTTCGCCAAACGGAAGAGGGAACCGCTTCGCCCTCCGCCGCCTCAGGGAGCGGCGCGCCCGCGAGAAAAGACGGCTCGGGCCGCCGCTCGCTGACTGAAACGACTCCTACGGAGCGGCGGAGGCGGCGGCGACGACTCGAAGCCTTTCCCTCACACCCCCACCGCGGGAGTTGTCCCTCAGACGGCCGGCGTTGAGGGAATCCCCTCACGAGCTTCCCGCCGAACGGGAGCGGGGGGTTTTGTTGTTTTTTTTTATTTTCCCCCCCTCACACGCTTCGCTCCGGCCCGCTCGTCGCGCGGCTTTTTCGACCCTCCTTACCATGTTTGCGTCGCTCCTGGGCGAAGTCCGGTCCCGATTCCGCGCGAGAGCCGCCTGCGAAAGTCGAGAGACAATAACCCGCCTGGGCGCGAGGAGGGAGCCTGGCCTGCCGCGGCCACCCCGGGCCAATCAGGGCCGCCCGTGCTAGTTTGAACCTCCCGCCTTGACCAATCCAATTAAGGCTTCTTACTTCCTCGCGGAGGCCCCGCCCCGCGGCCCGTTTAACGGCTGTTTTTTTTTTTCCACCAAACACCAACCTCCCCCCCTCCACTCTTGCTTTGCACACGGCACGTCAGCGAGAGCGAAAGGGAGAGGCGGGACGAGAGGTTGTCCCGCCGCCGAACGAAAAGGGTGGAGTGACAGGCTTGAGCTCCAATAAGCGTCAGGATCCGTCGCTTTTCGAGGGAGGCCCCGATTGAAGGGCGGCGCCAAGAACCAATCGGCAGCAAGCCGAGTTTCCCGCCCATATTGTGACTTTTCCTAACTCTCCCCCCCCCTCTTGTTTGTTTGCGCGGAGAGGGTTAAAAATGGATCCCGGAGGCTGTTGACAGTTATATTCCTCACACACGCAGGACGGGACGCTCCAGCCGGGGCTGCCCCGTAAGCTGATCCCGGCGTGTGGGGACAACAGTCCCGTCGCTGACAGGAATCCCTTCGGAAGGCGGAGCTTCCATTTCTTTTTCCCCGCCAAAAACGGGCTCCTCCATCAACCTGAGGAGAATTATCTGACGTTGTGAGGGGGGATCCCTCCCCTTGCCGCCTTTTCGTCGAAGGGAGCCCCATCGAGTCCACCGGGGGCTCTTCAGAGGGAGACGCGGCTAAAAATTGAAGGGGGTCGCGGTGGGGTGTGTGTGGTTCCGTCGGGTAGGGGTTGAACTTCAACTCCCATCATCCCCAGCGCCTCCCTGAACCCGATGCCTTGGAAGCGCCTGCCTGGCATATCCTCACTCGCTCCCTGGAAGGGCAGAAAGCGGCGAGGCGCGACGTCTGGAGGGGTCCCGGGGCCTCGGCACGACCGGCAGGGTCGGTGTCCGGACTGGCTTTGGGTCTCTTTTTTGAAGGGGGGTCGGACTAGAAGACCTTCCAAGGTCCCTTCCCAGCCCTGCGATTCTGTATTGTGTGATAGTAAAAGGAAGGGACGTTTTTGTTTTTTTTAAAAAAAGTTATACAGGTAGTCCTCGACTTACGTCCGCAACGGAGCCCAACCATTTCTGTTGCCTAAGTGAAACGTTTGCTAAGAGACTTTTGCCCCATCTTTCTGGCCGTAGTTGCTAAGGGGATCGCTGCCTGTGTTAATTGAGTCACAGGGTTGTTAAGTGAATCTGGCTTCTCCATTGACTTGGCTAGTCACAAGGCTGCAAAAGGGGATCCCCGAGATATGACACACACACCCCCTCTCATATATATGACAGCTGCAACTGTCACATATATGAGTCAGTTGGCAAGCACCTGAATTTCTATGATGTGACTGAGGGTCGGGTAGGGTAATAATATAGAGTAGAATAGAATAGAACCGAATATAGAGAAGAGAATATAATAGAATAATAGAATGAAAGGGTGGAAGAATAGAATAGAATAGAATAGAATAGAATAGAATAGAATAGAATAGAATAGAATAGAATTTTTTTATTGGCCAAGTGTGATTGGACACAGAAGAAATTTGTCTCTGGTGCATATGCTCTCAGTGTACATAAAAGAATAGAATAGAATAGAATAGAATAGAATAGAATAGAATAGAATAGAATAGAACCGAATAGAACCGAATAGAACCGAATAGAACCGAATAGAACCGAATAGAACCGAATAGAACCGAATATAAAGAAGAGAATATATAGAATAATAGAATGGAAGGCTGGAAGAATAGAATAGAATAGAATAGAATAGAATAGAATAGAATAGAATAGAATAGAACCGAATATAGAGAAGAGAATATAATAGAATAATAGGATGGAAGGCTGGAAGAATAGAATAGAATAGAATAGAATAGAATAGAATAGAATAGAATTTTTTTATTGGCCAAGTGTGATTGGACACAGAAGAAATTTGTCTCTGGTGCATATGCTCTCAGTGTACATAAAAGAATAGAATAGAATAGAATAGAATAGAATAGAATAGAATAGAATAGAATAGAATAGAATATTATAGAATATTATAGAATAGAATAGAATAGAATAGAATAGAATAGAATAGAATAGAATAGAACAGAACAGAACAGAACAGAACAGAACAGAACAGAACAGAACAGAACCGAATATAAAGAAGAGAATATATAGAATAATAGAATGGAAGGCTGGAAGAATAGAATAGAATAGAATAGAATAGAATATAAAGAAGAGAATATATAGAATAATAGAATGGAAGGCTGGAAGAATAGAATAGAATAGAATAGAATAGAATAGAATAGAATAGAATAGAATAGAATAGAATAGAATAGAATAGAATAGAATAGAATATAGAGAAGAGAATATAATAGAATAATAGAATAGAATAGAATAGAATAGAATAGAATAGAATAGAATAGAATAGAATAGAATAGAATAGAGAACAAGGAAAATAGAATAGAATATAGAATAGAATAGAACAGAACAGAACAGAACAGAACAGAACAGAACAGAATAGAATAGAATAGAATAGAATAGAATAGAGGAATGAAGAATAGAATAATAACTTTATTGTCACTTTGAATGTACACTAATTGGCATATATTAAAATGAAATTTCATTGCATACAGCTCTCAAATGCTGCATTTTTCATGTGAAAAACAATCGTCATTTTTTTTTAGTGCCGTTATAACAACTAACTGTTGTAAGTCAAGGATTACCTGTATTTAGTTAACTAATCCTCTTTTTTCCCCGGCAATCCTGTGAGGTGGGTTCGGCTGAGCAAGAGGGTTTGGCCCCAAGTCATCTAAGGAAGGCCTAAAATCACAGCCTCCTTAGTTCATGGGGCGGATGGGGAAAATAGTTTAAATGTTGAGTATATTAGTTTTATTTCATCAATGAAACGAGAGGTTTCAGTCCTGGAAGAAGTCAGCTTTGGAACGACTGAAGCCAAATAGGGCTTTGGATAGAAAAAGTCTTATGCACTGGGTTATAAAGTATGGTGGAGCTATTGATCAAGCACTATTTTAACGCTTGCTCCAAAGTACCAAGGATTTACTGCAGAAAGTGTCAAAATCCCACATATTTTAGCCTATTTAGGGGAGGAAGAGTAATTTATTGTTTTTAAACTATACAGTCATTGAAAATTTAAAAATCTGACTTCCCATACGCATGCATTTTATTTAATTTGGCATATGGGTTGAATTAAATATTCTTAAACCATGTTCTTAGGTTAGTATGTGATCGGAGCCCAGCCATTTTGGTCTTCCTACTTAAATTATGCATGCAAAAATTTGCATCAGTGTGTGAATCCTACATGTCTAATTTTATAAGCCTATTTTAAAGAAACATCCACATATCTGGAAGTTACAATGTTATGATTCAACTACATTAAGCCATTGCTTTGTTAACTATGATTTATTGAATAAACCATAATGTTGAATTAATGTTGAACACAAAAAATCTTGGGGAAGAAAAGTTATTTTGATTGTATAAGAAGTTATATATATAATCAAACCATATTTAACGTTAATTGTAAGGTTAAAAAATGTGTCACTAACGTCATAAGCCCTTTACTGTAGATTTAGTCGTTGCAGCAAAAAATAAAATTTTGCATCTTTCTTGTTGGTATATAAAGTCCTTTGTGTACTGTTCTTTTGGTGCTGACTTTTTTAAACAGTTATTCTTTTATCACCAACAATAAAATACAAAACAAAGAAAGAAAATAGACTAAAAACATCCAAAATAAATAAATATCCCAAATATATTGATGCTAACTTTTAAATTATTTCCAATTTGCTTATATCTACAAGTGCAGCACTCCAAAACAGATAGTTCTTAAGTAAAATTACTTCTTATTTTGATTGTATAAGAATATGATTGTCTAACCATAGTTCCGGTAATACAGCCATATTTATATTTTTTTGAATCTACCTTACACTGAATTCTTGTGTTCAGCTTGTGGTCAATCACAATTTTGTTGCCTTTTATATCTTTGATGGGCCCAGGAGTCCTTCATCCTAAACAGTCCTTTGTAAGTTTATTCAAAGAGTCTAAATGTAAAACTTCGTATTTTTCTTGGCTGAATTCAGTTTTCATGACGCCATCTAGCGTATTCTGTCATGGCGATTGTGCATTTTATTCCCTGTATCATCTACAGATTAGTTCTATAATTTCCATCAGATGCAATAAAATTCACTGGCCATGGGAGGGCACACCAGACCACTGCAAATGTTTAATGTGGCTGCTGTAATATTATATTAGTTACTTTAAACAGGTTTGTAAGCCACTTAGATGTTCATTAAAGCAAAGTGTGTGTGAGAGTAAATGAATGAATGAAATAGATACCATCTGAAAAGATGCTGCAATGTTTGTTAAGTGTGAAAAATGATCATAAGTCATGTTTTCAGTGCCATTGTAACTGAATAGTCACTAAACGAACATGTAAGTTGGCTACCTGTGTTTTGCGGGCTCTCTCTGGATATGTATGGATGGAGGACTGGGATATTTGCAATTAAATGTATTTTGGTGTAGCAGTCTATATGATTGTAGCCATTATGACATGTCTAACATGCTATGGTTAAAACATGGTTTACCATATATGACGTGGGTAATGATTGCACTTTTACTGCCACCTAGTGGTTATTCAAATATCTGCAGCCCATGCTGGTAATCCAAGCCTGAACCATTTTATAGCGCAGATGCAAACTGATTTGCCTCGCCTGAAATTCCTCTTCCAGGAACCTCAGGCCTGAGTTTGTATACAATAAAACAAAATATCACCACAGTGCTCCAAAAAATCACAATATCATTAGCTTGATTGCATATATTGATTCAGTGCCACAACAGCTGACTTAGTAAGGTAGGGAATGTGGATCAAGTTGACCCCTCCTAGTCCAGTCTGTCCCAAAACTTTCCTTGCACCTGGCATGGGCCCACTGGGTGAAACCCGCCTACAGAAGCTGGTACTTGTTCCATGTGCAACTCCTGCTAGACCTCATACCAGAGACTCGCACAATAGGCTGTGTTTAGTGGATCATCGTGCACCTGCCCTTCTGGGAGAAGAGCCAGCATCTGTGACCACCCCACCCCACCATCAGAGGTCACGGCTAGGATGGGCTCAGCCCTGGCAGGAGTAGCACCCGTTACTCAACAGGCCTCCTGGCACCTGTTGCACATTATTCTCTGCTTTGGCATCTGAAGGCTGTAAAGGGCGGGGGTGGAGTAAAGGTATATTAAAAGCACGGAGGGGGGGAGAGACCATACATTGTGGAGAAGGCAAGTGGGAAGACAGCTGCCCTTTGCTGGTGAGATGGCCGTGTCAGCTTCTTTTTGTCCAAGATCCAAAATCTCTGCACAATTGCTCAGAATTTAATTCCTGCTGTGAGTCTCAATCAAGTCCTGGAAGTGGATAGAAGTAGCATTTCGAAATGTGACTTTGTCAACATTAAAAAAAAAAGAAGAAGAAGCTCCTTTCACCTCTGATTTGCAAGGAACGGGGAAAATCTCTGATATTGGCTCCGAGGCAAAACTCAGCGCTGGGAATGACAGCAGCAGCGCTACCAATTTAGAACATTTTCTCTCCTCCTCCCCCATCCCAAGAGTTGTCTTCCCCTGCAGTTTGAAGGAAGTGTGAGAAGCCCCAAAGATGCTGATAAAACGAAAGAAAGAACATTTGCATACATTTCTCAATCGTCTTGTGATTTTAAAAAAACAAGATGATTTCCCTCTTAGAAAAGTGCAGTATTTTCCTCCTTTGAAACAGGTTCTGGAAGTCGATCTTCTGTTCTCAAATTGGATAGAGAAAAAGGGCCTAGCTTGGGGTGCAAGACTGCAACCATCAAATATTAAAACTGATTTGCTACTTACCTGGCAGGGGAGATATTTTGATCCCCTTGAACCCTTCCATTGTCTCCCAAGTGCCATTGGTGCAGCTGGAATGCATCGGATCATCTGTGGGTTATTGAGATTTTGTACTAATCTAACATAATGGGGAAACTTAGGGCAAAGTCAAAGAAGGAAGTGTGTCCTTGTTCATTGTAATGTGAGGTTATCAAAGAGTTTGGGTCTCCTCCTCGCTTACAAAACGTGTTTCCATTTTGACTTAGGAAACACATGGCCCATCCCATGGATGTGCCTGGATTCCAAGGAGCAGAAAATGAGATGGATTATGATTAAGAAACAGAAATAATAATTAAAAGATCTCTGGGGATAATGTTCAACCCCACCACCTTTGATTAGCTTTCCTCTTTACTGATAATTTTTATTGGCTTAAAGTGGGAATAACACAGTGGTTATGTTTGCGCAACAGACTTTCTTAATGAATGAGTTCATTTCAAAAGACTTGTTCACACATGCTAAATTCTCTCTCTCTCTCTCTGTCTCTCTGTCTCTCTCTCACACACACATACACACACACACACAAACACACCAGAGAGGCTAAACTATCTAAGATGAGCATGCCATGCAAATCTGCTCAGTCGCTCTTTAGCTAACCTGGTTAAGCCTCTAGCATTCAAGCAGCCAAGATATGCCCTTTGCCTATTGCATGATTAGAGCGACGACAGGCATATATTTCAAAGCAAGTCGTGTTAAGTATAAATGCTCTTTTTATTCTACTTTAAGGATGTTGGGATAAGGGCTAGTTCCACCCTTTGAAAAGAGGGAGGGAAAAACCCACAGGGGAAGGTCTGTACCAATTGGACAACTACTCATAATCCTTAACTACTTCCTCTGATATGTAAATGTCCACGGCAGCTTTACAACTTTAAAAATGTTGAGGTTTTTTTAAAAAAAATAATCCTTTGGAAAGACAAACATGAATAGATATACAGTTGCTTATTCTATCCAAAAGAACCAGGATGGTCATGAAATCCCAAATGTTGATACGTGGGAATGCTGGCTGGGGAATACTGGGAATTTAAATCCACAAGTCTTAAATTTGCCAAGGTTGGGCATGCTCTGGACAACACCCATCAATCACTATTCTCCCCACTCCAAATTGTGTTCAAAATCTACCAATTCCCAAATCAAGGTAGGTGAAACCCAATGCTTTAAAACACATTCGCAGCAATCCTTTTGGATTCAGCACCAGATGGCAGACTTCGTCCACAAACGAACGAGGACCAGCGCTCTGGAGAAGCCAGCTGAATAAGTTTCCAGGAACTATTTCAACCCAAACGGGCAGAAATTCCCCTGGATACGAGTCTAACTCAGAGCCCAGTGTAGGTAGAAGACGGAGATATCTCCTTCTCAGGTACCAGAGATTTCCTAGAGGTGAATTGACAAGACCAAGTTTAGAAAGAGTACAGACGAACAAAGATGATAAAACATCTGGAAGCTAAACCACACAATGAATGTTTAAGGGAACTAAATCAATAGCTGATGTGAAAAACTAGATGTGCTGTCAGTAGCACGATAGCACATAAAAAATGCAAGTAGAAAAATAGGGACCATCTTTGGTGGGAAGGTAACAGCGTTCTGTGCGCCTTTGGCGTTGAGTCATGCCAGCCACGTGACCCCGGAGACGTCTTCGGACAGCGCTGGCTCTTCGGCTTTGAAATGGAGATGAGCACCGCCCTCTAGAGTCTGGAACGACTAGCACGTATGTGCGAGGGGAATCTTTACCTTTACCTTTTTATGCTGAAAAACAGTAGCATTTTTAATACGTGGCCCCATAAATAAAAATACACACACCAGAATTCATAAATGGGACGGGAGGGTGGAAAGCCACTTACCACGGACCTAAGAATTTATCAGTAATGTTTCTCCTAGGACTTTACTCTTTCAAGTTGCAACTGAGGTAGAGGCTGGAAAAAGCTCCTTGAAGGCGTGACCTCTTTTTCCTGTCTTGCTAGTTTTTTGAGTTGGAAGGTGTGACACTCGTGGCTTCTGCACACACCGTCTCCAGCTCTTAATTACAGCCACCCAACCTCTATGGAGTTGCACAAGGACAGCCATGTTGATGGCTTCTCTTGTCGAGCCAACGCAAACCCGTTTGATTAATTTTAAGGCTAATACACTCATTTTTAACATTCGGCCCAGTGTTGGATTGCCCCCGTAAGAACCGGTAGTAAAACCGGCAGGAGGCTGCACCCACCTACGCAGACATCATCAGGAAGCGTGCACGGTCCCATTGCAAACCGGTAGTAAAGATAAGTAGAACCAGGCGTGAGCAGAAGCATTTTGATGACATCAGGGCCGGTGATCATTTTACTGCAGGCTGATTAGTCTAAGTATAAGTCAAGGGTGTAAAACTCAATTTCTCCAAGGGCTGGATCAGCACTGTAGTTCTCCCCCGCAAGTTGGGTGGGTGGGAGATGGGATTGAAACAGGGGTGAAATCCAGCAGGTTCTGACAGGTTCCGGAGAACCGGTAGCGGAAATTTTGAGCAGTTCGGAGAACCGGTAGCAGAAATTTTGAGTACTTGGGAGAACCGGCAAATACCACCTCTGGCTGTTCCCAGGAGTGGGGAGGGAATGGGGATTTTGCAGTGTCCTTCCACTGGAGTGTGGTGGGAATGGAGATTTTGCAGTATCCTTCCCCTGCCATGCCCACCAAGCCACGCCCACAGAACTAGTAGTAAGAAAATTTGGATTTCACCACTGGATTGACACGTCCTGCAGGACCCTTCTGGCCGAAACAGGGCATGGGAGGGCTGTGTGCAACCCCACACATCCCATTCTCAGCCTACACGGTTTCCTGCAGTACTTTGCTGGCCAAAATGGGGCGCGGGGGGGCTGTGTGAGGCCCCTTGTGCCCCATTCTTGGCCTGGATGGCCTCCTGGAGCACTTTGCTGGCCAAAACGGGGCGCCATTTTGCTTGCCAGAGGCACCACAGGCCGGTCCTTTGCTATTTCCAGGCTGGCCTCATGGGCCACTCTCAGGAATTTGATCCTGATCAGCTCAAGGGTGACTCAGCCTTCCATCCTTCCGAGGTGGGTACAATGAGGACCCAGAATGTTGGGGGCAATAGGCTGATTCTCAACCGCTTAGAGAGGGCTGGAAAGCACTGTGGAGCGTTATATAAGTCTAAGGGCTATTGCTATAGGTGGGCAGGAGCTGAGGCAAGAAACGGGAACTCATCCCGGCGCGCACGCTCAGGTCTTGAACCCGACCTGTCGGATTTCCAGCTGACAAGCTCAGCATCTTTAAGGGCCGAGCCATCACACCTTCTAAGGCAGGATATTTAATGTAACAAAGCAAGCAGAGTCAACGGGATGGTGTTGCAATAAAGTACTAGATTAGGAACAAGGGTTGACGAAATCCTGCCTCAAATCTCCCGGAGCCACAGGAACAGGGGTGGGTTCTATGTACCTTTACTACCAGTTTGCAACAGTAGTAAAGTAGTAAAACTTCCCGCCGGTTTTACTACCGGTTCGTGCAAACCGGTGTGAACCAGAAGGTTCCTGGGCCAATCTCTCAGGATTGTTTTGGGGATTTAAAATAAGAGAAGGAAGTACCCTACATTGGGTTTCTGAAGGAAAAGTAGGATCTAAATCAGGGAGGTCCAACCATGGCCATTTTAAGACTTGTGGAGTTCAGCCACCTGCGGAATTCTGGGAGTTGAAGTCCACAAGTCTTAAAATGCTGGCTGTCTTAAATGCTCCACAAGTCTGAAAATACTGGCTGGGGAATTCTGGGAGTTGAAGTCCACAAGTCGTAAGTTGCCAACGCCCGATCTAAATCTAATGAACGTTTACAATACTCTTCTGCAAAGTCTCACGAGCGCTCTTAAAAGATTCCAGGGCAAGCCACCGTCATCTCTCAGAGGCAACATCAGTGCAAACAACACAAATGACACCATTTCTGTCTCGCGTTCCCGGCCAATGAAGTCGCTTGCCGAATCTGCAGAGGCACCCATGGTTGCTATCCATTTCTGAGCCAGGCAGCATCAATGCCACGGGAGACAATGTTCAGCTTCTTCCTCGGATAGCCACAAGAGATTCCTCGCACGTCTCACTGCCGTGTACTTTGTGGTTCTGAAGGTTTGCTCCAGCGAGCAACTTTCTAAGTGCTTGTTATCCGCCTCTCTACTCGGGTTTGTGTTTTTCTGCCAGTGCTGTGTTCTCTGATATATATATATATATATATATATATATATTTGCTATCTTGTATTATAATTATTGGATTTGATTGCACTTTAGCATGCCGTGCGCCAAGTAGCTTGGAGGCCTCTTCTAGCAAAAGGAGGAGAGTTTACTGCTATCAACAAATTAATCCAAATGTAATAAAAGGTGGGCCAAGGTCCTCTGCAGAAGAGAAAGAGAGAGATGAACCAAGTAAATTAAGGAGGACCTTAATTTACCTAAGCACTGCCCTGGTTGCAGGTGAAGAATCTATAGCCGGGTTGTCAAACTCGATTTCATTGCATCAGGGTTGTGTTTGACCGTGTGTGTATGTGCGTGGCTAGGATGGGCATGTCCAGCTCAACGTCACTCGTGTCGGTGGGTGCCTGTGGTGGTCCGAGTGCTCTGCCAGCGAAAACGGGCTCCTGAGCTTCATTTTCGGCTGCAATGGCCTCCTGCAACCCTCTCCCAGCGAAAACAGCCCTCCCGCACTCCCCGTTTTCACTGGCAGAGGCCCCGTGGGCCGGTCCTTTGCTGTTTCCAGATCAAAGCACCCCTTCGAAGTAACGACGACCGGGCGGGTGGGTGGAGCCTCGAGCTGCCATCACTACCGGTTCTCCGAACCACCGGCCGTCATCGCTACCAGTTCAGCCGAACCGG
Source organism: Coluber constrictor foxii (assembly GCA_038048745.1). Classification (NCBI taxonomy): domain Eukaryota; kingdom Metazoa; phylum Chordata; class Lepidosauria; order Squamata; family Colubridae; genus Coluber; species Coluber constrictor. The sequence continues at coordinate 39,026,977 of CM075967.1, forward strand.
ACTGAAGTGGGAGCATTTCACCACTGCCTAGCTTCCTCAACCTCCTACTAAAGGCAGCAATTAACATCCAGCTGCCTGTAATTCTGTGAGTTCAATCCTAGCCAGGCTCAAGGTCGACTCAGCCTTCCATCCTTTCTAAGGTGGGTCAATTGAGGACCCCGTTTGTTGGGGGCAATAAGCTGACTTTGTATAAATATAAATATAAATATACAAAAGTATGAAGGCTATTGCTTAACGCATTGTAAGCCGCCCTGAGTCTCCGGAGAAGGCTGGCATATAAATCAAATTTAAAAAAGAAAGAAGGAAGGAAGGAAGGAAGGAAGGAAGGAAGGAAGGAAGGAAGGAAGGAAGGAAGGAAGGAAGGAAGGAAGGAAGGAAGGAAGGAAGGAAGGAAGGAAGGAAAAAAGAAAGAAAGAAAGAAAGAAAGAAAGGAAGGAAGGAAGGAAGGAAGGGAGGGCCTGGTGGCTCAGCAGACTAAAGCATTGTGATTAACACCAGCTGTCTGCAATTACTGTAAATTCGAATCTCACCAGGCTCAAGGTTGACTCAGCCTTCCATCCTTTCTAAGGTGGGTAAATTGAGGACCCAGTTTGTGGGGGCAATAAGCTGACTTTGTATAAATATATACAAAAGTACGAAGGCTATTGCTTAATGCATTGTAAGCCGCCCTGAGTCTCCGGAGAAGGGCGGCATATAAATCAAATTTTTTTTAAAAAAACTGTTCATCATGTGGTGTAGCTCCAAAGCCTTTATTATCTTCGTTGCTCTTCTTTGCACTTTTTCTAAAGTCTCAGTATTTTTCTCGTATGGTAGTGACAAGAACTACATTCACTGTTCCAAGTGTGGCCTCAGTAGTGTGGTCTACTGCTGTATATACGCTGGTGTGGTATACCGCCACAGCCACTCTTCCTGTATAGTATGGCTTCACTATAAAGTGGTGCGGTGGCCTAGAGGTGGAGCCCTCGCCTCAGAATCAGGAGGCTGTGAGTTCGATCCTAGGCAGAGGCAGATATTTCTCTCTCTGGGCACACTGAGAATATATCTGCTGAAAAAAAACTCCACCTTGGCGACAGGAAGGGCATCCGGCCAGTAAACACTCAGCTCCATTCAGTTGCCCAGACTCCACCCCGCAAGAGGTCATTAAAGGGCAGGGGTGGGCTTCAAAAATTTTAAAATGGGATTCTCTGCCTGGTTGCTGGGTGGGCGTGGCCATGGTGGGCGTGGCCTAGTCGGCCTCCTTCACCCCAATGGGAAGGTACATTTTTGCCCTCCCCAGGCCCGGAGGCTTTCCTTGAGCCTCTGGGAAAGCAAAAACAGCCTCCCCAAGCTCCGGAGGCCCTCTGGAGGCCAGAAATGGGCCTGTTTCCGGTCTTTCCAAACTTCCGGTAGGGCCGTTTTCACCCTCCATGAGCCTCCATCCGTGCCCTGCACTTACCTGCACCCAAAACAGGCCGCATGGAGACTCCTGGGAGGGGTGGGGTGGGGTGGGCGGGGCCAGCCAGGAATAGAATTTGGGGGTTCTCCAAACTGCACAGAATTTTAGCTAGACGTTCTCCCGAACTCCTGCGAACCCCCAGCATCCCACCCCTGTTAAAGGGAGATGATGATGCTTCACTCTAAAGTAGTATGATCGCTGTGCGTGATTTTAATGCAAAATCCCTTACTACTGGTTTGCCCTTGTTGCAAACTAGTAGTAAAGGTAAGTAGAATCCACCCCTGAAGTGGTGCTCAAGTAGGACTCCTCTATCCCTCTCACAGTTATCCCTCTCAGTCAAAGGACTGAGCAAAGTACTACTGTGTTTCCCCAAAAATAAGACCCTGTCCTATATTTTTTTGAACCCTGGAATAAGCTCTTGGCCTTATTGCCATGTGCTCAAAAGCCCGATTGGGCTTATTATCAGGGGGAGTCTTATTTTGGGGGAAACAGGGTATCTATCTATCTATCTGTCTGTCTGTCTGTCTGTCTGTCTGTCTAATTTCCCCAAAAATAAGACCCTGTCTTATATTTTTTTGAACCCTGGAATAAGCTCTTGGCCTTATTGCCATGTGCTCAAAAGCCCGATTGGGCTTATTATCAGGGGGAGTCTTATTTTGGGGGAAACAGGGTATCTATCTATCTATCTGTCTGTCTGTCTGTCTGTCTGTCTGTCTAATTTCCCCAAAAATAAGACCCTGTCTTATATTTTTTTGAACCCTGGAATAAGCTCTTGGCCTTATTGCCATGTGCTCAAAAGTCCGATTGGGCTTATTATATCAGGGGATAATGTCTTATTTTTGGGAAAACAGGGTACCTATCCTGTGCCTTTGCATTTAGTTTTTCTTACTTACTTAGATCTTACTTAGTGCCAACCGTTAGGTAGAAGAAGACAGAACCACCTTTGCAAACCGCATCGAAAGGGAGCTAGGCAGGAGGTGCGTTTCTTTAGATAGGCACAAACAATATTTGCCTGCAAAATCGTGAGAGGGAGATAAATTTATCTTGACTTTCTCAGCTGCCCTTGAAAGAACATCCTTATGGGGGGGGGGGGGGCGGGGAGCGGCCATAGCACCGACGGGTACCGCGAGGATGCTGCATTGGTTGCAAACGCGAGGACCATTTGTAAGTCGCATATTTTTTTTCCCGGTGCCACTGCAGCTTCAAACACTCGCTTGATGAACGGCTGTTAAATCGAGGATTAATGGATTTCTGGAAGGAAAAGTTCCAAAATTGCAAAAGAAGGCGATGTCACCTTTGATGGGAGGCACGTATCTTTGTCGATGTGGTGGCAACTCCCGAGGCTGTTATTTGCTGCCTGGCCACTATTTCTGGCTGCCTGCAGGTGTCTCTCGACCGATGTGGTGAGCCAGCATTCAGGACCCCCCCCCCCCTACATCTTCCTCCCCCCCCCCTCCGTGCATCGATTGCGTCCATTAATCTTTATCTTTTTGGCGCACTCATTCATGGGAAAAGCCGAGAACAGATGGAAGCGCATCAGAGGGCATCTGAGGACAGCGTCTGGGAGGGGGCAGCTGCCTCTGCGAAGAGAGAGCCTCTACTGAGCATGCTCCCTGGCTGCAGCTGAAGGACGAGGCGATGCTCAAGAGTTGTTCTATTCCCCCAGCTAGCAAAACAGATTGTGCCAATAAGCACAGCACCACCAGAGAGCATCTTGTTTGGAGAGGAGAAGAAAAGTCTGCCCACAACCCAGCCACCATTGCCTCGAACAATGCACAAAACGATGCCCTTCCCCTGCCCTCCACCCACACCCCCACCCCTAGATGGGGGTCACGGTGGGGATTTTCTTTGGAGGGGGGTGGGAGTAAGTGACTGTGTGTCCCTTGGCCTTTCTCCAATTAAGCAGCCTCGGTTTTTTTCACTCTGCAAAGCAGAGAGCGGCAAAAAGGCTTGTCATAGGGATTTCTTTCTTTCTTTATTTATTCCTCCTGTTTTGAAAACCACGGATGCATCTAATTGGCAATCTTGACACACACACACACACCCTTGGCAGTCTTCCGTGCGAGCGGGGAGCTTTTTCCAGAAAGGGAAGGCAGCTATGAGCCCTTTCCAGAGAAGATAGGCGAGGCATCCGTGGGGCCAATAGTGGTCTTAAGAATAAAAATGTAGATCCTAAAAAGCTATCCTATATGTATCCGAACTTGCAATCTAAGTGTTGGAGATGTGATTGGGATGATGCCACTTATTTTCATATATGGTGGACTTGGTAAAAAAGTTAAAGCATTTTGGATAAAAATATGGTGGGTTATCCAAAATATTCTTGAAAAGAAGATAAAGTTTACTCAAAAGTTGTTCTTGCTGGGTATAATTACCGATTGTACGGTTATAGAGACTAATTTGATTTTAAATTTAATAAACGCAGCAAGACTTTTCGTGGCGCAGGAAGAAGGAAGACTTGCCTACTACTCAAGAATGGACACTAAAAGTAGCAAATTTAGCAGAGAGGGCTAAAATTTCAGCGTATTTGAACGATCACTCAAATGAAAAATATATTTTGGAATGGAGAAGATGGATTGATTATATTCAAAGCAAATATTCAAAGTAATGCCTCCTACAAAGGCAGCATTTAAGATCCAGCTGCTGCAATTACTCGTGAGTTCAATCCCAGGCAGGCTCAAGGTCGACTCAGCCTTCCATCCTTTATAAGGTGGGTAAATTGAGGACCCAGTTTGTTGGGGGCAATAAGCTGACTTTGTATAAAAAATATAAATATACAAAAGTATGAAGGCTATTGCTTAACGCATTGTAAGCCGCCCTGAGTCTCCGGAGAAGGGCGGCATATAAATCAATTTTTTTAAAAAAAAAAAATCGGATTAAAAAGTTTCAAATAGCTTATGAATGAATAAAGAGATTTTAGAAAAGTATTTAAATTTAGTTAAGTAAAATGGGAGTTAAAGCACAAGAGGGAGATGGCAGTCTATAGTTAGTTAGCATATGTTAGATTATGATTGTTAAATGCTATACCCTGTAATTTTGCCCTGGGAAGTAGTGGGGGGGAGGGTTGGGGGAGGAGGGAGGTGGGATGGGGAAACATTTGTAAAACTTATTAAAACTTTTTAATAAAAAAAAAAGAATAAAAATGTAAGAGGGAGAAAGGGAAAGCCGTGTAGAAAGTAAAAAATAAAATAAGAGTGGCTGTCTGAACGGAAGCAAGCCAGGGTTTAGGATTCTTTTCTCCAACCTGATTCCCATCGTGGCTTAAAATAATATTGCTTGCATCCTCCCCTTCCCTAGGGGAAGTGTCCTTACTCTTTTATTTTATCTTCACAGGACTCCTGCAGCAAACAGGAGTCTTTAAAGATTAATGAATGTATATTAAGTCACATGATTCCGCGGATTAGATTCCACGATTAGATGGAGAAGAAAGTCGTTTTTGCATAAATGAGAGTTCAAGGGAACAGGGACCCCAGGGGTACGCTTTCAGCGCTAGCTTTCTCTGTCTTCTGTTTCTGCTTTTAGAAAGGTTGCTAAGATGATTTGCTCTCTGTTGCTTTCAATGACGTTTCATACCAAGGACCAATTTTAGCCTCCCAGAGCGGCAGGAAACAAAACACATCACATAATGGGCTTTGTTGACACAACATACTGACCCAACGGTTGAAATAAACAGGGTTGGCTCAGAGAACCTGATTTTTTTGAATCTACATGACCCAGGAATGGTGAACTCATTACATGCCCTGGATCTGTAGGACTTGCTGGCTTGGTGGGCCAGGGTTTCCTCAAATTTAGCAACTTTTACGATGTTAGGACTTCAGTTCTCAGAAATCCCCAGACAAATTGAGTCAAAGGTGTGTGTGTGTGTGTGTGTGTGTGTGTGTGTGTGTGTGTGTGTGCGCGCTGAGATTTTCTGTTAAGGCCTGAAGGCCCATAAAGTAGAGGAAGCGGGATCTGATAGATGACCTATATTCTATTCACTATATTCTAAAAGCAACTATATTCTGAAAGCAGGAAATGCATCCGGCTGGAGAAAGTACAAAGTCAGCTTAAAATCCTTTGATACTCTAAGAGGCCCCTAACTTATCAGAAGATAGGAACATTCTAATGACAAACAGCTAAAAGGTTAGTAAGACCAAGGATATCCACCTGGGCTGGAAGTCGTTTATCAACAGAAGAATTTATGCTTCAGTAATTGACAGAAGAATTATGATTGTTTGGCAAGGATAATGTAAAACTTTAGTAATTAGGAAATGTCAATTAAATATAACAAATGGATGTTAACCATATATGGAAAGTTGCTGTGCTAGCAAAATCCTTTGTCTTGAAGAGTATAAGAATTGTCATGTGATCACTGTCTCTTCACTCAGAACTCAGATGGGAATCGAGTTCTGGATCTTGCGCAATAAACCTGACTCTGTCTGCCCCAATGGGATGTCTCTTATATCCTTTCTTCCATAACACCCAGGCTGAGTCTCTGCCTCTGGCACTACATCCTCTTCAGCCTCCTCGCTGTCTGATGTGAGCGCCGGCTGTGCTGGCTGGCACAACACCACACCAGCCTCCACACGATTTGTGCAGGCCACTGGCGGGCCACAATACTGTGGCAAGCTGGCAGTGGCGAGTTCGCCATAGCAAATTGGCCGCAGCCAGTTGTCCTCGGCCCTTCTGAAATCTTGCCAAGAAAAGTTCAGGGACTCTTTTAGGCAGTGAGCAGAAGCCAATACTGACACAAAAGTACACACACACACACACACACACTCACTCACTCACACACACACACAAAAGACCTTGATGAGGGAAACATATAAATAGCAAAAGCAATATTGGGGGTATAGAAATCACACACTCAGCTGTAAAAGCTGCTGCAGCAGCAGGAGATATATTCCCAGTGATTTTTGACTTGACTGGTCATAGCTCCTGGATAACCTTCTCCGGAAGCTATTTCCAAAGCTGTTGCTAAGAGTCTGAAATCGAATCAAGACCTGAGCGACACACAAAACGAATTTTAACGTGGAGAAAAGCAAAGTTTTACGCTTAAGCAGGAAAAATAAGAGGTATGAGTACAGATTAGGTGAGACCTGGCCCCAAAACAGTCCCTGGGTGAGGGACCTTGGAGTCCTAGTGGACGATCGCTTGAATATGTAGCCATCGCCAAAAAAAGCTAATACGATCCTGGGTTGTATAAACAGAGGTGTAGAATCAAGATCACCTGAAGGATTACTATCGCTTTATAAAACCCTAGTAAGGCCACACCCGGAATATTGCAACCAATTCTGGTCACTGTATTACAAATAAGACGTTGAGACTTTTGGAAAAAGTTCAGAGAAGAGCAACTAAGATGATCAAAGGCCTGGAGACAAAACCATCTGAAGAACGGCTACAGGATTTGGGTTTGGCTAGTCTGAAGAAGAGAAGAATGAGGGGTGACGTGATAGCAGTTTTTCCGTATTTGAGGGGTTGCCACAAAGAAGAGGGGGCACAAATTATTCTCCAAAGCAGCTGAAGGCAAGACGAGAAACAATGGATGGAAACTAATCCAGGAGAGAAGCAACCTGGGATTAAGGAGAAACTTCCTAACGGTGAGGAGAATTAAACAGTGGAACTGCCTGCCACCAGGAATTGTGGGCGCTCCATCACTGGAAGTTTTTAAGAATATTAGAATGGAATGGAATGGAGAAGAGAAGAGAAGAGAAGAGAAGAGAAGAGAAGAGAAGAGAAGAGAAGAGAAGAGAAGAGAAGAGAAGAGAAGAGAAGAGAAGAGAAGAGAAGAGAAGAGAAGAATCTAGCTCTTTTCTATTCCAGTTACAGTGGCAATGTGTGTACCCTCTGGAAGAGCTAAAAACCAGGTTAAGAGAAGATTGTTATGGCAAAGGAAGCTATCTATAGGCGGTCACTAAGAGGTAACACCGGCTTCATGGCATGAAATCAATCGGAGAAGAACAAGTTTTTATGCTTGGTTCCAGCCAACTTCTTACACCGGCAGAGTCAGTGTGTGTTTAGTAATATTACGCTAATTGAATCTGAAGTGCGCTTTTGCATTCCTGTTTCTAGAAATCCAGATGGTGCTTGTTTGACTTTGGATAAAGGTTTGATTAAAGTCGTGCCAGGATGAGTTGGGTGTCCAGTTTTCTTTTCTTTTTGGGAGGGGGGGGAAATGTTTTTCAGTTTTATTTCTTATACACGTAATATAAAATGTACATTTCCTTATACATAATTATAGCCTGGGATAGCTCAGCAGACTAAAGCCTGTTATTAACATTCAGCTGTTTGTAATTACTGTAAGTTCGAATCTCACCAGGCTCAAGGTTGACTCAGCCTTCCATCCTTTCTAAGGTAGGTAAATTGAGGACCCAGTTTGTGGGGGCAATAAGCTGACTTTGTATAAATATACGGAAGTATGAAGGCTATTGCTTAACGCATTCTAAGCTGCCCTGAGTCTCCAGAGAAGGGCGGAATATAAATCTAATTAAATAATAATAATTCCCCACTGGCTGGGGAATTCTGGGAGTTGAAGTCCCCAAGCCCAAAAGTGGCCAAGTTTGGAGACCCCTGAAGTAAACCACAATTCGATTTACCCTGTGGAGACACAGGCCAGCACTAAAGTGGTTTCCCCCTATCTCTTGCTTTTCCAGCCTTCTCCCAGCTTCAGAGATAGACTGCCTCGGGAGAGGGAAGCTCCACTTGGCAATGCAAGGCGCTTCTTTCTTCTCCCAGCGCCTTTGCCAGAAGGGAAAGTCCCGGCGGAGGGCTGCTGAGCCCGGGCATCAGGGAGGGGCGTCCCTGCTTGCAAGGCAGGCAGGCGGGCGGACGGTAGCGGGGTGGGTGGGGGGGTGTCAGCCCGTCCAAAGAGGCAGGGGCGGCGGCGAGGACAGCTGGCCGTCCCGGCTTTGCGTGGCGGCAGCTCGCAGCCCGGCAGCGGGTCTTACGTGCGCGCCGAGTGTCCCGGCGGCTGCTGCATCGTGCGCTCGGCTCCTTCGTCACCGCGCCCGTCCGCAACAGCCGATTGACAGCGGGGGAGGGGAAGGATCGGGCAAGTTGGGGGGGAGAGCGGGAGGTGGAGGGGGAGAGAGAGAAAGAAGTGAGGGAGAGGAGGAATGGGAGAGAGGGAGGGAGAGAGAAAGAGTGGGGGAGAGAGAGGAGAGAGAGAGGAGTAGGGGAGAGGGAGAGAGAAAGAGAAGGAGGAGAGAGGAGTGGGGGAGAGGGAGAGAGAAGGAGAGAGGAGGGAGAGAGGAGTAGAGAGAGGAGAGGAGGGAGAGAGGAGTGGGGGAGATAAAGAGAAAGAGAGAGGAGTAGGGGAGAAGGAGAGAGAAGGAGTAGGGGGAGGGAGAGAGAAGGAGTGAGAGAGAGGAGAGGGAGAGAGAGAAAGAGAGAGTGAGAGAGAAGGAGTGGTAGGGAGAGAGGGAGGGGGAGAAAGAAGGAGTGGGGGAGAGAGAGGAGAGAGAGAGGAGTAGGGGAGTAGGGGAGAGGGAGAGAGAAGGAGAGGGAGTGGGATAGGGAGAGAGAAAGAGAAGGAGGAGAGAGGAGTGAGGGAGAGAGAAGGAGTAGTTGAAGGAGAGAGGAGTGGGAGAGAGGGAGAGAGAAGGAGAGAGGGAGAGAGAGGAGAGAGAGAGGAGTAGGGGAGAGGGAGAGAGAAGGAGAGGGAGTGGGATAGGGAGAGAGAAAGAGAAGGAGGAGAGAGGAGTGAGGGAGAGGGAGAGGGAGAGAGAAGGAGTAGGGGAAGGAGAGAGAAGGAGTGGGAGAGAGGGAGAGAGGAGGAGAGAGGGAGAGAGAGAGGAGGGAGAGAGGAGTAGAGAGAGAGTGAGAGAGAGGAGTGGGGGGGAGATAAAGAGAAAGAGAGAGGAGTAGGGGAGAAGGAGAGAGAAGGAGTAGGGGAGGGAGAGAGAAGGAGTGCGAGAGAGGAGTAGGAGAGAGGGAGAGGGAGAGAAAGAGAGAGTGAGAGAGAAGGAGTGGTAGGGAGAGAGGGAGGGGGAGAAAGAAGGAGTGGGGGGAGAGAGAGGAGAGAGAGGAGTAGGGGAGAGGGAGGAGGAGAGGGAGAGAGAAGGAGTAGGGGATAGGGATAGAGAAAGAGAAGGACGAGTGGAGTGAGAGTGAAGGAGTGGGAGGGAGAGGGAGAGAGAGATAGAAAGAGAGGAGTAGGGGAAAGGGAGAGGGAGAGAGAAGAAGTAGGGGAGAGAGAAAGGAGTGAGGGAGAGGAGTGGGGCAGAGAGGAGTGAGAGTGAAGGAGTGGGAGGGAGAGAGGGAAAGAGAAAGAGGAGTGGGAGAGAGGAGGGAGAGAGAGAAGGAATGGGGGAGAGATAGAAAGAGAAAGAGAGAGGAGTGGGGGAGAGAGGAGAGAGAGAAAGAGGAGGGAGGGGGAAGAAGTGGTAGGGAGAGAGGGAAAGAGAGAAGGTGGGAAAAAGAGAGAGAAAGGGGGGAAGGGAGAGCCAGGGCGCCAGCCTTTTCTCTCGCCCCCTCCCCTCCCCGCCGTGTTCCTCGGAAGCCCCCCGACGCTTCCCGCCAGTTACCCCTCCCCCTCCTTAAGCGGCCTGTGCCTGCCCCTCCCTCCCCTCCCCTGGGCTCCAACCCGTTGCTGCGGGGCTTTAACCAGCCAGACCAGGCTCAGCCCCGGGGGCGGGGGAGGGGGGGTTGCGGGACCCCCAAGGCCGCCTGTCCCGGGTCAGAGGAGGCGACGGCCGCCTCCCCGTCTGAGCTGAGCTGAGCTGAGCCGGTGCGCGGCACGTTTTCCGGGCTGGAGGGAAGAGCCGCGCAGCCCCCGGGCAAGTCAGGTCCTGCAAGCCGCATCGGAAACGGGAGCGCCGGGGTCGTGGGAATGGGGCGGCGGGAGGCGCACACACACACACACACACGATTTGGCGAGCCCGGGCAGAAGCGCGCATGCCCGGCTCCTCGATCCGTGGCCGAGCACGAGCACCCGCCGAGGGTTCATCCGAGGTAAGGCGAGGAGGGGGGCGAGGAGAGCCCACCGCGCTCCCGCGCCCGGATGAGCGCCGCCCTGCCCGCCTGGCTCCTCTGACGGGAGGGAGGGAAGGAAGGAAGGAAGCGCCGCCCGCAGTGCGTCGAGAGAGGCTCCAGCGCCGCGGACGGGGCGCGCCCCCGAGGGCTGGGGAAGGGAGAGGCGCGCCCCCGACGCCTCTTCCCCCCCCCCCCATCTCTGTCCTCATGTGAACCGGCGCCCCCTCCTTTTCCTCCGTCCCCCCATCCCCCTGTGGACCCCCGCCCCTTATTTCCAGACTGCCGGGCTTGCAGCGCCCCCTCCTCTTCCTCCGTCCCCCCCCTCCGTTCTCCTGCGAACCCCCGCCCCATATTTTGCAGTGCCCCCTCCTCCTGTGAACCCTCGGCCCCCACCCCATGTTTCCAGACTGCCAGGCTTGCCAGCGCCCCCTCCTCTTCCTCCGTCCCCCTCCATCCTCCTGTGAACCCCCGCCCCATATTTTGCAGTGCCCCCTCCTCTTCCTCCATCCCCCCCCTCCTGTGAACCCTCGGCCCCCGCCCTATATTTCCAGACTGCCAGGCTTGCAGCGCCCCCCTCCTCTTCCTCCGTCCCCCCCCCCATCCCCGTCCTCCTGTGAACCCCCGCCCCTGTCGACCCCCGCCCCATATTTCCAGACTGCCGGGCCGGGCTGGGCTTCCAAGCGCCACTTCATCTTCCTCTGTTGCCCCACCCTCGTCCTGCTGTGAACCCTCGCCCCCTACCCCATATTTTGCGGTGCGCCCTCACCCCACCAGTCCTCCTGTGAACTCTCGTGCTCCCCCCCCCGCCCCATATTTCCAGACTGCTGGACTTGCAAGTGCCCCCTCCTCTTCCTCTGCCCCCCCCCCGTTCTCCTGTGAGCCCCCGCCCCATATTTTGCAGTGCCCCCTCCTCTTTCTCCATTCCCCCCCACACCCTCCTGTAAACATTCGCCCCCCCTCCCATATTTCCAGTCTGCTGGACTTGCAGCGCCCCCTCCTTTTCCTCCGTCCCCCTCCATCAAGTGAACTGTACCCCCCCCCATATTTTGCAGTGCCCCTTCCTCTTCATCCCCCCCACCCTCCTGTGAACCCTCGGCCCCCGCCCCATATTTCCAGACTGCCAGGCTTGCAGGTGCCCCGTCCTCTGTCCCCCCACATGTCCTCCTGTGAACCCTCACTCCCCCCCCACCGCATATTTTGCAGTGCCCCCTCCTCTGCATCCCCCTCCCAGCCTCCTGTGAACCCTCAGCCTCCGCCCCTTATTTCCAGACTGCCGGACTTGCAAAGGCCCCTCCCGTCCTCCTGTGAACTGTCGACCCCCCCCTGCACCCCATATTTTGCAGTGCCCCCCCTCCTCTTCCTTCCCCACCCTCCTGTGAACCATCGCCCCCCCCCCATATTTCCAGCCTGCCAGGCTTGCAGTGCCCCCTCCTCTTCCTCTCTCTCCCCCTCCTCCTGTGAACCGTCACTCCCCGCCCCATATTTTGCAGTGCCCCCTCCTCTTCCTTCCTCCACCCCATATTTCCAGCCTGCTGGGCTTGCAGCACTCCCTCCTCTTCCTCTGTTGCCCCCCCCAAAAAAAACACAGGCTCCCCACCTGCCCTCCGCCCATTGCCCCAAGACAGGCTGATCCCACCCGGGAGGCAAAAGTGGGAATCCAGCCAGCTGCGACTTTTCAGCTCCCGTGCTCTGCGTTTTTAGTAGGGACCCCCCCCCCTTTCCCCTTTTCGGTCTTGCTGGATGGGGCCACGGGCCCCATCATCTCAAGCTGGCTTTGCTTCCAAGCAAAAAACCCCTGGTTGTTGGGCACAGGCTGTGTCTTGCATCCCTCTCTCAACCCTCAACTGTAATTGAACTAAACCACAATGGCTCAAAACAGAGCTCGGCCGATCTGCTTCTTAACGTTTTGCATCCTGCAGACCAGGATGTGAAACCATAATGGCCATTGCTTTAGTTTACCATGTTATGTGATATCCCACTATTGTGGTTTGTTAAATACCGTTTTGGGGATGAGCATGCAAAGAGTCGCAGGAAGCATTCTTACTTGTTTTTTTTACTAAATCCTAGTTTGTTCACCTACAACTCTAATCCACGATCTTTACTCTTGTCTGTCTGTCTAATGCAGGCTTGGGTTTACGCAATCCATTTACAGATATTTAATTTAATCATTGTGTTTATAATTCCATTAGGATAACCTGCCCACCTCCATTAAAAAGAAAGTGAAAAACTTTATTACTGGAGAGAAAGCCGGAAGGGGAAATTCACGTGCAAATTTTGATATTAAACTGATTTCATAACAATAAATTGTGCTCTGTTCCTTTGCCGATTTCACACAGGAGTCTTGATGGAATAAAATAGAATTATTACTAAAATGAATATAATAATGTACATTGTTGCACATTTCTCCGACTAGTGTTTTTATTATTTTGAAAGGGTTTTTTAGGCCAGTGAATTATCTTATTTGAGAATTTAAGTATAAGATAAATAAACTATTGTACATTTTAGGGCCTCATAATCTGCAGGGCCCACCAAAACTTCAGAAATTTTTGGCTTCTGGAATTTCATACGGCTTTTTATGTACTGTCGTTTTAAAAATGTAGTTTATGTAGTTTAAATGGTTTTGGAGGTAATTAACCTGATAAGTCCTCATTTCTATATTTTCAGGCTTATAATGAAGAAAATCGCGGAGAACAAAATACAAGAAAAAAAAAGCAGCAACTTTAAATAAGTTGCTATTATTTATTTATATCCCGCCTTAATTATTTTTACAAATACGTTCCTATAACAGTCCTTCCTCCTTCTGTTTTGCCCATAACAACCCTGTGCGGTTAAATACAGGTCCTTGATTTACGATCGCAAATTGAGCCCCAAATTTCTGTGGCTAAACAAGACAAGTTGTTAAGACGAGTTTTGCCCAGTTCGATGACTTTCCTTGCCACAGTTGATTTAGCAGCGTCTTCCTTCTGTCGGATTTACCGTGCAGATTTTGAAAGGACGGGGAGAGCCGCTCTTTGGAGAAGTTTTTGAGAAGTTTTTCTAGTTCTAAAATATCCTTTTGAAGGTGTGGTGGGCAGAATGGAACACAATGCTCCATGTTTTGGAGCTATCTCCTAATAGCTTCGTTTTTACTTGCGTGCTTAATGTAATTTGCCTCTTTTTTTTTAATAATTTAGGACAGTAATGGTGAACCTTTTTGGCACTGAGTGCCCAAACTGGAGCCCCGGAAACTTGAAGACCAGCCGGCCAATGCACTGGTCAGGTTTCTGGCACACGCATGCCTGCCAATCAGCTGGTCTTCACACATGCCAGAACGCTGAAAACCTGAAGATCAGATGACCGGAACACGTATGTGCACTGGCCAGCTGGTCTTTGGGTTTCCGGGACTCTGGGACACGTAAAGATCAGCTGGCTGGCGCACATACATGTGTTGGAAATCAGAAGAGCAGCTGGAGCCTGGCGGTGGTGCGCGTACCCACAGAGAGGGCTCTCTGTGCCACCTCTGGCATGCGGTGCCATAGGTTCGCCATCATGGACTTTGGGCATTTTCCTAAAAAAAACAAGGAGCCAAATGGGGAATCGGGTTGATTCCTGTCAGACGATGCAGATAGGAGAAAAATGCAAAAAAATGATGGGCCAGAAAAGAATCTTTTTATTCCACCAGTTCTTGTAAATTCACCACCACCACCACCACCATTTCCTTTCGAAATAAAATTGCTTACTCTGGTTTGTAGCGTGGTCTCTGGGTTGATATCAGCAAGTGGAATACTTGGAAGGCGGAATGCAAAGCAGTAAAAAAATAAATAAATCAGAGATTGAAAAAAAAAAATGGCTTAAATCAATGGAGGCTGCACTGTTTATCAACAGAGAACCTCGATGTGCTACTCAAGCTTTACTTGTGCTTTGTAGCCTCTTTTGGATTGACAAAGGAGTCAATCAATTTCTTTTCCCTTTGCACATACGTCCCAGTCATTCCCAACTCTAGGGGGGCAGTGCTCATCTCCCTTTCAAAGCCAAAGAGCCAGCGCTGTCCGAAGACATCTCCATGGTCATGTGGCCGCATGACTCAATGCCAAAGGCGCATGGAACGCTGTTACGTTCCCACCAAAGGCGGTCCCTATTTTTCTACTTGCATTTTTTATGTGCTTTCAAACTGCTAGGTTGGCAGAAGCTGGGATAAGTCACGGGAGCTCACCCCGTTACGCGGCGCTAGGGATTCGAACTGCTGAACTGCCGACCTTTCGATCGACAAGCTCAGCGTCTTAGCCACTGAGCCACTGCGTCCCTTATAGTATGTACCCCAAATTCCCCCAACTCACAAAGTTTGGCCTTTTACACTTACCAGCAGGCTGCCAGCTAGGTGTTTAGCAGGTGAATCAACAGGTATCAAATGCTGTAACCTGAGCTGAATCAGCTGCAACCTTCGTACGTGGAAACATTTTTGTAGAGTATTTCTTTGGGTCCAATATCCCACGTACAACGTTTGATCAACAAGGATTGGGGCAGTGGTACCCAGAGAAACAAGAACAGGATTGAATGATCACCATGGATCGCTATATCTGTAGGGAGAATCCCACGATACGCAGGCAGTTTTCAACATTTTTGCACATAATATTCTACGCACTTTGTTCGGCTTGCTTTTACATTGTTAAGATTTATGTCACTCATTTCTTCCGTGAGCTCAAGGCAGTTTACACAGGAGTGTCTCTTAGTTGTACCTCCGTAAAACAGGTTGGGCTGAGAGAGAGAGAGAGAGAGAGAGAGAGAGAGAGAGAGAGAGAGAGAGAGAGAGAGAGAGAGAGAGAGAGAGAGAGAGAGACTGGGTCAAAGTCACTCAGTTTCCTCCCATTTTGCTAAAATTGTAAATCAGAGCCCCGTGACTTCTGTAACTAGAATTTTTTTTAAACCTGCCTTATAAAAAAAAAGCAACTTATTTCAAGGCACTCCCTGTTAAACTCACTCTATTTAAGGGCCAAAGAGGGAAAAATGTGACAAAAGGAATACAAGGGAGGCTACATTGACCTCCTTGACTAAAAGACTGGTTATGTGGCTCGTGAATAAGTATTTGCAGTCACGTGGACTAAAAACTTGTATTTGCTTTTTAAAAGCAAAAAGAAATCACCGGGTGAATTCTGTGCCCAATACTGCACAGTATATTCATTTTTGTACCCTTGCGTTATACCTGTTTCTTGGGCATGTTTTCTTTTATTCAGCGCATTTTCAAATAAAGGGTTAATTCAATCGGTTAATCGCTCTCCCAATTGCCAAGTTCAATTCTGTAAATTTGGAACATTCTACCTGCTCCCACTATTATTATTATTTTTTATTTCAATATTTACCGGAAGCTTTCAAGAAAAGACTGCCATTTGTCATAAATGGTGTAGTAGGATGTTAGTCATCTAATCCAATCTCCCACCCAAGCAGGAGAGCCTACACCACTTCCGATAAATGGCAGTCCAATCTCATCCTGAAAACTTCCAGGGATGAAGCTCCCGCAAATTTGAAAAAGTTAAATAGGATCAAAGCTACAACAAACTGTTTGGAAGGGGCGAACTCTATCTGTGTACCGAACAGTAGCAGAGTTAAATCCGCTTTAAAGCAAGATTTAAAGCAAGAAGTGCTTGGGAAGATCAATTATTGCTAAAAAAAATTTGCTTTCAGATTCCAGCCCAACAGTCCTTGGGTGGAGCGGAAACTCTCTCTCAGCCTCAGTTTCCTCTTGCAACCCCAAACTTGGCAACTTTTAAGACTGGTGGATTTCAACTCCCAGAATTCTTTGCTGGCTGAGGAACTCTGGGAGTTGAAGTCCACAAGTCTTAAAGTTGCCAAGGTTGGAGACCCCTGCTCTAGACTAAAATGATGATTTAGTTCTTATTCCTAAAACTGCAGCGATGCTGGCTGGGGAATTCTGGGAATTGAAGTCCAAACATCTTCAATTCTCTACCATGGTTGAGAAAACACTCTATTGTGTTAAGCCCTAATGATTTTAGGGATTTGGGTTTAGGACATCATATACACCCAATCACGATGGCTCATAGGTCTGGTTTATGGCGAAGTATTTTGTGCAACTAGATTTTGGCTTAAGTCAATAAATGATCACTTAGTACATGGCAAAGCCAATCTGTTATGCAACTATTACTCACTGGTCAAAAATGAATAAAACGGTGTTACTGGCCTGCTGGGGCGGCAACTCTTAAAAACAAATTCTATCAGCGTGGAATAAATCCAGATTATTTACAGGAAAATGGCAGGACTAACCCATCCAGAGACCCAAGGGTTCTCTGGTTCTTCAAATGGCATTTTAATAGAACTCGCCCCCACCCATAAAAGTTGTAATTCAGGAGTTGCTGGCAGTAAATGCCACTCCCTTCTTTTCGTCACATTGCATCACTTTTGTGAAGAGCCCCCTCTTGCATGGGATTATCTCATCCACGTGGGCTATTTCCCCCCCTCCCTCCAAAATACCTGGTCATATTTCACCTTGCAATCATTCCATTTGCAAAAGTCCCAACAGACACAGCCACTCACAATTCCCCTGTACGTACAGGATCCCTCCAACCTGAAAAATCTAACCCCACTGCATTAAAACAAAAAAACACACAGACTACCAAGGATGGTTCATTCACTTTTCCGCATACTTTTTATTTGTTACAAACATACAATTTTTAAATATAGACTGTAAAACTCCATTTGCAAAAACCTGCTATTTTAAGGAGCGCTCAACTAGCATGAGGAATTATTCAGGTCATGTGGACATTCTTCTTTTTTCTTCTTTTTTTTTGCTAGTTAGCTAGTGGTAAATCCAGGACCTGCCTATTTTGACAACAGCCTCTTTAAAAAGCAGTCCTGCTAGCCTCCAGCCCCGCGGCCCACCCCCACCCCCAGGGAAATCAGAATCTAAGCTTCAGCCAATGGGCAGCAAGACAACAGGCAGCTCTTGACCCTGCGGAGGATTTGAACTCATTTCCAGCGCTCTGCTTGGCAGGTGAGAAAGGAATCGTCGGTCTTTAAAATGGGTGCTGCACTCTTACCACATTTTCTAAGTCTGAAACTGCACCATGCAGCTAGATCTGCGTATGTAGGTTGCCAGTTAAAGTGCATTTCAATTTTAATAAAAAAATAAACGAGGAATAAACTTTATTATTATTTTTTTTTTAATTAAGGTACTTAAAAGTGAACTTTTTGGTCTCTCAGCAGATATTCCTGAAATCAGTCCTATATTACTACAAATTTCTAGCATTTATATATTTATAGAGGGGAGCCTTTTCGTGTATATGTATATATATATATATATATTATAATATAATATAAAATTAGAGTTACTTTTGCATCTAGCAGAGAAACAATTTTATAAATACATACACATGTACACGGACATCTGTTTCTATGTATACAATGTACAAACGTGTGTATATTTACAAATGGGTTGGCTGATTACATTGTATATGATCAATTATCACTTGCACAAGTTTGGGTGAACGCCACATCAAACTCAAAATTATTTGCTTACTTTCTGACATTATACACCCAGCCCAGCAAATTTCCACTCCCTGGCTGTACTGGTCCCCCCATAACTTGGCCATTTATTTATTTATTTATTTATTCCATCGTCCTGCCCTCTGGCAGAACCCTTTTAGCGACGACAGATTTACAGTAACGACTAAGGGGAACTGAGTTAACTCTCAGTTCCTTTCCTGGGGAAAAAAAAAATTGGGTCGTTCCAATACAGGACATGTGCTTGCAAATTCCACCCGTTGTGCAAATGTTTGTTCAACTTAAGTTGCAAAAAAAGAAAGAAAGAAAGAAAGAAAGAGAGCAGGGTTTCCAAAATCGGAACGAAAGCGTTTCTTCCAGTGGTTTTGGGAGAATGTGGAAGACTGCCAGCACTTCGAGGCCTGGCAAAGTTAACATTAGCAAGAATAAACTCCTTACCACAAGAACAGCCGCTGCTCAAAAAGCTCATTGGCTTTTTGTACGTCCCAACTTTGGAGAACCTACTTCAAGTGGGTTTCTCCTGGCTTGTGCATCAGTTGAAGAACTAGTAGCACCAGTGCAAAAGCTTTCGCACGGAGAGGCGAGGAGTTTTTAGCTTTGTCTAGCACACTTGGTTAAACACGGAGGAGCCCCGGATGCATAGGCGATCAGTTAGAAAAACACCTTCTTTTGCAGAAGTGTTAAGGATCATCCTTCTGGCTAACCTTTCCAGAAACTAAAAAGCGATGAGCGTCTTACTTTCGGCAACAACACACTAACTACCAGGTACCAGAAGGAAGAGGAGTTACACAATTAAACGCAAGACCAGCGGGAAAAAAGTTCACCGCAGCTTCACGAATAGGTGGTCTATCTACCACAGCTCTACCACCCCTTCTACAAAAAAGTGGCCCGCTTCAACTATTCAGGGATTCTGCACAAGCCAGATCAACTCAGGAACTCACCTAGCACGGCAACTTCCAACTGAAACGTTAACGGGGCCGATATTTCTAATTTTCAGAAGAGGGGAAACAAACGTGAAAAAAAATAAAATTAAGCCGCATTCGGCTTGTAAATCCCACTTAAGTTCAAATGTGGGGATTTTCTAACCAGCAGGCCTTTCAGCGCAAAAGAAAAGAAAAAAAACCCAGGACAAGAAATTAAAAATTTAGCCTTGGACATTTGCCTAGGTGAAAATGATGAGCAGCGACTGCTGTTTTAAATTATTTTCTTTCTGCAAGTTTTAAAGACAATATCTTGGCTACACAAAGCAGGAGCCAGCTTCAACAAAACCCCACAACCTTCTGCTTCTTGGCCATGGGTTACTTACTTTGCATTTAAGTGTATATGTACATATATATACACACACAATACATTACAATATTAAGGCTACATAGCAGCATATTACAAATGGCTTTGACAAAGCACACTAAACCTTCCGTACGCCGAATTTCAGAGATAAAATTTTGCCGGCATTTTGTTAGTCGACATTGGAACTGTGAGCACTGTATCTCCTGGTCAAATTTTAAAATGGAGGGGTTGGAGCAAAAGAGAGTAGCAAAAGAACACTTTCACTCCTGTGTAAATTCGCCAATATTCCTTTTTTAAGTAAGCATGTTGGCAGGGTAATGATTCTCAATAGAAAACCTCCATCGGGAGCAATCCCACTGGCCAGAATTCTACTCCTATGGAGCGTCTTATCATTTTATTCAAATTTCCAAAATTGGACCCAAATCAATAAACATGGCTGGGTTTAAATTCCACAATCATAGAAATTTATGCCGAAATTCTTTCATTGTATTCAGTGGAATTGTAGACGCCGAGCGTAATTTTAGGCTCGCTCTCTTGACAAACTTGAACTCCTCTGTTCTACAAACTTTATTTGAAAACCCGCTCCCTTGAGAAGAGTGGCTTGTCAGGCTGTAGAGAGGACATATTGCTCTCTAAAAAAATCCAATCTAGGTCAAGCTAGTAAAAAATTGCTCTTCCACTGTGCATCTCCATTTGGTAACTCTTCTATTTTTTACACAACCGTACATGATAGTTGCTTTAATGTCTAGACCAGAATAGGGAATTTCACAATGGAAAAAACAAAAAAAAACCCCACCCAACCCTACTATACATTACAACAGAGAAGCAATGTTAAGCATATTTAAGGTGAAATTAGTCTAGCACCATTGTAGATAACCGTGATTTTACAGGTACAAGAGGTAGTAATCCATCCATGGTTACATCCCGATGTTTGCTTCAGATATTAAACATTTCTTTTAATCCTGCAGGAGGACAGCTACTGGATTTTGCTACGT
The DNA here is from genome assembly GCA_038048745.1 of Coluber constrictor foxii. NCBI lineage: Eukaryota > Metazoa > Chordata > Lepidosauria > Squamata > Colubridae > Coluber > Coluber constrictor. The sequence continues at coordinate 39,047,134 of CM075967.1, forward strand.
TCCTCTCCTGAATGTCACATTATCTCCAAAACAAAACGAAGCCTAATCTTGGTGTGTGTGTGTGTGTGTGTGTGTGTGTGTGTGTGTGTAATCACTAATGGGTATAAAAGCTACAAAGTGCAAAAGCTGAGGTTTCTTGAAACCTGCAAAAGGGGGGCGGGGGGGAATGCGAATTATTCCACTTCAACCAGACTTTCCTGTCACCTGTAGTCATAATCTATTAAACCATTGCAATCTATGCAAAAATTTAAGAAGAAAAAAAAAGTCCTCAATCAAAACGATTCGGTTGAATGTTCAAGCACCACATCTAACTATTGCAATTCTGCTGGCACTAAACGATCGCAAGCAGCAATACCGACAAGACTTCAGAAAACCTCTCACACACCGGGTACCAAGGCTACCGGAGATTATATTTCAGGCCAGGGGAACAAGCGGGCGTGAAGATTATGCATCTACACACCATGGGTTGTTCATTGGCGTAAAACAAAAAAAAATCAAAAAATATGCCTGTCACTGCTTGGTATTTGTACTGACTTGGGAAGATCCATGCGCAGAGTTGTCACTCACTGCCCAGCAAACCTGACTTGAGGTCTTCTTTCTACAGTTTTTTTTAAATTTAATTTCCAGATATCTGGAAGCATTCCTATGAAACCATCCCCCAGATAACGCTACGAAAATTACAAGGCATCTGACATAAACCCATTCAGTCTGTACTGTAGCTGCTGTGCCTTTGCAGGATTATGCTTGGTGGAACTAAAATGATCTACACTGCGTTTCTTTCAGAAATAATTGTGATTACTGCTATTTTAAAAAGAGCATAATGGTCCTTTAGGCTTTAGGTATTTTAGCCTCAGGCATTCCTGTTCCTTTATAAAACTAAATTCATAGCAAACATATTTCAATACGTCGAACCCTTTCACCTGTTTATAAAAGGAAGCATAACAATATCATGTTTACGAAGAACTTGCAGATTCGGAATAATTTTGAAGCCAAAAAAAAAAAAAAGTGCCACTTACATATAAGGGAAAGCAAGTTTTGTCTTTCCTCCTTTGAAGAGTCAAGGCCACATTTTGTTTTTTTGTTTAAAAAAAAAAAGAGAAACCAAAAAAAAAAGCGAATATCTGCTGAGAGATTAAATTGTACATCAGATCAAGTACCGTCATCTTTCTATTAAAACTTTTGAGACGTCCGAAAGCATATTTATGCAATGAACAATTTTCTACCAAAATCACAAAACTGCCACCCTCACACGAGAAAAGTAGCCTGAGTTAAGTCACTTTTCAGATGTCTTGTAGAGTCAAATATATTACACCTTTTTTGTTTGTTTATTTGCTTGTTAATGACGGGAGTAAATCAAAAACCGTCTTCAGCTATTCCAATACCTGAAGCGTGCAGTCAAACAAAGGGGCCACTCAATATGAGGGGTTTATTTGAAACCTGCCTCTTGCGCCCATTATCCTGAAAAGTACAAGCAAGGACAGGATCGTTTTTAAGTCGTATTTTAGAGACACACTAAAGCAGAAGCTAAAATCTTACTAAAAAAAATAAATCTGTGATTTTTTAAATTTTTTTCTTTTTTTGTGTGTGTGCAAAGAGGATTCCAGGGTAAGCAACGGGAATTGCTTTCTCTTGGAGGAAGAAAACAAAAATGCAGCCTCTTGGGTTAGGGCCTGCAATCACTCTGAAGCAGATAGCTATGGAAATAGGAACATGGCCCATAACTAGATGTGAGCTAAAGCTATGGGCGTTTATACCTGTATGTCTCGCCTATTTACAATTTTTGGTGCTATACAAGATTTACATTTCGTTTGTACAGCAGATGCACCATTCGAAGGGTAACGCCTAGAAATGCCAGATACAGAGGTTACCCATCCCCCACCCCCACCTCTACAAAATCTACACGTAAAGATGACAATGCAGTCCACAAGCCGCCTCGATTCGACACACCTCACGTTCCACAGCTCAACTCCCAAACTTCAGTGGGGACGTCAAGCTTGTTTCCCATTGTTTAGGTGTGCAGGATGTGGCAGCTTGTAAAACGCACCGGCACACGGTCCACGAACATCGCTGCAGAAAGAGATCAAGGATATGAGTTAAAACTGCAGCACCGAGAATAGAGAAGCTTTTCATTACTCAAAATGGACATTTAAGCACGGGAGTGTAACAGGAATACTAAAGTTCACTGGAGTTGGGTTGAATCTCCAGGGTAATGGGGTTTTTCCTAACGTGGTTGGACACGGCCCTCCGCGTGAACAGCGGCTCATCCAAACGGGACACCCAAGGCGCCCGCTTGCAATCTGCAGAAAGCCGGTCGCTGAGGCGAACTACGAGAGATGTAGAGAGCAGGGATGCAATACGGTCAGATATGGTCTGTGCAAGATGGCGGTAGCAGCCGGGAAGGCAGAGGTTTCTAAATGCTTAGCCATAAGCAATGGAGGCGCCCTCTCCAACAGAGGTCAAATTAATTTGAAAAGTATCTGCAGCCTCCACTGTGGTTTAAGCCCAGACATTTTAAGCTCTATAAGGGGGAAAGGAATATATATATATATATCTTTCCCCATTCTCCAACAAGCAGAAGGGATGGCTTCCCCTCTGAAATTCGCTGCATCTAAGCAAAGCTTGTGGCACCAGAATTAATCCCTCCCTAGAATGACTCTTGGGCATTAACCTAACGTAGCACGGTAGCCTCAACATTTGCGGAATCAGTTAAAACGCCTCTAACTTATACGGGAGCACAAGCAGGCCCAACTCGTCACCCTAACTGCACACCTTGAAGGGGGTCATGTATCACTTGGTATACTCAGTATCAGTATTAGCTGGTCTGCAATGGCCCTTCTTGGTTGCCAAAGGCAACACCATATATGGAAACGCTCCTTGCTTAAACAACTGATATGCTTCTGTCCGCTTCTTCCACATACTTTTTGGGCAGCTAATTATAGCTTATTATAGTCCCTGGCCAGGGGCAGTCAAAATCCTGCCACTACCATGTAATACAAAGGTAAGGCTACTTACTACAATTCAGCCCAAAATACCCCCCTCCCCCACCAAAGGTTCTCCTGAAGAGGAGAGGTACTGCATCTTTGCAAGAACTGGCTCATGGCAGCTGAGCAACACAACAAAACAAAACAATAAAAAGTGTGTGTGGGGGGGGGGGGGGATTGATTACCACTAACACAACAAAAAAAAATGTTGGTCTATACAAGTATTATACACTGTTTTAAATTGAATGAAGAGTTATAGCAATAGGTATTAAGCATTTGCAGCCTCCATTTTCATTGCTGCCTTTTAAAGTCTCATCAGTTAAAAGGAGAGTTCTCTGCAGTCCTAGCCAGGCTGCGATCCTTGTACGCTGAAATTTTTTTGTGGGTGAATATTGTTCTCCGCAACAAAGAACTAAATACAATAGAACCAAAAAAATAAAATAAAAATAAAAATAAAAATTACATAGGTAAATACAGCAGGACATTATTGAAAACAGCTGCCTCGGAGAGTACAAAATACAGTACAAGTATATGGATGTAATTAAAACATCAAGAAATACTATTGCTCCCATTACAATTCAGGAAACAAGTTCTTTGCAACGGAGAAAAATGGAAAGGAAGGTTGGATTTCTTTTGTTTTTCCCAAAGATATAAGATCTACCATGAATGCATGGAATAAAGAAAAGCACTTTTAAAATAAACAATCCTTGTTTGTGATAAACTAATATGACATTTGCTTAGCTTTATAATAACTGTAGCAAAACCCAATTTATTATTTTTTTTTTAGAAAAATTCCAGCCAATTTCCCTACTGCAGCAAGAACCGAGTGAGGAAAATGCCTTTTATACGCCTCTTTGCTTTCTAATAAATACAAAACAAAGACAGTGTAGAGAAGAGCAATACCAAAATAAGGTAAATAAGGGTATGCAATAAATTAAAAAAAGGCAGCTCAAATAAAGGACAGGCATGCACAATTTAAAAAGATTGTAGAGGAAGCTTTACCTGCCTCTTTTTAAGATGTCACACAAACAATACCCGAAACTTTGTAATGAACAGTACACAATTTCCATTCAATTCAAAGTTGCTAGTATATAATGTTGTAGCTAAAAACACTTTTTTTTTAGAGGGAATAGGACTGATTTCATTTGTTTAAAAAAATATCATTTTAGGTAAAAATCCATTTAAAATATAGATGAGGCAATTCTTTGGGTGGGGACAGCCAACTCTGCTTGGGAAAGACAACTGGACGAATAGGCAGTAGCCAGTCTGTAGTAAAATTTGAAGGTGGTAAAATGCTGCTCGTGTTCATAGTCACAGAACTTGGCTTGATTCTGCTTTTTTTTTTTTTTTTTTTTGTGATGGTGTTGATGAACCTCCCATAGGGCAGACGGTGCTCTGAACAATCCATTGCTGTTAACGTTAACGTGAGGTACTGAGGAAATGGATTGTGTTCTCTTCTTGTTGTTAAAAAAAAAATCTTGTTAAAATAACAACAGATGCTGGACTTCTGGACCTGAGGTTCTTGGGTAGTCTATTTTCATAGAACATGTCCATTTATTTGCACGGTGAAAGCAGCTTTCCGTTTCCCTCTCAAATTATTATTTTTTTTTTAAGACTCGAAGCCTCACATTCTTTCTCTTTTACCAGATTACGGTTTTAATGCTTTTTGTGTTTACAAACCCCGGCGAGTTGCAGAACAGATTCCACCTTACTGGAGTAGATCATCTTAAAAAAAAAAAAAAAAAGCCCAGAGAAAGGCAGCTCCAATTTTTACTTCCTACTAAAGCCTAAAGCCATTTTGCTCTTTCGCCTTATTTAGAGAGAAGGGGAAGAACTTCAGTGAGCAGCAAAGAGTCCACTCTGCATTCCTTGTGCTTTATGCCTTTTTTTTTTCTTTTGAACCTGCCTGTTTGCAAACCCCCACCCCTAAGGAGGAGGAGGGGAAAAAAAAAACTCATTATGACCTGCCAACTTTAGAATAATTATTTCATATCGATTCCAGTTCAGGCACCTGTAGCTTTTACGGGTAAAAATTTAGGAGAAGAGTGGACGTTGGTGCAAATATAGGCCCCATCCCCTCTTCCAACCCATAGGAACATTCTCAGGGTTGCTTCAGCCATCTTTCCTGTCTCTCCCCGCATCTTCCCCCCACCCCCCATTTTAAATTTCCCATCTGCCTTGGGCTTCAACCTTCCTCTTCACATTGGGCTACAATCACCATCCTTGGTGTTTCGTTTCTTTTTTTTTTGTTGTTTTTTTTTTAAAAACAACTTGCCCGGTTAGGCTGCTGGATTTGAATAGCTGTGCCAGCTTCTCGTCTTCCTTTTCCGACGGTGGCCACGCAGTCTCCAGAATGCTGGTTTTGAGAGCGGAGGAAGGAGGAGGAGGAGGAGGAAGAGGAACCGGAGGTCTCAAAATGTAGGAGGGGGGGGGGGAGGGGGGCACCGAGAGAAAAGGGTGAAGGAGATCAGATGAAAATGCTCTCCCCCATTTCGCCCCCCTCCCAAATAAATTAAAAAGAAAGGGAGAGGCAGGTGGGTGGGTGGAAGAAGAAAAAAAAGACGCCACACATTTCAGCCATGGGGGGGGGGGGGGCAAGATGAGAAAGCCTTGGGAAGCTCGGAGCAGATCAATGGTGGAAAGGAATCCAGTTTTCACGGTGGGAAAGGATCCCCTTTTTCTCCACTCGGCGGGCCAGGACGGAGGTTAACTGAGGTCGCCCGGATTCCTCGCGGGCGCTCTCTCTCTCTCTCTCTCTGGGGTGAGGAGGATGGCAAGCCTGGGGTGGGGAGGTGGGGGAAGAGCTTAAAGCTGGGCCAACTCACAGACAGATGCTGTATCCTGGAGGGAGGGGGGGGCAACAACAGGGTGGGGAAAGGAGGCAATTTTGGGAGAGGAGCTGCTCCAGAAGCGGTGGGTGGAGGCAGGGCAGGCAGGATTTCCCTCTCTCTCTCTCTCTGTTTCTCTCTCTCTTCTCCTGGGGGAGAAGGAAGCTTAGGATGGGCTTGCGCCCCATTTCCATCGCCTCGTCCATGGAAAAGCCCCCCTCCCTGCTCCCAGGGTAGTGGGGCAAGGGAAGAAGAAGAGAAGGAAGAAAAGAAGAAGAAGAAGAGGAGGAGGAGGAGGAGGAAGGAGGCTCTCAATCGTCGTCCACATCATCCCCGTCCGAGTCGTCCCCTGCTCCGCTTCCACTGCCCGGCCCGGCCGGTCCCGCACGCCGGTCGTAAAGCTTATCCCGTTGTCGTTCTTGGATGTCTCGCATCTCGTCGGCGTAACGGCAGAAAGCCCCGCCGAACTTCGCCCAGGCTTTGTAAGGGACGGTGATGGCGTTGCGGTAAGACGGCTTGACCTCGCTGACTCGCAGGAAGACGCCGTACTTGTTGCAGCCCACGTCGAAGAAGAAGCGCTTGGAGTCCACCGTGATGGAGGTGCCTTCGGGGAGCTCGCCGTAAAGGCCCCCGCCGCCGCCGCCGGGACCCCCTCCGGGCCCCCCGCCGCCGCCTCCGCCCAGCTCGTCCTCGTCGGCGCCGTAGTCGTCGATCAGCTTGGCCAAGGCGTCGCGGAACTCGATGAGGCCCTGAGCCGGCAAAGCGATGGTCTGGCCGCTCTGGAGCCCCGGAGGGCCCCCGGGGAAGCCGGCCCCGCCGCCTCCGCCGCCGCCCGGGCCTCGGTTGATGGTCTGGCGGATGCGGAGGAAGCGGCCCCGCTGGTTCTCCTTCAGGTCCAGGTAGTATTTGCGGTTCTCCCGCACCAGGAATTCGCTCTTCAGAGCCCGGCGGGGCCCTCCGACGCCGCCGCCGCCGCTTCCGTCCTCGCCGCCCGGGGAAGCCTGAGCGAGCTGCTCGGGGCTGCTGGGCCCCAGCTGGGCGTAGTGCTCGATGAAGTCTCCCAGGTAGTCTCGGAACTCGGCGGCGACGGCCATGGAGAGGGTGAGGCGGCTCTTGGAGCCCCCCGCGCCCACCTCGGCGATCTTGAGGAAGCGGCCCTTGGCGTTCTGCTTGACGTCCAGGTAGAAGCGCTTGTTCTGGATGTCCAGGCGCTTCGAGGCCAGCTCCTGCGTCTCCTGCTCGGGGCCCGGGCCTGGGCCGCCGCCGCCGCCGCCGCCTCGGTGGGCCTGGAAGCCTCCGCCGCCGCTGCCTCCTCCGCCGCCGCCGCCGCCGCCGCCTCCCCCGCTGCCGCTGCCGCTGCCGCCGCCGCCTCGCTCGCTCCCGCTGTCCCCGTCCGCCATCTTCTCCGCCCCGAGTCCTCCTTCTCCTGCTGCCGCCGCCGCCGCCGTCAGGCCCAGCCCGCTCTGCCGCCTTCCTCCTCCTCCTCCTCCACCCGTCGGTCCGTCCGCCTCTCCCGCTCGCCTCACACTCTCTCGCTCTCCCCTCAGACGCTCAGGAGGCGCAGGCGTCCGCGCACGCGCACTCACGCAGGCACGCACGGAGGCACGCACGCACGCGCTCCCCTACCCCACCCCGAGAGAGAGAGAGAGAGAGAGAGAGAGAGGGAGCGCGCGCGCGCCGCTCTTGGGTTGGCCTCGCGCTCTGCTCTGCCCCTGCCCCGCCCCGCCTTCAGGCCGCGCGTCCACCCGATTTCCGGCAGTCACCTGCCCTGCGAGGAGCGCGCGCCTACCTCACCCCCCCCGACCACCACTAGCACCGCGCACGCGCCCCCCCCTCAGAACTTTTAAAAGCTCCGCCCTCTTCTCTTCTCCCTCCCTTTCCCTCAGAGACAGAGATCCCCCTCCTTTACTACCGCGCACGCGCCGGAAGCTCGTTCCCGGGCCCCCCCACTCAGAACTTTTAAAAGCTCCGCCCTCTTCTCTTCCTTCCCTTTCCCTCAGAGAGAGACAGAGAGAGAGGGAGACCCCCCATTTTACTACCGCGCACGCGCCGGAAGCTCGTTCCCGCCCTCCTTTCCTCAGAACTTCTCTTCCCCTCTTTTCCCTCAGAGAGAGAGAGAGAGAGAGAGAGAGAGACAGAGAGAGAGATTCCCCCCTTTACTACCGCGCACGCGCCGGAAGCTCGTTCCCGGCCCCCCCCTCAGAACTTTTAAAAGCTCCTCCCTCTTCTCTTCCCTCCCTTTCCCTCAGAGACAGAGAGAGAGAGAGACCCCCCCATTTTACTACCGCGCACGCGCCGGAAGCTCGTTCCCGCCCTCCTTTCCTCAGAACTTCTCTTGCCCTCTTTTCCCTCAGAGAGAGAGAGAGAGAGAGAGAGAGAGAGAGAGAGAGAGGTGGAACCCCCCCCTCCTCGCCGCCGCCATAGAGGTGACGTCTTCCGCCCGCTCCCCTTCTTCCGCTTCGCTGCGACAAGGGCGAGGCCGCGCTCACTCTCTCTTCCCCCCCCCCACCTCCACACTCACTCTCACTCTTTCACGCACGCGCGCGGCCGCGCCCTCGGGTGCGCGCGCAACCTTCCCCCCCCACAGAGTAGTCTTCAGAAAGCGGTGTGCGCGCGCCGCTTCTCCCCTAGAACTCTGGGCTAGGACATGTCCCATGGGAATGGGGATTTTGCAGTATCCTTCCCCCAGGAGAGGGAAGGGAATGGGGATTTTGCAGTATCCTTCCCCCAGGAGAGGGAAGGGAATGGGGATTTTGCAGTATCCTTCCCCCAGGAGTGGGGTGGGAATGGGGATTTTGCAGTATCCTTCCCCCAGGAGTAGGGAAGGAATGGGGATTTTGCAGTATCCTTCCCCGGGAATGGGGATTTTGCAGTATCCTTCCCCTGGAGTGGGGTGGGAATGGGGATTTTGCAATATCCTTCCCCTGGAGTGGGGTGGGAATGGGGATTTTGCAATATCCTTCCCCTGGAGTGGGGTGGGAATGGGGATTTTGCAGTATCCTTCTGGAATGGGGAGGGAATGGGGATTTTGCAGTATCCTTCCCCCAGGAGTGGGGAGGGAATGGGGATTTTGCACTATCCTTCCCCCAGGAGTGGGGAGGGAATGGGGATTTTGCACTATCCTTCCCCCAGGAGTGGGGGGGGGAATGGGGATTTTGCACTATCCTTCCCCCAGGAGTGGGGAGGGAATGGGGATTTTGCAGTATCTTTTCCCTGTCATGCCTACCAAGTCATGCCCACCAAACCCCATCATGCCCACCAAGTCATGTCCACAGAACTGGTAGTAAAAAAATTTCATCACTGGGGTGTGTGTGTGGCAGCATGCAGACCTCTCTCCCCGCCCTGAATTTCCAGCTCTAGAAGCAGGACATGGCTCCTCCACCGAGGCACGAACGGTGCAGCAGCCTCCCCAGGAGCCGAGTTCAAATCCTGCGTGCATCGTGCCCCCCCATCCCCACCCCCTTCCAAGGCATCGCATCCCTCGTGCCAGAGAAACGGGGCTAGTGTCTGCCGCCTTTTTCCCTTGCTCGACGTGCTGCCCTAAAACTCCCTTTGGCAAAAAGGGGGCAAGAGAGAAAGCCAAGCTGAACTAAATAAAAAAAACCCACAGCGGTGGGAAATTGCTAAAATTGCTAGCAATTCTCGGTCATCCAGGTCATGGTTATCCCAAAAGTGCTTTTTCAGGAGGCAACTTCACTTTCTCGGTTTTTTCTTTCTTTGAAGACGTTTTGCTTCTCACCCAAGAAGCTTCTTCCGCTCTTGACTGGATGGTGGAGAATGGAAGGATTTGTGTTCTTTTAGAGCAGTGTTTCTCACCCTTGGTAGCTTGAAGATGGGTGGACTTCAACTCCCAGAATCCTCCAGCCAGCAACGCTGGCTGGGGGATTCTGGGAGTTGAAGTCCACCCATCTTCAAGCTACCAAGGGTGAGAAACACTGTTTTAGAGGTCCTTGAAGCACTTGGAGATTTATCTGTGTCCTCAGGGACACCTGAGTGGTGCAAACAGTTCCTGTAGTCTGCATTTTTTTCCTCTGGAAATCCATTCCTACTCCCACACCATCCCAAGGGTATACACCCTAAAACTGTATAGCTGGCTGCAAGGAGTTTCAATCCTTCCATTCCCCACCATCCTGTGTCAGAGCTGAGGAAGCTTCTTGGATGAGAAGCAAAATGTCTTCGAAAGAAAAAGTCCATGAAAGTCCAGTTGCCTCCTGAAAAAACACCTTTGGGATAGTGGTGGGGAATGTGGCAGAAATTATGGTAGAACTAACAATCTTGCCTTTGGCCGATAGCAGAAGTGGACCACAGGATCTGTCTTCCGGTTTGAAATTTTAAAGTTTCTGATTGACCAGAGGTGATATCATGGACCATCCACGGCCTTTTTAACTGGCCAGAAAATGAGAGGGAGAGAAAAAAATAACAAACATGGCATTTAACTTGCAGGTTGGTGCTTCCAGAGAGACGGAAAGGAGGCAAAATCTGTTGAGTGGGATGGATAGCTCAGGTTAATGATCAGCCTGAAAGAACCACAGCGTAGGGGAGAAAATAGAGAAGGACAAGAAGAACAGTGCTGAGCCAGAGAAAACGAAATGCCCGAAGAAGGAAATCAAGGATAGGGAAAAGGATTGGAAACGGAAGAAAAAAGGATCAGAGAATTTCTGACCACTGTTTGGGTGAATTAGAAGGTTGCTTGGCTAAGGAACCATTAGATTGAAAAATAGGCTAAATGAGGTGCACAGAAGACCTAGAAATAAAGGTGACCATAAACTATTGGGAGCAGAGCAAAGAAAAAAAAAGTATTAAGAGAAATTTGGAGGCTAGAGATCCGAAGTGAAGAAAATTGTGGGCACCAAAACAGAATTTTTAGACTTGTTTCCTGTGCAACTTTTAAGAATCCATGCCAAAAGAGTATTAAATTCATGGCAGCAGGCTAGATTGGGAAGTCAAAAATCATAATCTGGACAGCTGCAGCCCAATTTCAAATCCAGAATTTGTAGATAATGGAGAAGATAGTAGTTAGTAATTCCGGATACATCTGGAGAATACAGGTTAGTCCTCAACAATAGTTTGTTTATGCCTCAAAGTTTCTTTTGACTAACCCTTCCGTTCCCCAACCTCCACCCAGTAGAACTGATCCTTCCATCACCTCCACCATCCAGTCAGAACTGATGAAGCTTCTTGGGTGAGGTGTGAAATGCCTTCAAGGAAAACAAAAGTCCAGTTGCCTTTTGGAAAAAAACATCTTTTGAGACAACCGTGAAGCGGATGACTTGAGAATCTCCACGAACAATTCATGTAGTAGTCGTTTAACGGCACTGGAAAAAGTGACTTAACGGCCATTTTTCACACTTTAGATTTGCAGCTGTCGACCCAGGAAGCTGACCTGACCGAAGTCATCTTGGAGCTTCAGTGTTGCCACGCTGGAGCTGAGGGATAGGAAGGGGGGGATTTGAGAATAGTTGGGACTTGGTAGCCAAAATGAAACACTTTCTCTTGGGACATTCTCACACCTGGTCAGAGGAAGGTGGAGTGATGTCACCAGGCTACCAGACAAAGCCGTGACTGGACCATGTGACTTGAGAAAGTGAAAAACTTTTAATTAGATGAAAACGGCAGGAATCTCCAGAGTCGGTTTTCACCAGATCTGTGCCAATATGATATATCCAATAAAAGTTATTCTTTGAGGAATCTAATTGCCTTGGAGTTTTGCTCGCTATGGGTCTATTACTTGGAACCCTGACATGAGCATCTCTCTGATCATGTGATCAAAATTTGGACACTTGTCAAGTAGTATGGATGTCAGTTGCATTGTCCTGGAATCACAGGATCACCTTTTGCAAACTTCCAACAAACAAAAGTCGATGTTCTGTATCGGTGTTGATGAAATTTTTCGGCACTCGGCGAAATGAGCATGCACACGCATGTGCCGGAAACCAGAACAGCAGCTGCCTGGTGCTGGGAAGATGATCTTCCAGTTTCTGACATGGATGCGCGTGCAAAAAACGGTGTGCATTACACGCACTGGAAATCGGAAGATCATCTTCCAAGCACGCGCATGTATGGCATGTATGGCATGTATGGTGGCTGCTTTTCCAGTTTCCGGTGTAAAGACCAGCTGGCCGGCGCTCCAGAACCTGGAAGAGCAACAGGCGACGGCTTGTGTGCCTGGAAAGATGGCCCTGCGTTCCACTTCCAGCACATGTGCCATAGGTTCGCCATCACGATTCTATATGTATGTTACAAAATACCGACAGTGATTCACTCAACAACCGTGGTTGTAAAATGGGGCAACATTCACTTAGCTGTCTAGCCTAGCAATGGAAATTTTAAAACTCCATTGTGATCATAAGTCAAGGACTACCTATGTGGCTGATCTAGACTCACGTCTGTCAGACTTCCGGCTACGATATAGACTTAGGGTTATGCCAATTTTTTTTTACTACCTGTTCTGTGGGTGTGGCAGGGGAAGGATACTGCAAAATCTCCATTCCCACCCTACTTGGGGGTCAGCCAGAGGTAGTATTTGCCGGTTCTCCGAACTGCTCAAAATTTCCACTACTGGTTCTCCAGAACCTGTTAGAACCTGCTGGATTTCACCCCTGGACTATGTTCACCTTGGAGGATGACTTCTCTTCGGAACTGGATGGGAGGTGCATGTTTAACTACATCAAACTCCCATATTAAATACATGATCTTAGAACACAGAATAATACAGTTGAAAGGGACTCCGGAAATCTTCTTGAGCAGGAGATCCTATACCATGTCAGGAAAATGATTGTCCAGTCTCGTTTTGAAAGCCTCCAGTGATGGAGCACTCACTACTTCTAAAGGCAAAATATTCTCATTGATTGATTGCTCTCACAGTTAGGAATTTTCTCCTTAGTTCTAGGTTGCTTCTGTCCTTGGTTAGTTTCCACCCATTGCTTCTTGTCCTGCCTTCTGGTGCTTTGGAAAATAGCTTGACCCCACCCTTCTTCTTTGTAGGAGCCCCTTAAATATTGAAACACTGCTTTCACGTCTCCCTTAAGTCCTTCTTTTCATTAGATTAGACATCCCGATTCCTATACATCTCCTTCAAATATTTTAGCCTCCAGCCCTCTAATCATTTCTGCTGCGCTTTTTCTTTCCAGAGTCTCAACCTCTTTTTTTTAATATTGTGACCAGAACTGGATGCCATATTTCCAAGCACGATCTTACTAAGGCTTTGTAAAGCGGTATTAGGACTTTACGTGATCTCGATTTTGCTAACACAATCATATTATAAAATTGAGTGTTGGATTGAGATGCTTCTAATGTGTTGGATTGAGATGCTTCAGGACACCTAGCCCTTCGTTGTTTTTAACTCCCAGGAATCGCTTGAGACTCTTTTGATTGTCACCTCGGGTTCCATCAATGAGCTGGATGAAAGTGAAGTGAAGAAGCTCGAATTAAATTAGCAGATGTGCTTGTTGACTGGTAGGAAACCGGACCCAAGAATTGAGATTCCTGGTCTGCCAGCTCCTGCTTATCCTCAGCTGTCTCTGGAGGACAGCTGTGCCTAGGAATGCATTTGCACAAATACCTCTGGAGAGCCAGCTGCAACCATTCCATCCGGAGCCCTTCAGATTTGACAATACAGGAGCGGCCAAAATTGTGGAAACCTTTTGGGAAAAGTGTATTTTGGAGGTTTGATGGCTAATAACATTATTTTTTGGGGTGGAGTTTCAAGATCATCCTATTCCACTGCTGGAATGGCCTGGGAATAGCCCAGATCTTAACCCAATTGAAAATCTATGGAGCCGACTAAAGAAACTTGTTAGTCAGAAGCGACCCAACAATAAAACTCAGTTAATAGAAGCCATCATTCAATCTTGGTTTCACATGATAACAGCTGCAGAACTAAAAGACTTGGTTCACTCCATGGGAAGATGTTATAAGGCCTTAATTCATGCTAAAGTTTACCCAACGAAGGATTAACTGATGTGGTGATCATTTTTGTATATCTCGTTTTTTCTTTGTGTTTCACTTTTCTTCTTTATCCAGTAACTGCTATTCTAATAGCAAATCCTTCCTAAAAGTGATTGCATTACGTTCTTGATTAAATTATCTTTCCATTGATATGTCATTTTATGGTATTGCTCAGTGGTGGGTTGCTCCCAGTTCAGTCCGGTTCTTGCCAACCGGTAGTAATGGCTGGAGGCTCCACCCACCCGCCCCGATGTCATCACTAACAATCTGTGCATGCGCAGAAGCGTGCACGCACTCACGTTGCAAACCAGTAGTAAAGGTAAGTGGAACTCACCCCTTGTACTACTACCAGAAAAAAAAGTATTATTAGCTAGTTTTAGAAAATACACTTTTCCCAAAAGGTTTCCAGAAACAACCTCCTTGTTTTAACCACGTCCAGACATGAAGACATGACATATGTGCTAGTCGTTCCCAACTCTAAGGCCGAAGAGCCAGCGCTGTCCGAAGACGTCTCCGTGGTCACATGGCCGGCATGACTCAACGCCAAAGGCGCACGGAACGCTGTTCCTTTCCCACCAAAATGGTCCCTATTTTTCTACTTGCATTTTTTACCTGCTTTCGAACTGCTAGGTTGGCAGAAGCTGGGACAAGCAACGGGAGCTCACCCCGTTACGCGGCACTAGGGATTCAAACTGCTGAACTGCCGACTTTCTGATCGACAAGCTCAGCATCTTAGCCACTGAGCCACAGCGTCCCTTAGAACTGCAGAAGGAATCTTTAAAAGTTGCCCCTCCTTTCAGAGATTCCTTTCTCAAGGACATCTATCCCCCACCCCACCCCATCTACTGAATTAAACCATCTGCTGCGGAGCTGCACTCCCCCCACCTATGAGAAAGGATTCTTGACATTCCTTTTTAGCCAAATTTTCCCCCCCATCACCTTTAAGTCCAGCCTTGTGGAATGCTCCACTATGTGGAATGCTCATTTGGGCCTTGAAATGCTATCAGTGGCGTAGCTGGGCAGTTCTGGGAACTGACATTACTGTATTTTTACCTGGTTTATGATGCTATCTGTTGGTTTCTTGGAATTCAGCTCTGTGAATAATCTCTGATCTTTTGGCCAGAGATTAAACATGTAGCCACAGCTGCCTACATATGTATTACACGACATGCTTGTCATTGAAATTTTCATGATTTATTATAAATGCATGACATAATAATTACAGTAAGTGGTGCATTAGGCTAAACCATGAAAATAATCAAAAGAGAGTCCCCTAAGGAACTAGGAGGTGGATAAATTGCGTGAAATAGTAAATAACTTATGTTGTTTTGTAATTTTGTCCTGCCATTAGTAAATCTTGATTGCCCTAGTTAAAACAGAAAGGAACAGCGTTTCATATCAGGAGACAGAAAGGACATTCACGAAAGAAATAATTCTTTCTTGATTAGAACGGCGAAAAAAAAGGATGGATGCAGCTGAATGATGCAGAGAGCGTTGAATTAAAAGAGAGCTGGAGAAGATAATGAAATACAAGGACCTGGAAATAGAAATAGAACGACTGTGGTGAAAGACAGCAAATGTGGTACCAAGAGTTACAGGTGCCTTGGGTGCAATCCCAAAAAAACTGGAGCACCACCTGTGTAAAAAAAAACAACACAAAAAACCATCGGTCATTTGCAAAAGACAACTTGAAATGGCTTATCATCCAGCGACGGTATCTTGATGTGATAACAACCGTCTTCCCCAGATCCTTGGGAAGGACTTTGGTAGGCAGAGGAGAATGCCAAATCCAGTTTGAAAATTTGGCTGACTGTATAATCCACCATAATAGCAATAGCACTTAGATTTATATACTGCTTCATAGTGCACTTTGACAGCCGTTTCTAAGCAGTTTACAGAGTCAGTGGAGGGAGAGAGAGAGAAAGAGAATGAATGAATGAGTGAATGAATGAATGAATGAATGAATGAATGTGCGTGCTAGAAAATGCTCCCAACAGTTGATCCAAGACATTCGCAGCTCCCATTTCTTGGCCTGTAAGATCATGTCAGGCTGAAAATTGTCTTCCTTTGAGCCAATCCAACTCTTGCATTGCCTTCCCAGCTTTGAAATGTCCAACAGTTCTAGCTAGTGCTGGAAAAAGATGCGGCCCAAGAGCCATTATCAGGCTCTTTGTCAGAGAATGTCAAATACGTTGCATCTCTAAACTATCTGACCTGTGCTGGCCTGTGGTTTGGGGCAGTGGTGGTTTTCAAAACTTTTTACTACCAGTTCTGTGGGTGTGGCTTGGTGGGCGTGGCATGGCTTGGTGGGCGTGGCAGGGGAAGGATATTGTAAAATCTCCATTCTCACCCCAATCCAGAGGAAGGTTACTGCAAAATCCCCATTTCCTCCCAATCAGCTGGGACTTGGACGGCAGAGAATAGATGGGAGTGAGGCCAGCCAGAGTGGTATTTACCAGTTCTCCAAACTACTCAAAATTTCCACTACTGGTTCTCCAGAATTGGTCAGAACCTGCTGAAAGCCGCCTCTAATGTTATCTAATGCAGACTAATGTTATCTTGACGCTTGATAGGACCAAATTGGCATATCTGCTGACTATTATCAATATCAGTATCAATAGTGCTTAGACTTACAGTATATACCACCTCACAGTGCTTTACAGCCCTCTCTAAGCAGTTGACAGAGTGAGCATATTGCCCCCAACAATCTGGGTCCTCATTTTACCGACCTCGGAAGGATGGAAAGTTGAGTCAACCTTGAGCCGGTCAAGATCGAACTGCTGACAGTGGGCAGAGTCAACCTGCAGTCCTGCATTTCAACCACTGAGAGGAAGGGAAGGAGGGAAGAAAGGAAAATAGCAGTAGCACATAGACTTATATATTGCTTTATAGTGCTTTACGGTTTAGAGAGTCAGCCTCTTGCCCCCAACAATCTGGGTCCTCATTTTACTGACCTCGGAAGGATGGAAGGCTGAGTCAACCTTGAGCCTGGTGAGATTCGACCTGCCAAATTGCAGGCAGCCGGCAGTCAGCAGAAGGAGCCTGCAGTACTGCATTCTAACCACTGCGCCACCGTGGCTCACCGTATTCTCACCCTCCAGCTATGACCGTAATTTACACAGCTTCAACATATTGGAGACTTCAAAACCAGAGCAAATTTGGAATTGGCCCTTCTCTGCTTCTTGTGGCTCTCTCTTGATGAGATGTTGGATAAGCCAATTAGCAGCCATGCAGCTGTGATGTGACACAGTCTGTTTGCTATTTGCTATTTGCTATTTTCTATTTGTTGGGCAATCATCTATCCTATGAACACTCAAAAAAAAAAGATTAATACGATAGGTTAGCATTAGCTGATCTTCTTGTACTTCAAAATACTCTTAATGTTTGTATAATGTCCGCATAAGTCCTGATTCTCTGATGGAAGGAAGCTAGCGTCTGCCATTTAATAGAATATGTTAGAAAAGGTGCTGGAATTTTTTGCCCCCGTAACTGACATGATTTTCCTCTTATTTCCTGTCATCTGCACCTCTATAACTGTCTGGTTTGGCTGTGCAACCCAACAAGACAGACACAGACTTCAAGGGATAATTAGAACTGCAGAAAAAACAATGGCTACCAACCTGCCTTCCATGGAGGACCTGTATCCTGCACGAGTCAAAAAGAGGGCTGGGAAAATATCTACAGACCCCTCACATCCTGGACATAAATTGTTTCAACTCCTACCCTCAAAACGATGCTATAGAGCACTGCACACCAGAACAACTAGACACAAGGACAGCTTTTTCCCGAACGCCATCACTCTGCTAAAGAAATAATTCCCTCAACACTGTCAAATTATTCACTTAGTCTGCACTAACTATTAATCTTCTCATCGTTCCCACCACCCATCTCCTTCCACTTATGACTGTATGACTGTAACCTTGTTGTTTGTATACTTATGATTTATATTGTTTCCTGATTGCTTATTTGTACCCTAGGACTATCATTAAGTGTTGTACCTTATGATTCTTGACGAACGTATCTTTTAGGTACACTGAGAGCCTATGCACCAGAGACAAATTCCTTGTGTGTCCAATCACAGTTGGCCAATAAAGAATTCTATTCTATTCTATTCTATTCTATTCTATTCTATTCTATTCTATTCTATTCTATTCTATTCTATTCTATATACTGTAAGAAGGCACATGTACAAGACAGAGACGTCTGCTTTTCTCGGGTCCAGAATTTAAAGCAAGATATCCTTGTTTCTCTTTCCGCAATTTCCATAGTGCAGTTGATTTTATTGCCTCAACGTGGATTTTGTGTTGTTCCAGTCTTCTTGTCCCTGTGGCTACTTTTGCTCAGATACGTGCGCACGTGTGCAGTATCGGAGCACATAAAAAGCTATTACTATTGCAAGCTCCAGAATGCTTCATGGGATGGTCTTGAGCGACCTCTGCTGGCCAAACGTCTGCATGAACAATTTCAGTTTTCAGAACGCCTCCTTTTGGAAGTTCCCGAAAGTGCATTTTTCAAAGAGGCAACTGGACTTTCTGATTTTCTTTCATTCAGACATTGGAAAAACAAAAAAAGCTGCGATTTGATGCGAAATGCCTTGTTTTACTGCAAACAGAGAGAGCCGGAAGTCAATACTTCTTTTTTTTTCTTTTCTTTTCCCTACTTTCCCTCCCTTCTGTTTCCCCTCTCCCTTCCCTCTGCATTGCTCTTTTATTTCCTTTTGTATTTTATAATACTTAATAACTTAATTAAAAAAATGTTTGATAAAAAGGAGTTGTGCTTTCTGCAGGATGTTTTCTGCCCTGTGTCCCTTCCACTGCGGTGGCAGTCGCTTGCTTTCGCTACCGGTTCACACCGGCGATTTCTGTTACTGGTTCGGGCAAACCGATCCAAACCGGCTGAATTGCACCTCTGGTCCCTTCCCTGTGGAACCCAGGCCCAGGCTGTGGGGGATGTGTCTGTGCTGTCTGCATCTCAAACTAAAGCACAAATAAACTGCAATTCTTCTCGACCTCCGTTCTTACAATCACATTTGGCCAATAAAGAATTGAATTGAATTGAATTGAATTGAATTGAATTGAATTGAATTGAATTGAATTGAATTGAATTGAATTGAATTGAATTGAATTCAATTCAATTCAATTGAATTCTATTCTATTCTATTCTATTCTATTCTATTCTATTCTATTCTATTTTCTATTCTATTCTGTTCTGTTCTGTTCTGTTCTGTTCTGTTCTGTTCTATTCTATTCTATTTTCTATTCTATTCTATTCTGTTCTGTTCTGTTCTGTTCTATTCTATTCTATTTTCTATTCTATTCTATTCTATTCTATTCTATTCTATTCTATTCTATTCTATTCTATTCTATTCTATTCTATTCTATTCTATTCTATCCTATCCTATCCTATCCTATCCTATCCTATCCTATCCTATCCTATCCTATCCTACTCTACCCTACTCTACTCTACTCTACTCTACTCTACTCTATTTCCATTCCATTCCATTCCCCTGCAAAGCCACGCCCATCAAGCCAAGCCACACCACGCCACGCCATGCCACACCACGCCCACAGACCCAGTAGTAAAAAAATTTGGACTTCTGCCATTCCTCCCTGCTGGCAAGCTGTCCCAAGCTCGAGAGGCCCTGGGCTGCCTTGTCCTGCTCCTCCCTGCGTTCCTCCGAAGTCAACAAGGCTGCCCTCTCAACCTCCGTCAGCCCTAGCTCCGTCTCATCGTCCTCCTCAGATTCAGGCTCCGATGAGGGCAGGAGAGCAGATTAGTGTACATTCAAAGTGACAATAAAGTTATTATTCTATTTTGTATGAATCCAGTCTGTACCTCATTTTTGTTCAGGGCTGTGCCAGAGGTGCATGCAAGAGCCTTCTCTGTGGGCACGCGTGCCATCGCCAGCTTCTTTTCTGGTTTCTGGTGCACGCAGGGGCACCGGCCAGCTGATCTTCATGTTTGCCGGAGTGCCGAAGACAAGCAGGCTGGCACACATGCCTGCACCGGAAACCCAAAGACCAGCTGATTGGCGAGCACATTTGTTCCAGCCAGCTGGTCTTTGGGTTTCCGATGCTTTGGTGCGTGCACATGCATTCCAATTTGGGCATTTAGTGCCGAAAAGGTTTGCCATCACTGGTCTATAGGGTAATGTTGTTTTTTTAAAAAAAAAACCCAAGATGATGGCCATAAGAGTATGAGCAAAGCTCTGCCTAGTTTTTCAAGTGTGTTACAGCCCCCGTCTTGATATTTTTTTCTTTTTATCATATCCTACAAACAACTCTTATTCCATTCCTCCGATTGTTCTCTTTCTGGCATCCCAGCTGTGGCTTCTCATTTAACGGATGCATCCCATTCTCTGCCTTGTTCCTTTAGCTGCTAAAGTGAACACAGGCTGTAAGAGATGCGATAGTCCTTAAGATACCACAAGAGGCCGTGTTAATTTAAATAAATGTGGAATTTCCTGCTCAATTTCCAAGACTAATCTCTTGGTCCAGCCATTACTAAAGGCATACATCTTACCCCACCCTACCCAGCTGTTGCTGTCTGCATATGTCTACTAATGGATCTTTGTGATTTGAGCCCTGCAGTGGGGAACCGATCCTGGGGGCAGCAAAATAGTTTCCTTACAGCTCTTAAGATAATTTTGTCCCAGCTAAGGAAGGCGATTACACTTGAAATACTGCGTCCAAGTTTGGTCCCCGTAATACAGAAAAGAAGTTGAGATCTTAGGAAGAGGGCAGAAAAGAGCAACAAAGATGATTGGGGGGTATGAAGCACGGGTGAAATGCTCCCGGTTCAGACCGGATCGGGAGATCCGGTAGCAATTGTGGCAGGTGGTTCGGAGAACCGATAGCGATGGCAGCGCGAGGCTCCACCCACCCGCCAGGGTGTTGTTACTTCCTGCTTTTAAAAGGTTAAAAAAAGAGGCTCTAACGATCGTGTGCCACAGCTGTGATCATCAGAGTCTTTTTTTTAACCTTTTAAAAGCATTTTTTACAACCTATTTGCCCGAATGAGTTGTAAAAAAATGCTTTAAAAATAGTAAAAAAAAAAAAAGTTGACCACGCCCACCCAGTCACATTACCACCACCACCACCAAGCCACGCCCACAGAACCGGTAGTAACGAATTCTACATTTCACCACTGGTATGAAGGCTAAAACATACGATGAACAGTTGAGGGAACGTAGTTTGTCTAGTCCGGTGATGGCTAACCTTTTCGGCATCAAGTGCCGAAAACACGCATGCACACCCATAATGTGCATGTGACCACCCCATGTGTGCTCCGCCCCCCTGTGTGCATGCCACCTCCCCATGCATGACCCCCATGCATGCGCCTTGCCCCCCACGCATGCGTGCACCTCTCCCACATGCACCTCGCCCCTACGCATGTGTAGCAGAGACCCAAAAACCAGCTGGCCAGCAGGAGGTGCACACGCATGTGTGCGCCCATGTGTGGTGAAGCTGAGCTGGGGCAATGGATCGTGTGCCCACAGAGACGGCACAGCATGCCACCTGTGGCACGTGTCAGTAGTTGGTTCCTCCTGGTTCAGCCCGGTTTGGCCGAGTCGGTAGCGGTGACGATATGATGTCACCGAAACGGTTCTGCCCCACTCCACCCCCCTGCATTATTCTTACCTTTTATTTGGCCCCACCCCCAATCTATTGCTGCCTCCTGAGTCCCAGCTATCAGCTAGAGGGAAAAAAACTGCTTACACTCTTGCCACGGGGCTTCCAAGGGCCGCCCTATAGCTGATTAAAAGAAAACAAATAAGTAGACTGGTACCTGCAAAAATAATTGGATAGACTAGTGCCTGCAAAAATAAATAGGTAGACCAGTGCCTCCAAAAACAAAATGAGTAGACTGGTACAGCTCTGCAAGCAGTTAAAAGCCTGGTAGACCTGCTAAATCCTAAAGAATTGTCACATGATCATCAAGCTACGCCCACAAAATAAGCCACACCCATAGAACTGGTAGTAAAAAAATTTACTGGCATGCGTGTCATAGGTTCGCCATCATGGGTCTAGCCTAATGAAGAAAAGTTAGAATAGAATAGAATTCTTTATTGGCCAAGTGTGATGGGGCACACAAGGAATTTGTCTTCGGTGCATAGGCTCTCAGTGTACCTAAAAGAAAAGATACCTTCATCAAGAATCATAAGGTACAACACTTAATGATAGTCCTAGGGAACAAATAAGCTATCAAATCCTACTAGGAAACAATAAAAAGAATAGAATAGAATAGAATAGAATAGAATAGAATAGAATAGAATAGAATAGAATAGAATAGAATAGAATAGAATAGAATAGAATAGAATAGAATAGAATAGAATAGAATAGAATAGAATAGAATAGAATAGAATAGGACTTCTTTATGGGCCAAGTGTGATGGGACACACAAGGAATTTGTCTTCAGTGCATACGCTCTCAGAGTACATAAAAGAAAAGATACATTCATCAAGAATCATAAGGTACAACACTTAATGATAGTCCTATCAGAATTCCTCAACCTGCTTTGCCTGAAGACTTGTGGACTTCAACTCCCAGGCCTTAATGGCTCATTGACAAAGGGGTGGGGGGGTTGAGTTTCTGCCTCCCCTTTGTTGTGGCCCCGTCCTCTGAGCCTATCCCATTGGAGGAAGGAAGCTCTGAGCAGGAGGAAGAGGAGCCAGCCAGATCTCCCAGCCCCCCCTCCCTCTGGCACCGTCTCAGGTGCCAGCTGAAAGAGAGCAAAGTAGTGGGGAAACAGGTGTCTCAGATGAGAGTGAGGGAGAGACGTCATTCCTGGACGCACGCCAAAGAAGGCGAGAGAAAAGATTACTGCAGCTGCGGCGTATGAGGAAATAGACCTGAGTCACTGATTGGAGTCACAGGTTCAGTGAGTCACTGGACCACACCAGAAGCCTATCTATATAAGACAGGACAGTGGGTCAAGAAGTTTGTGACGAACAAAGTGAAACAAACATAGCAACCTCGTAGTCTTGGAAGCTAGATGAACGGCAAAGCTACGTAGGTGATTTTCTTGTTTGTGTAAACTAATAAAGTCCTTGGCAGACGGTGTGCATATCGCTGCCAAGGTTGAGATAAGAACTGTGGAGTGTGCCAAGTGATTCTTAACCCTCGGCTGGCTGTGTTTTTGTGGGTCTCTGAAGGGGGGGGACAGATCACCCTTTTAGGGGAAATATTCTGCCCTTTTAATATTCTCCTAAAATATCTCATCGATCAATTGTTCTCAACGTCAGGAAACTTTCTCTAGCAGGTTTTAAAATAAACAAGCGGAAAAGATTGACGTTGATTAAGAATATGAGTTCGCAGGATGGGGACATATTGTTGGAAAAGTCTGGTTTGAGGGTTGAGAGAAAGGTGAAGCATTTGTGGGTTGTTATGTTATGTTCGCAGACGCAAACACAAAACTGCTCCAAAACAATTAGAACGACATTTAAAAAAAAAAAAAGATTTGTTAAGATAGGATAAATTGCAGTTATTGGGTAGAAATCTCTGTAATTAAGACGGATGTCTCACTAAAGATCCTTTTTTAAAAAATTTCAGACACTACCCATACTTGCAACTGATATTCCATTTAAACAGGATTTTTTCCCAATAGTTCTAGATTCGAGCCGTCTTCCACCCACTATTTCTTTTCCTGCTCTCAGGTGCTTTGGAGAACAGTTTGACCCCCCTTTTCTGTATGGCAGCCCCTCAAATATTGGAAGACTCCTATCTTGTCATCCCCTAATCCTCAAAACGACACTATAGGGCAATGCACACCAGAACTAGACACAAGAACAGTTTTTCCCGAACGCCATCACCCTGCTAAACAAATACAGTAATTCCCTCAACACTGCCAAACTAGTTACTGAGTCTGTATTACTATTAATGCAGGAGGATTAGGGGAATGACACGATAGGAGTCCCCAAGTCTTTAAGCAAAACCAGCTGAGGAATTCTGGGAGTTGAAATCCACAAGTCTTTAAGTAAAGCCAGCTGAGGAATTCTGGGAGTTGAAGTCCACACGTCTTCAAGCAAAGCCGGCTGAGGAATTCCGGGAGTTGAAGTCCACAAGTCTTCAAGCAAAACCGGCTGAGGAATTCTGGGAGTTGAAGTCCACAAGTCTTCAAGGAAAGCCGGCTGAGGAATTCTGGGAGTTGAAGTCCACAAGTCTTCAAGCAAAACTGGCTGAGGATTCACAGCTGATCATCGGAAATACTTTTTCTCACTACCAATTTGCCCGAACTGGGGCGAACCAATAGCATTCCACCCCTAGAGATCCCTGCCCTAAAATACTTTAATAATCTGAAACTCGGTAAATTTCAGAGATACGAGCCAAAAGAATTGCTGGCTGAAGAAAAGACTTTCAAGAAGAGAGCAAAATCCAAATGGGAAGAATAAATTCCTTTTCAGCTATTCTGGTCTGTTAAAAAGATTCTCTCAGAAAATTATCAGCTTTGACAGAATGGCTTGGTATGCCTTTAATAAAGACACATGAACCGAAGTGACATATTTTGACCACAAGATGTCAGCACCAAAACGATTTTCGAGATTCCAATAGGATTAATTTTAAAAGAAGGGCTTGCCAAAGATTTTCCTTCCTTAGCCAAAATCATAGGAAAGTCCTTTTTTACCCAATGGAAGTAAAATATTTTAAATCAGTTTAAAGGTTCCTGTTGTGATTGGGTAATGGGTTCACAAGAAATATAACTTTTACCCAATTTGGGGTGATTTACCCAGACTTGGGAAGCATTGATTTAATGAATGAAGGAATGAATTAATTAATTCATTAATTAATTCAGAATAGAGCTGGAAGGGACCTTGGAGGTCTTCTAGTCCAACCCCCTGCTTAGGCAGGAAGCCCTACACCACTTCAGACAAATGGTTATCCAACATCTTCTTAAAAACCTCCAATGTTGGAGCGTTCACAACTTCTGGAGGCAAGTTGTTCCACTGATTAATTGTTTTAACAGTCAGGAAATTTCTCCTTAGTTCTAAGTTGCTTCTCTCCTGGATTAGTTTCCATCCATTGCTTCTTGTCCTACCCTCAGGTGCTTTGGAGAATAGCTTGACTCCCTCTTCTTTGGGGAAGCCCCTGAGAGATTGGAACGCTACTATCGTATCTCCCCTAGTCCTTCTTTTCATTAAACTAGCCATACCCAGTTCCTGCAACCATTCTTCCTATGTTTTCCAGTCCCCTAAAGGTCACCAGAGTAATGTCCTCATAACATAAAACTTGCTCTCCTTAGTAATATATTACAATAACGATAGCTGGTTGAGGCTCAAAATCCACGGTGTAGATGTGGCTGTAAAAGGCTTCAGCAGGACCCGAATATAGAATTTCCTGAACTTGCCGAAAAATGATACCTTTGCCGCTCTTTGAATGGACCAAATTATTAAAATCAGGTTGAGAGATATACACGCACCCATCAACCTGGCTTGATTTTGGTGCCGAAGCTGAAGGCTCCAAGGCTTTGAAATCATTTTCAAAGTCTATTATATATTTGTATAATAGACTTATTATATTTGCAATATAATATTTGCAAGCATTTAGAAAACAGGAAATTGTGATAATCAGAAGCAGAGGAAGGAAGGACGGAAGGAAGGAATTCACCAATTTCAATTAGGATGCCACAGGCAGCTTTCCCCAATCTCTGTCTTCCAGATCTATTTATCAGACATTGTTTATTATGCAAATATCATTTGCAGAATGCTGCCCCATTCCACGCCACTGTCCAACTTTCAGTGCCATCTAGAATTTTTGAAATGTGACTTTTGCCTGTTACTGAACTACATTTCCCAATATCCCTCACTTGTTTGGTTATTTGAAATATTTTATGTAGCTGTCCATCTTATATCAAACTCTGGGCAGCTCCCAATCAAGAAGAATAACAATATCAGGATCAAAGCAATATTAAAAATACATTAAGTGCGGGAAAGTCTTCAATCTAAAACCATTCGTTTAGGGACCGGGAAATTACAATGGCATGGGGTGGGGGGAAGTGGCTTATATCACCTGTTATGTCCTTATAAGGACATCCGCCTGGGATTGGCGGAAGATCCTTTCGGCGGGAGTTTTGAATCCCTGTCAGTGGGCGGTGCGTCTGCCGGAGCAAATATAAGGAGAGCTCCGGCAGCGCACAGCCAGTTCAGTTCTCGTTGAATAAACGCTTGTTCTTGAACTCAGCTGGTCACTCTTCTTTCCTGCGCCGATCTAACACTGGCGACGAAGGACTAGAGAAGAATCCCGCGTGGCACGATCGCCTTAACGAGCTGAAGTCACTCGACGCGGCCTGAAGAATGGCAACGCCGCAAGCGCCGTTCGCCTCGCTGGCTCCTTTCAACCCCAGCCGGGAGAAATGGAGCTCCTATATGATCCGTTTCCGCCAATTCCTCCGGGGAAACGGCTACACCAACATCGACGACGAGAGGAAGAGGGCTCTTTTCCTCGCCAACTGCGGCACCGATGTGTTGGAGCTCGCCGTCAACCTCGTCGCACCCAGAGACATTGAAGTCATGTCCTGGGTGGATCTACAGGCTGCCCTGCAAGACCATTATGCACCAACGGGCACCCCCATTTCCAACCGCTTCACTTTCCGCCAAAGGAACCAGATGGAAGGCGAATCCCTCAAAGACTTTGTTGCGGCATTGCGACAAATCGCAGCTAACTGCGAATTTGAAAATGTTGACAATGCCTTACGAGACGGGATCGTCTTCGGAATGAGAGATGCCAACCTCCAGAAAAAGTTCCTGAGTAGGAAGCGCCTGTCCCTGAAGGACGTCCTCGAAGAGGCCACGGCTGCAGAGACCTCTGAGACCGCCGCCGCTGCGATGCGCCAGTCCCGTGGGATCCATAAGATCCACAAGCCGGCGTCTGATTCGTCCGATGACTCTGCCACACCAACCGATTCAGAGGGAGAGTCGACCGTTTTGAAAGTTTCCCGCCCATCTAGGCGGGAAATTCAAAAAGATGGCCGCCGCGCAGCTCAATGCGGCAGTTGCAAGGGACTCCATCCACGCCAATCCTGCCGCTGGCGCGATGCAACCTGCAGACGCTGCCTCAAGAAGGGGCACATCGCCGAGGCATGCAGAGCCTCTGATCCGGTTCCGGACTCGATTAAGCCCCGCACTCAAGAAAATCGCCGCGATACCCAGAGGTCATCCAAACGGTCCTCAAACCAGCAAAATCGCGACGACCGCAATGACTCCCAGGGCGGCGCTGTACACCAAACAACCATCGGACTCACCAGCAACAACAGTGCCACAAAATTCCATGTGACACTGTTGGCAGAAGGGTTGCCGTGCACGATGGAAGTCGACTCAGGCTCCGTCTACTCTATTATCGACTGGCACCAGATTAAGAAGCTGAAGCCGGCACTTCGCAAGCGCCACCTTCAACCCCTTCACTCTCAGCTGGTGGATTTTGGCGGGAATCCCATCGGCGTTCTCGGAAGAACCAACCTCCACATCGCCTTCAAGCTATTCCAAGGCCAGCTTCCAATAACAGTCGTGGAGCACAGCCGCCCGACCCTGCTGGGCGTGGAGTGGTTCGAGCCGTTGGGGCTTTCTATTGGAGGCATCCACCAGATTAGCTCAGGGGAACTCGACGCACTCATCGGAGAGTTCCAAGAAGTCTTCGATGGTAAGTTAGGGACCTTTACAGGGAAACCCATTTCTTTCAATCTGGACAAGGGGGTTACCCCTATTCGGCTTAAGCCCCGCCGGGTTCCATTTGCCTTGAGGGCTAAGGTAGATGCTCAGCTAGATAAGCTGATAGCCCAAGGCATACTGGAACCCATCGATCATGCTTCATGGGAGACTCCCATTGTGACCCCCATGAAGCAGGATGGATCTGTGCGCATCTGCGCTGACTACAAAGTGACCATCAATAAAGCGTTACCGCAGAGCGCATACCCTGTGCCGGTGGTGCAACACTTGCTGCACTCACTCGGCAAGGGCCAAATTTTTGCCAAACTGGACCTGGCCCAGGCTTACCAGCAATTGCCAGTTGATCGGGAAACGGCGGAGGCTCAGACAATTGTCACCCATAGAGGCGCGTTTAAGTGCAACCGCCTCCAGTTTGGGGTCAGTGCAGCCCCAGGCATTTTCCAATCTATGATGGAACGCCTTCTCCAAGGCGTTCCAGGGGTGGTGCCTTACTTCGATGATGTGCTGATCTCTGGTGAATCTAAGGCCCAACTCTTTGACCGACTGAGACTCGTTTTACGACGGTTTCAGGAGAAGGGCCTGAGGGTCAGGAGGGACAAGTGCATCATCGGGGTACAGGAAGTCGAGTTCCTGGGCTATCTCATAGATAGTTCTGGCATCCGCCCCACCAAATCAAAAGTTAAGGCTATCCATGAAGCTCCCAGCCCCAAAAACAAAGCGGAGCTTCAGGCTTTCCTTGGATTGCTTAACTTCTACGCAATTTTCCTCCAGCAGAAAGCCACAGTTGCTGAGCCGCTCCACCGCTTACTGGCAAAGGCGGCTCCCTGGAGGTGGGGACGCGAGGAAGAATCTGCTTTTCGAGCCGTGAAGGAACTGCTGACCTCCGACAGCGTGCTCATTCAATATAATGAGACGTTGCCCATCAGACTGACCTGTGATGCTTCACCCTACGGCGTGGGCGCTGTCCTCAGCCACGAACTGCCTACCGGCTGTACAGCCCCCATTGCCTACTTTTCTAAGACTATGTCCACTACGGAACGCAACTATAGCCAACTGGACAAAGAGGCATTGGCTATTGTTGCAGGGGTGAAGCGCTTCCACGAATACCTCTATGGCCGGTGTTTCACCATCGTCACCGATCACAAGCCGCTGTTGGGCCTTCTCGCCGGAGACAAGCAAACACCAGCCTTCATGTCCCCACACTTGACGCGTTGGGCCATTTTCCTCGCCGGCTACTCCTACAGCCTCGTCCATCAACCCGGTAAAGCCATCGCGAACGCCGACGCCCTCAGCCGATGCCCATCCGCCGAGACCGTGGAGGATCCCGCGCCCACGATCGAACTGCTGCACATTGACAATGACAGCAACTGTCCAGTAACGTCTGCCGACGTCGCAACGCACACGCGGGCTGACCCCATCCTTCGCAAAGTCCAGGCTTGGGTCTTAAGGGGCTGGCCGACCCAAGATGTCAGCAGCGATTTCCTGCCGTTCAGCCGGAAGCGAGAGGAGCTGTCCACCATGCGCAGCTGTTTGCTATGGGGAGACAGGGTGCTGATTCCCGGCTCGTTACAAAAACGAACTCTGGCCGCTTTACATAAAGGACACCCGGGCATCGTCCGGATGAAAGCTCTGGCACGGAGCTACGTCTGGTGGCCAGCCATGGACAAAGACATTGAACAATGGGTCGCCAGGTGTACTCCGTGCCAAGAAGTAAGACCTGCACCCCCTCAATCCGACCCAACGCCCTGGGAAACCCCCAGCTCTCCCTGGTCGCGCATTCACATTGACTTTGCTGGCCCCATTCATGGGCACCATCTCCTCATCGTGGTGGATGCCTACTCCAAATGGCTGGAAGTCGTTCCCATGGCATCGACCACAACGGAAGCCACAATCAGAGCCCTCCGACGTCTGTTTGCCACCCATGGACTCCCTGACGTCTTAGTCTCGGACAACGGACCTCAACTTACGTCCGTGCCCATGGAGACTTTTCTCGCAGGTCTGGGCATCCGCCATGCCCTCTCGGCCCCTTACAGACCGGCTGGAAATGGACAGGCTGAAAGGATGGTGAGGCTCACAAAGGAGTCTCTCGCCAAAATGGGACCTGGAGATTGGCAGGAGCGCATTGACACCTTCCTGCTGACACAACACATCACACCCCACTCTGCCACCCGGAAATGCCCTGCCGAACTGTTGATGGGCAGGCGACTCCGGTCACCCCTGGACAGACTGCACCCGCAATACACTTCGGAGGTTCCCGCATCTGCCAGCCGTCAACTTCGCCAATTTTCTATCGGCGACGCCGTGTTCGCTTTAAACTTCCACGGCTCGCCTAAATGGCTTAAAGCTACAGTACACAGCACAACCGGCCCCAAATCCTACCGAGTTGAGCTGGAAGACGGACAGATCGTGAGACGTCATCTCGACCAGCTCCGCAAAAGGTGGAGGGAAGTGGGTGAAAACCAGCCGGACGAGGTAGGCCTAAACCACCCCGACGAGGTAGGCCTAAACCACCCCGACGAGGTAGGCCTAAAACACCCCGACGAGGTAGGCCTAAACCAACCTTGTGAGGTAGGCCCCGACCTCCCCGACGGAGCAGGCCAACACCACCCTGGCGAAGTAGGACGACCCCACCCAGACGAGGGAGGCCGCCAACAGACAAGAAAGACAAGCACCTTGGCGCCAAATTCAACTGCAGATGCAAACAGCCAAGTAGACCGGGGACAACCCAGCAGGGGAAGCCAACAGCAGCCCCGCGAAGTGGTAACCCGACAGCCCGGAGACGGGGACCTCCAGCCAACTCTTCAGAAGACCCCGCAACAACCCACCGACCGCGCAGAAGACCAACCCTGCGAGGAAGGCCACCACCACCCCAGCAGGGTAGGCCAACACCAACCCGGCATGGCCGAACAACCCGGCGTCCCGCCAACAACGAAATCACCTCCAGCCAACCAGCCGTACCGAGAGGGCTTACACCACCCCTGCAAGGTAGGCCTACGCCACCCCGACAGGGTCGAACCGCCACCCGGGTCATCCACCAACCACCCCGGGAGTAAGCCGGACTCAACCAGGGGACCCCCAGGGTTAGCCCAGCCACCTCCGCCGAACTCGCACCCAGACCCAGACCGACGCGACTCGAGCCCAGCAGGGAACCGAGGGAAACCCAGGGACCTACCGAGGCTCAGGAGTTCCGGACCGGTCCACCGCAGAGAGCCACAACGGCGATCTCAGGATCCGTGCAGGGACGAGGGAGACCAGCATCCACAGCAGGCGGAGGTCCGAGACCCGGCCGGAGGTTCGGGAACTGAGCCAGCGTCCTCTACGGCCAGATCCAGCCCGGCACCGGAGCTGGAGCCCGGAGCAGAGCGGACACCTCCCGTCCATGTCAGTGCCCATCCGAACTGTGAACTGCGCAGGTCTACGCGGGCACGTAGACGTCCTGTTTATCTTAGCGATTACCTCCCTGATGGACTGACTAAGAACTAGGGGGGAGGAGTGTTATGTCCTTATAAGGACATCCGCCTGGGATTGGCGGAAGATCCTTTCGGCGGGAGTTTTGAATCCCTGTCAGTGGGCGGTGCGTCTGCCGGAGCAAATATAAGGAGAGCTCCGGCAGCGCACAGCCAGTTCAGTTCTCGTTGAATAAACGCTTGTTCTTGAACTCAGCTGGTCACTCTTCTTTCCTGCGCCGATCTAACATCACCCGTCCTTGCGCTTATGACCATTGAAGCATTTTGGGGATCATGTGATGAAAATTCAGGGACTTGAGCAACCAGCATTTATTTACAATGGTTGAAGTGTTCTGGGATCATGGGACCCCCATTTCTGACCTTCTCATCTGGTTTGGAATGGAATGGAATAGAAAATACTGTAGAGTAGAATAGAAAATCGAACAGAATAGAGAATAGGATAGAATGGAATGGAACAGAGCAGAATTAAGAATGAAACAGTAAGGATAGAATAGAATAGAATAGAATAGAATAGAATAGAATAGAATAGAATAGAATAGAATAGAATAGAATAGAATAGAATAGAATAGAATAGAATAGAATAGAATTAAGAATGAAATAGAATAGAATAGAATAGAATAGAATAGAATAGAATAGAATAGAATAGAATAGAATAGAATAGAATAGAACAGAATTAAGAATGAAATAGTAAGAATAGAATAGAATAGAATAGAATAGAATAGAATAGAATAGAATAGAATAGAATAGAATAGAATAGAATAGAATAGAATAATAGAGAATGAAATAGTAGGAATAGAACAGAACAGAACAGAACAGAACAGAACAGAACAGAACAGAACAGAATAGAATAGAATAGAATAGAGAATGAAATAGTAAGAATAGATTAGAATAGGATAGGATAGAACAGAACAGAACAGAACAGAACAGAGAATGAAATAGTAAGAATAGATTAGAATAGGATAGGATAGAATAGAACAGAACAGAACAGAACAGAACAAAATAGAACACAATAGAACAGAATGGAACAGAATAAAACAGAATTAAGAATGAAATAGTAAGAATAGAATAGAATAGAATAGAATAGAATAGAATAGAATAGAATAGAATAGAATAGAATGGAATGGAATGGAATGGAATGGAATGGAATGGAATGGAATGGAATGGGATAGGATAGGATAGGATAGGATAGGATAGGATAGGATAGGATAGGATAGGATAGGATAGGATAGGATAGGATAGGATCTGGAAGGGACCTTGGAG
Organism: Coluber constrictor foxii; assembly: GCA_038048745.1. Lineage (NCBI taxonomy): Eukaryota > Metazoa > Chordata > Lepidosauria > Squamata > Colubridae > Coluber > Coluber constrictor. The sequence goes on from CM075967.1 coordinate 39,079,274, forward strand.
GTCTTCTAGTCCAGCCCCCTGTTCAAGCAGGAGAACTTATACTACCATTTCAGACAAGCGGCTGTCCAGTCTCTTCTTAAAACCCTCCAGTGATGTAGTGCCTACGATTTCTGGTGGCAGGCTGTTCCACCGGTTGATTGTCCTCACTGTCGGGAAGTTTCTCCTGAATTCCAGGTTGCTTCTCTCCTTGATTAGTTTCCATCCATTTTTTTTTCGTGTCCTGCCCTCTGGTGCTTTGAAGAATCATTTGACCCCCTCTTCTTTGGGGCAGCTCTCTGATCTTGGTTGTTTGCTTTCAAATGTTTCATTACCGAAGTAGGTGACCTCATCAGTGTTGGAGTGGGGTTTGCTGGGAGGAGGAGGAGGAGGAGGAGGAGGAGGAGGAGGAGGAGGAGGAGGAGGAGGAGGAGGAGGAGGAGGAAGAGGAGGAGGAGGAGGAGGACAACGACGATGATGACACTGGGGGTCCTTGGTGCTCTCTGATCTTGATGGTTTTCTTGTAGACATTTCATTATCCAACTAGGTAACATTATCAGTGCAAGGGAGTGTGGGTTTTGCTCTCTGTTTATATATTCTAGCTTTTCTACCAGTGTTGGTGAGTATGTGGTTTTCTCCTTAGTAGTTCTTTAATTAGGATATTGTTTTCTCCTGATTTTTGGTCTGGTGATGTTCATCACTGCTGAGTTACCTACCCGGCGAAAAATGCCTCTTTGATGAAAGCTGCAGAGGAAAAAAACACACACAAAAAAACCCCGGTGATCATCTCCTAATGTGTACACAAGCTTTGCCAAAATTTTGGGATCTCCTCCCCTCCATTCCCCCCCCCCGCCCATTCGACCCCACTGTAGCTTAAATGGAGAGAAAAGACTGGCACTCCCGGGTACCATACAGACAATGCTGTTGCTATGACGACCCTTCCTTTGCAGAAGATGCTCCTCTGGGTTCCATGGCAACCAGGCTAGGTCAGCCCCTTCAGGTAAATAAGTTGATATTTATGGTCCCCCCCATCCTTCGCACAGGTAACACCCACGCCTGGCGAACAAGGCTTAAAGCATCGCCATGGATACTGGATTGCAAACTTCGACAACTTCTCTCGCGGTCGGTTGTTATAGGAGGAAGAAAGGGCTGGCGGCTGTGACTAAGGAGCATTGATGCAACAGGCAAATTCTTCACGCATCTGTCCTGATTGTTTGAAGCCCGTTTATCTTTCCCGACTAGCTCTTAACACCTTGATTCATCTTCCTCCAATCCGGCAACTGAAATTTACTTCTCTCATGACTGCACTGTTACTTATTTATTTTCTTTGAAATATTCATATAACCTGCCTGTCCTCGATTGAAATGAAACAGCAGTAGGCAGTTTTTAGGGGATGTACGAGCTGAGCCATCACTTTCAAAGACGAAAGTCTCAAATCCAAGCTTGTCGCAGGCGGGAGGGGGGGAAAAACCATAACAGTAATTCTAAAAAAAATAATAATTAAAAAATCTGGAATAGTTTATAACCAGTGATGGATGAATTCCGTTTGGGTCCCCGTCCTCTTTGTCTGCCAACGGTGGTTTATTATTTATTTATTTATTTATTTGATTTATATGCCACCCTTCTCCGGAGACTCAGGGCGGCTTACAATGTGTTAAGCAATAGCCTTCATACTTTTGTAAATACCTGCTTAGTAGGACTTTTGCCCCCCCCCTCACCCTCAGCGGTGTTCTTTTTTATACAAAATCAGCTTATTGCCCCCACAATCTGGGTCCTCATTTTACCTACTTCGGAAGGATGGACGGCTGAGTCAACCTTGAGCCTGGTGAGATTTGAACTTGCAGTAATTGCAGGCAGCTGGCAACTAAGTGCTACTTTAAGCACTTAGTCCACTGCGCCACCAGGCTCATTGTCTTAAGATGATCTGGGACATTTTATGACAGCTTTCCCTTAAGGTTATTCAGCCATGAATGATGACAAGTCCAATAAATCTAGGCTGGGCATCAGATTAGGGGAGAAGGATGGCTTTGCAGAAATTCATCGTGCGAGGATGTTTTCCGATGTGAAATCAATGGGCCTCTGAGGAAGGAAATGCACCTGTTTCCTCTAACCCTTATGGACGGGTTGCAGCCGAGAGCCTGCGCTGTGAATATATGAAAGGCAGAGAAGGAATAATGGAAGACAGGTTTAAAGGTAGCCAATTATACTTAGAGGCTTTTAGGAGTTGCTCCTGGAAATTGTGTTGGCGGGTATCTGCGCTGTAGAATAGAATAGAATAGAATAGAATAGAGTAGAGTAGAGTAGAGTAGAGTAGAGTAGAGTAGAGTAGAGTAGAGTAGAGTAGAGTAGAGTAGAGTAGAGTAGAATAGAATAGAATAGAATAGAATACAGTAGAATAGAATAGAATAGAATAGAATAGAATAGAATAGAATAGAATAGAATACAATAGAATAGAATAGAATAGACTAAACTAAACTAGAGTAGAGTAGAGTAGACTTAGTGGAGTGGAGTGGAGTGGAGTGGAGTAGGGTAGAGTAGAGTAGAGTAGAATAGAATGGAATGGAATGGAATGGAATGGAATACAATACAATACAATACAATACAATACAATACAATACAATACAATACAATACAATACAATACAATACAATACAATACAATACAATATGATAGAGTAGAGTTAGTAGAGTAGAGTAGAATAGAATAGAATAGAGTAGAGTACAGTACAGTAGAATAGAATAGAATAGAAAATAGAATAGGATAGGATTCTATTCTATTCTATTCCATTCCATTCCATTCCATTCCATTCCATTCCATTCCATATTCTATTCTATATTCTATTCTATTCTATTCTATTCTATTCTATTCTATTCTATTCTATTCTATTCTATTCTATTCTATTCTATTCTATTCTATTCCATTCCATTCCATTCCATTCCATTCCATTCCATATTCTATTCCATTCCATTCCATTCCATATTCTATTCTATTCTATTCTATTCTATTCTATTCTATTCTATTCTATTCTATTCTATTCTATTCTATTCTATTCTATTCTTATGACTCTCAACTGTTCCAGCCTAAGAATCCTAATTTTAGAAATTTGGAGGAAGCTGTGCATTTGAATGGCAAATATAATTTGCAGAATAGCGTTTATTAGGCTACAGTATCCTACAAATTGCATATTAGAAAATTAGGTTATGAGTGGGTGTAGTTTTTTTTAATTGCAAGTGTTGTGTCTTATTGTGGTTGTAAATATATTGGGGCCCTGGTTGATCCTATTGCGTTTGTGTGATTTTACATGCTGTTTACTTCTTCATTCGTGACGTTTTTATCGTCGTTGGACTGCACCCCAGCTGGGAGTGATGCAAAGGGGAGAAACAGATTATAAATATTTTTCTGTTTGTTTTGCCGTGCTTTGATTCGATTATAGGAATGCTTGCCTTTAGAGTGACTTTTTGAGTGTAAATTCATTGATTATAAATCAAATATAAATTCTAGTTTGATGAAAAGAAGGACTAGGGGAGACAGGCTGCCCCAAAGAAGAGGGAGTCAAGCTATTCTCCAGAGCACCTGAGGGCAGGACAAGAAGCAATGGGGGGAAACTAATCAAGGAGAGAAGCAACTTAGAACTAAGGAGAAACTTCCTGACAGTTACGACAATTAATCAGTGGAACAAACTTCCTCCAGAAGTTGTGAATGCTCCAACACTTTGATTTATATGCCGCCCTTCTCCAGAGACTCAAGACGGCTTACAATGCGTTAAGCAATAGCCTTCATACTTTTGTATATTTATACAAAGTCAGTTTATTGCTCCCACAATCTGGGTCCTCATTTTACCTCCCTTAGGAAGGATGGAAGCCTGAGTCAACCTTGAGTCTGGTGAGATTCAAACTTACAGCAATTGCAGGCAGCTGGAGTTAATTACAATGCATTAGTCTGCTGCGCCACCCGGCTCTTTGATTTTTGCTTGTCCGAAGGTCACAAAAGAGGATCACAGGACACAGCAATGGTCATAAATGTGAACCCATCGCTGAGCAGTCGAGTTTTGATCACGTGACCATGGTGTGGGGATACCGCCAAGATTGTAAGTAACCATATTCCATATCCAGCTTTGGAGCAGAAGCATAGTGGTTAGCACAGCGATCGTATAGAAGGGATACTGAGCAGTGCAAAGGGCAGGTGAGGGTGAAGCCTTGGGTGGGTGGGAGGCAAAAGCAGGTAAGGGGCTGGAGACCTTCCTAAAAAGACCTCACCTGTGGCACCCTCAAGCCTCCCGAGCTTTATTTTCACTAGCAGAGGGTTGCAGGAGGCTGTGGTAGCTGAAAACGGAACTCGGAAGCCAGTGGTGGGATTCAATTTTTTTTACTACCGGTTCTGTGGGCGTGGCTTGGTGGGGCGTGGCTTGGTGGGCATGGCAGGGGAAGGATACTGCAAAATCTCCATTCCCTTGCCACGGGGATGCTGTTTTGTGTTGTGATTTGGCTGACCACTGGCCAAATCACAATACGATTTCATTTCATTTTGTGCCTTTTCCTGGGCAATCCAATTCTGGCACTGCTTCCCTGAGAAAGTTGGTTGGGGGGGGCATCCTTTTCTCTCCGGCCCCCAGAGCCCTCAGCTGCAGCCTCTTGGAAGGGCATGTCCTGTTTTCCTTTCCCTGAAGCTCTGGGCTCAGAAATATTAACATTACCAGCTTCCTTCAGCCAGAATGCATCCTATTCCCACTGACTCAGGACCAGATGTATCCCAGTACCTTGGAGGAAGGACTCCAAGGTGCAACAGATGAATTGGGGAGTAGGGCAAAGCATAGCTGGCTGGAGAATTCTGGGAGTTGAAGTCCACAAGTCTTAAAACTGCCAAATTTGAGGACCTCTGTCTTACACCATTTCTGACAAATCAAGAAGGCTTCAAGCCTTCTTCTTGAAGGCTTCCAGGGATGAAACTCCCCCAACTTCTGAAGGCAACTTCTGTCCCATGGGTTGATTGTTTTCTCTGTCAGAAAATTCCTCCTCATTTCTAGGAGAGTTGTAAGGTTTCCTGTTATTCTTATAATAGGCCAATTTAAAAAACAAAAAAAAGTTAGAAGAATGCTGAGCCTGGTGAATAATTGAGGGAGGATCTGATCTTCCTGCCTGACTTACTTCTCTAAAATTTGGACTTCCACTCAGGTCTGAATTTCTATTCTGGAAATTTTGCCAGCTGGGGGGAAGAGGAGAAACAACCGTCCTTGAGAAAGCCAGCTCTCCTCTCCCCCTCGTTCCTCCAACTGTTTTCTTCCTTCCTTTTTCAGCCAGTTTACGCCTCCAAGAATGCAGCTCTTGAATTAAAAAGCCGGCTGAGGACGCAGCTGATGGGGCCTGGAAGCTGCTCTTCACGTCAGCAACACGCATTATTTGGCCTTGTTTTGTTTTCAGGAGTTGCGGCAAAAACAAAATTCCTTCCCTCCCTCCCTCCTTCCTTTTCTTTCCTGGGCACCTGCAGGCTGCATCCGGTGAGTTTCCAGGCAAACTCCAAAGCTGGGATTTTAGCACCGGAAGGGGCACAGAGCTTGGCTTGAGGTCGAAACACCGGGCAGATTGGACACTGAGCGGTGGAGGTAGAAATATGGAAGCTTTGGGGCTGCAGGTCTCACAAACTTCCCACTGGATGCTTGAAATGCGACTGTCTGCATTGAAGTTGGAAGGGACCCCATGCCCAAGCAGGAGACCCTACACCATTTCTGACTGATGCCAGTCCAGTCTCTTCTTGAAAGCCTCCAGTGATGAAGCTCCCACAACTTCTGAAGGCCACTTCTGTTCCATGGGTTGATTGTTCTCACGGTCAGAAAATTCCTCCTGATTTCCTGGTTGAATCTCTCCTTGGTCAGTTTCCCTCCATTATTCCTTGTCTGGCTTTCGGGTGCTTTGAAAAACAGCCTTCCTCTCTGTGGCAGCCCCTCAAATATTGGAAGACTGCTATCCTGTCTCCCCTGGTCCTTCTCTTCACTAGACTAGCCATGCCCAGTTCCTGCAACCGTTCATCGTATGTTTTATCCTCCAGTCCCCTCATCATCTTGGTTGCTCTTCTCTGCACTTTTTCTAGAGTCTCCACATCTTTTTAATAGTGTGGTTGAATCTCTCCTTGTTCAGTTTCCATCCATTATTCCTTGTCTGGCCTTCGGGTGCTTTGGAAAATAGCTTGACCCCCTTCCTCCTCTCTGGGGCAGCCCCTCAGATATTGGAAGACTGCTATCATGCCACTCCTGGTCCTTTTTCCCCCATTAAACTAGACATGCCCAGTTCCTGCAAGTTTTAGCCTCCAGTCCCCTCATCATCCTGGTTGCTCTTCTCTGCACTCTTTCTAGAGTCTCCACATCTTTTTTATAGTGTGGTGACCAAAACTGGATGCAGTAGTCTAGATGTGGTCTTACTAGGGCTTTATAGAGTGGGATTAGTACCTCCCTTGATCTTGATTGTATCCCACTGTTAATGCAGTTTAGGACTGCATTGCTTCTGAATAAAATTGTGTTAAAGATGAACAAAAGTCTCTACAAATTTAAGACCGGGCCAATATTCTGTTCAGAAAAGATGCATTGTATGTTCGTTTGTGCGTTTAAAAAATAAAAAAAAACTTTACCCCAAAAAGAAAGAAAGAAAGAAAATTATTGTAAACAGAAACCGTGGACATTATTTCCCTCCTGGTAACTAACATGAATGTTGAGCCCAGCGTGGTGCATTTAATATTCTTTCACCATCCTGGGTAGTTCTCGGAAGAGGGACAGATGGTGTTCCCAACACTGTCATCGGATCTCCAATTTGAATGGATTCCAGATCGGAGGTAACATTTTGCTCTCGGTTTCAGCTGTGCTTTATATTTGGAGCTGAGATTTTGGGCCGAGTCAAACATTTTTATTTTATTTTTTTTAAATTTGATTTATATGCCGCCCTTCTCTGGAGACTCAGGGCGGCTTACAATGCGCTAAGCAATAGCCTTCATACTTTTGTATATTTATACAAAGTCAGCTTATTGCCCTCACAAACTGGGTCCTCAATTTACCCACCTTAGAAAGGATGGAAGGCTGAGTCAACATTGAGCCTGGTGAAATTCGAACTTACAGTAATTGCAGACAGCTGAATGTTCTCCTTCCTTCCTTCCTTCCTTCGTTCCTTCCTTCCTTCCTTTTTTTAATTTGATTTATATGCCGCCCTTCTCCGGAGACTCAGGGCGGCTTACAATGCGTTAAGCAATAGCCTTCATACTTTTGTATATTTATATTTATACAAAGTCAGCTTATTGCCCCCAACAAACTGGGTCCTCAATTTACCCACCTTATAAAGGATGGAAGGCTGAGTCGACCTTGAACCTGCCTGGGATTGAACTCACAAGTAATTGCAGCAGCTGGATCTTAAATGCTGCCTTTGTAGGAGGCATTACTCCCCTACGCTACTCAGGCTCCTTTACCCTAGCTTGCTGATGGATGTCAAAACTGATTTGAACATTCACCTATGCAGGTAATCCTTGACTTACAAACAGCTCATTTAGTGACCGAAGTTACGACGACACTGAAAAAAAGTGACTTATGACTATTTTTCAACCTTATGACCGTTATAGCCAGGAGCAAAACCCGTCGCTACCAGTTCGCTCGTGGGCACGTGCGTGCTTATCCGCAGATGTGACGCTTCACATGATTCACATCCGGATGCTTGGCAAACTGACTCACATTTATGACGGCGTCATGCGATTTCCCCTTTTGCAACCTTACGGCCAGCGACGTCGATGGGGAAGCCAGGTTCACGTAACAACAACCTGGTTACCAATTTAACAATGGGCAGTGATTCACTTAACAACTGTGGCAAGAGAGGTTGTACAATGGGGCAAAACTCACTTAACAAAAGTCTCATTTAGTGACATAGGTTCGGGGCTCAGTTGTGGCCGTTAAGTGGAGACCCGCCTTATTCCGCTTTGCTCGCAGCTTTCCGTTTTAAGTTTCCTCTGAAGTTAAAAAATTCTAAAACGCTTTTTAAAATGGATGAGGCTGGCAGTAAGGGAAGGGCTGAAGACACGTGGCAGTGGTGAAATCCTGTGAGGTTTGCCACCAGTTTGCTGCCTGCGCATCAAATGCATACTGTGTGCGTGTATGTGCATTGTGCACTAAATACATGCTGTGCGCATGCCAAATGCATGCTGTGCACACATACGCACCACAGGTGTTACTGCACAAGTACAGAGAAAGGAGGCTTAAGAAGGTAAGTAGCACAATGAGGGGGGGAAACAGCTATGTGGCGTGATTTAGATTCCCTTTCTGCGCAGTTAAAATTTTTAAATAGTATTTCCTATTCAGTTCCTATTCAGTTGGGGTGTCTTTCTCTTTTTCATCCATGCCGCTGTAAGTATACGCAGTAATAGATAATCTGTATCTTTCTTGTATTTACCCTCTGTCATTCCCAAGAGAAAAAAATCCAGTTTGACTTCTGTATTTATTAACAAAATTTCTTCCAATCAGCTCTTTATTAACTTCCAATATTTTTTTGCCTTTGAGCATTCCCACCACATATGGTAGTAGTTCCCCGGGGACACCTTATACTTGCCACGGGCCAAAGAATTTCCCTTGTTGATTTGTGCTAATCTTGTGGGGGGAGGTGCCCCCTATAAAACATCTTATATAAATTTTTCGTATATGAGGTTGCTAATGTGATTTTTAATTTTTTTTCCCCGTAGAGTCTGCCAATTGTCCAAATCAATACTATGGCCCAAATATTTACTCCAAATTATCATTGTTTCTTTGACTTGTTCCTCAATCGTGTCTTGTTCCAATAAATAACAATGTAATTCACTTATGGTCTTACCCCCCCTACTTAATAAAATCTTATCTAATTCTGATAATTCTTGCTTTATACCCCATTCCTTTTTGTCTTTGCTAAATTTAGATTGTATTTGAAGGTATGCCCACCATTCCAATTCAATTCCTTCTTCCTTTAAAATATTTCTCACTTTCAATTCTCCTCTCTCATTCAGAATATCTTTATAGGGGACAACCCCCCCCCCCCGAGTTAGTAAAATTTGGATGAGTATACATTTCCAATGTTGACACCCAGTTGGGACTTTCTATACAATTGCTTCTTTTTTGTGTTAATCCAAATGTCTAGTAGAGCCCTCCTGATTTAATGCCTCTGGAAGTAGTGATGGACTTTATGCTTTTCCTCCCATAAAATAGCATGAAGTGGCCACTTTTCTATGGATAGCTGAGATTCCCCAGGGAAATTAATCAACTGTGGTGAAAAGATCTGGTCAAGAGAGATCATTCAAATCTAGGCTAATAAAATTGATCACCCAAGAAAGCGGGAGGGAAAAACTCTTCCCTTAACTAGGGGCGACTTGATGGAGCTGAGCGTTTACTGGCCGGATGCCCTTCCTGACGCCACGTGGAGTTCGCAGCAGACGTTCTTTGCCTTTGCGCCCAGGGTAAGAGAAACATCTGCCGCTACCTAGGATTGAACTCTCAACCTTCCGAAAGGGAGGCGATTAGCTTCACCGCTAGGCCACCACGCCGCTCGCAAGAAAAGGGGAAACTTTTGAGTGAAATATAAGTCAGGACCTTGGAGAGTTCTGGCTTGAAGGAAGGGATGATACGATGCTGGGCTGCATTCAAGCAGCACAAAATTTTTATTTCTCTCGCCTGATGACCGATGGACACTTCAGCTGGAATACAATCTACAATTCTGGGCCTCACGTTTTTAGATGGACAGAATAGAATAGAATTCTTTATTGGGCAAGCGTGATTGGACATACAAGGAATTTGTCTCCGAGGTAGAAGGTCTTAGTGTACATATAAGCAACAAGAGATAAATGTATTTATTTATTATTTATTAGTTCCATTCATAATCAAAATCATAATCATAAAACATAATCATCATAAATCATAAGATGTTGACAAGTTACAGCAGGATTCTTCTTTTTCTTCTTCTTTCTCTTCCTCCTCCTCCTCTTCTTCTTCTTCCTCCTCCTCCTCCTCTTCTTCTTCTTCCTCCTCCTCCTCTTCCTCTCCTCCTCCTCCTCCTCTTCTTCTCCTCCTTCTCCTTCTTCTTCTTCCATATCTGTCATCGGACATTGGCAATCATGCTGGCGATCCTATTTTTATCAACCGCTGCATAAAAAGTGGTGCTGAGTTTTGTGCAAACCGGTCCCTTAGATTTTGAAGCCACGATATTATTCTTCTACCTGGACCTCGTTTGCCTTCAATCTTTCCCTGGAGGATTGATTGAAGTATGCCATATTTTTTCCGGGTGTCGCATCACATACAGCTGGATAGGGAAGGGAAACACTTAACTTCGCTACTGGTTCACAAATGTGAGTGCACACGCCACCTACACCTATGCACAGAGCGTTTTGCACACGCACAGAGGGTAAAAAATAACCTCAGGGCAGGTGGATGGAGACTCCCACAGCCGTCGCTACCAGTTCGCACAAACCAGTTAGAACCGGCTGAATTTCACCACTGGTAACAAGGATAAAAGCTAAGAAGGGTAACAAGAAAGGCAGTTTTGTCAAGTGATTAAGGCTAGAAACTTGGGTTTCTCCAGTCTCCAGACTGATGAATCCACATACAGACGGGAGGTTGAACAACTCATGGTGCGACCGGAACAATCTGGAACTGAGCACACTCAAAACCGTAGAAATAGTGGTCGACTTTAGGAGAAACCTTTCCATACTTCCACCTCTCACAATACTAGACAACACAGTATCAACAGTAGAGGCCTTCCAATTTCTAAGTTCTACCATATCGCAAGATCCAAAATGGACACCCAACATCAAAAACGTCATCAAAAAAGCACAACAAAGAATGTTCTTTCTGTGCCAACTCAGGAAGCTCAAACTGCCCAAGGAGCTGCTGATCCAGTTCTACAGAGGAATTATTGAGTCTGTCATCTGCACCTCCATCACTGTCTGGTTTGGTTCTGCAACCCAACAAAACAGACAGAGACTTCAGAGGATAATTTGAACTGCAGAAAAAACAATTATTATCAACCTGCCTTCCATGGAGGACCTGTCTACTGGACGAGTCAAAAAGAGGGCTGGGAAAATATTTACTAGACCCCTCGCATCCTGGACATAAATTGTTTCAACTCCTACCCTCAAAACAACGCTATAGAGCACTGCACACCAGAACAACTAGACACAAGGACAGTTTTTTCCGAATGCCATCACTCTGCTAAACAAATAATTCCCTCAACACTGTCAAACTAGTTACTAAATCTGCACTACTATTAATTTCATCGTTCGCACCACCCATCTCCTTCCACTTATGACTGTATGACTGTAATTTCGTTGCTTGTATCTTTACGATTTATATTGATATTGTTTCCTGATTGCTTATTTGTTCCCTAGGAGTATCATTAAGCGTGGTATCTTATGATTCTTGATGAACGTATCTTTTCTTTTATGTACACTGAGAGCGTATGCACCAAAGACGAATTCCTTGTGTGTCCTATCACACTTGGCCAATAAAAAATTCTAATTGTAATTCTTCTAATTCTAATGTGAGATAGCAGACCCCTAAGAAAGCTCTGGGCTATATGCCAGAAAATGTATTCTTTTCCTCCTTTCTGAGGTCTTTTGTTTCCAGAGTGCTGAGATAATCATGAGGTCTGCATGAACCAGTGGATATGAACTTATGTTTCTAATACTATGACGATCTGTGCAAGCTGTGTAAACTATAAGAAGTTTAAGAAAAAGTTTTTATGCGGCAGCTTCCGTTTTGGCTTTTTCTCTCTGCCTGCTCTGTTTAAGGTGGGAGATAAAAACGTCACCCAGTTTTCTGATCAGAAATAAAACTGATTATCAGTTGCCTCGTGTTCAGAGTTTCATCGGATTATATTGCAGTGCTCATGTCCTTCCCACATTTATTAACATTTGCAATATTAATATATTTAATCTATTATTTACTGGCATATGGGAGCCTCTCTTCTAACCTCCTGAGCAGTGAGCAAGTTGTCCTTAAATTGCCCCTCGCCGTTAGGTATTAAACTTTCTCTGCAAAATTTATATTCGCGTTGGCTAACCTGTTGCGTTTCAAGACAGGTTAGACTTCCAGAATTCCCAGCCAGCTTGATCAAACTGCCTAGGAATGTTGGTGACTCAAAACACATTTGAAGAACACCAGCTGGGGAAGACTTATTATGCTGATCTTATTATTCACAGAACCGTAACTTCATTTTCAGGGATAGAGTCTCTGGGCAACCGTAACTCTCTTTTTTTGTGTCTTGGGCAGTTTTGTCTCTAGTCAAGAACGGATTGAAACCTTCTAAAAATTTTGAATTGAAAAATTGAAAATTTTGAATTGAAAAAATTGAAACCTGCTAAGACTAAGAGGGACGTGGCAGCTCAGTGGCTAAGACGCTGAGCTTGTCAATCGAAAGGTCGGCAGTTCAGTGGTTCGAATCCCGAGTGCTGCATAACGGGGTGAGCTCCCGTGACTTGTCCCAGCTTCTGCCAACCTAGCAGTTCGAAAGCACGTGAAAAAGGCAAGTAGAAAAATAGGGACCAACTTTGGTGGGAAGGGAACAGCGTTCCGTGCGCCTTTGGCATTGAGTCATGCCGGACACATGACCACGGAGACATCTTTGGACAGCGCTGGCTCTTCGGCTTTGAAATGGAGATGAGCACCGCCCCCTAGAGTCGGGAACGACTAGCACATATGTGCATGGGGAACCTTTACCGTTAAGACTTTTGAGAAATTGCTTTTTTTAGCTATTCTGGAGGTGATTTGGCTGGATCCAGTGCCCATACGGAGCGATTCATTTGCAGGCTACAATTGTGTAATCAGGAGCATGGTGAGAGTTTGGGATAATTTCAGGAGGCTGGCTAACTCCAGGATTTGCAGTCACAGGGTTCTGAATCATGCTGATAAATCGAGTCAGATCCTAGATGTAATGATCTGTTAGGAACGGTGATTTTAGGGGGCCCTGAAATACACCATTAGTATTTCTCTCTTCTCTGGCAGGAATCATGATGCTAACTGTGTCTACATGCTCAACATCTTGGAACCAAATCATAGACGGGAAATGTTTGCCAGTCCCAATCCTGGCAGATATGTGCAGATTTGAAAGCTGAATTCTCTTATAATGCCTTGGTAAGGCCACACTTGGAATATTGCATCCAGTTTTGGTCACCACGATGTAAAAAAGATGTGGAGACTCTAGAAAGAGTGCAGAGAAGAGCAACCAGGATGATTAGGGGACTGGAGGCTGAAACATATGAAGAATGGTTGCAGGAACTGGGTATGTCTAGTTTAATGAAAAGAAGGACTAGGGGAGACATGATAGCAGTCTTCAAGTATCTCAGGAGCTGCCCCAAAGAAGAGGGAGTCAAGCTATTCTCCTGAAGGCAGGACAAGAAGCAGTGGGTGGAAACTAATCAAGGAGAGAAGCAACTTAGAACTAAGGAGAAATTTTCTGACAGAAGAATTAATCAGTGGAACAACTTGCCTCCAGAAGTTGTGAATTTTTTTAAAAAATTGATTTATATGCCGCCCTTCTCCGAAGACTCAGGGCGGCTTGCAATGCGTTAAGCCATAGCCTTCATACTTTTGTATATTTATACAAAGTCAGCTTATTGCCTCCACAAACTGGGTCCTCGTTTTACTTACCTTAGAAAGGATGGAAGGCTGAGTCAACCTCGAGCCTGGTGAGATTTGAACTTGCAGTATTGGCAGACAGCTGGTCTTTAATTACAATGCTTAGTCTGCTGAGCCACTAGGCCCAATGCTCCAACACTGGAAGTTTTTAAGAAGAGGTTGGATAACTTTCAGGATAATCAGTTGGTCAGTTGTATCCCAAGGTACAACTTTCCCTCTATACTGGGGAGTCCAAACTTGACAACTTTAAGATCTGGGGCTGGCTGGGGAATTCTGGGAGTTGAAGTCCACAAGTCCTAAAGCTGCCAAGGCAAGGCACCCCTGCTTTATACTCTAATTTTCCCCTTTCGTGTTTGGAAATAAGTTTGAAAACTGGAGACACCATTCAACAAGACACCTTTATAAACAGCCCTTGGAGATTCTTACAAAGCCCAGAACGAGGAAGCAAATATGGAAGTGCAGGATGTTTTTTTTTTAATCTTTTTCTCGCAGCAGAATTAAAAAAATACCATATAATGCAACCAGTTCTATGACAAGCACACTTTCCCCCAGAAGATTAGTATTCTTACAATTCAAGCAAAGAGAAGAAGTAAACTCCATTTCATGTATAAAGTCTTTCTTTGAGAAGTTCAGGCAACTCAGTCCAGAGGGTTTCCCAGAAGACAGGGAGAACGTTAATCCCAGAAGGCAGAGGGATTAGATTATGATGGATAGAAATTCCACCAGTTTTTAATATTCAACTGCACCCCTGCAATCAGCATTTGCAACCCTTTTTTCTTAATATATATTTATTACGTTTTATCAACAAGAATACAATGCAAAACAAAGGAAACCCCCCAAAACGTATCTCCAATAATAATAAAAATTGTGTACAATCATCATCATCATCATCCAAATATCAAATAAATCTAACATTAAACATACCAAAAAAAAAAAAATCCATCCTGGCTGGAAGCTGGAAAGAAAATTTATTTTATGATTAGAAGTTGGGCGATCGCGTCGATGATAAGATAGAAATCTCACCATTGGAAATATTTGTTTATATATTTGTCCTGGTTAAATAAGGATGAGAAGAACGTAGATAGTTATTTGTAAATCACCTTGAGGTTTTTTTTTTAACCTACGTCCTCTGGACAGTTTGCCCTGAGAACCAAACTTTTCTGTCGTGGCTTTGGCCCAATAGAGTCCTGGTTGTGGTTGGACTTTGGCCCATCTCCTCTAAAACGGCAAATTTCTGGGCTCTCTCCTGGAAGGAAATACCGTAGCATCAGTGCTGGGATTGAAAAGTTTTTACTACCGGTTCTGTGGGCGTGGCTTGGTAGGGGAAGGATACTGCAAAATCTCCATTCACTCCTGACTCCAGGAGGAACAATACCGCAAAATCCCCTTCCCTCCCCACTCCAGGGGAAGGATACTGCAAAATCCCCCTTCCCTTCCCCACTCCAGGGGAAGGATACTGCAAAATCCCCCTTCCCTCCCCACTCCAGGAGAACGATACTGCAAAATCCCCATTTCTTCTCCACTCCAGGGGAAGGATACTGCAAAATCCCCCTTCCCTCCCCACTCCAGGGGAAGGATACTGCAAAATCCCCATTTCCTCCCCTCTCCAGGGGAAGGATACTGCAAAATCCCCATTCCTTCCCGATCAGCTGGGACTCAGGAGGCAGCCAATTGATCAGGGGCAGTGCTTGCCAAAGATGGTATTTGCCGGTTCTCCGAACTACTCAAAAATTCCGCTACCAGTTTGCCAGAATCGGTCAAAACCAGCTGAATACCACTCTCTGCGTAGCATCACTGAACTGGTGGAAGATTCAATCCAGATTTGTCGGGAAGCTTTGGGAACTTGGTAAAAGGAGCTTTGGAAGGAATCTCTCGTTCTAACTTGGAAGAAAGGACCGTTTTCTTTTCAAACACTAAACATTTGGTCTCGCAAAAGTTTGGCCTGAAATATTTTCCTGCCAGGGTTTCCTGGTGTTTCCTGCCTTGTGCGTTCACTTCAGTCAAGAGTAGGAGAGAAAAATAATCCTCTGCCATGCTTGAAAAGAGGAATGTCATAGCTGGATGTCAGTACCGGCAGTCCTCGACTTACGACCGCAGCAAAATTTCGGTTGTTAAATGAGACATTTCTTAAGTGAGTTTTGCCCCGTTTTACGACCTTCCCTGCCACAGGTGTTAAGTGAATCATTGCCCATTGATAAGTTAGTAACCTGCTTGTTAAGTGAACCTATTGATTTTGATTGTCAGAAGGTTGCCGAAGGGGAATCACACATGACCTTGGGACACAGCAGTGGTCATAAATATGAATCAGTTGCCAAGCCCCTGAATTTCGATCACATGATCACAGGGGAGGCTTTAACTGTGAAAAAAGGGTCATAGCTGTGAAAAATGGCCGTAAGTCCCTTTTTTCACTGCCATTGAAACTGTGGTCACTAAATGAGCCGTTGTAAGTCAAGGACCGCCTTTATTTTAGGAGGAGATCAGTGACAGCAAAGAGATTTTCTGTTTTGTTTTAAACTACGGTAGCTCCATAACTCCGTCTAGTACAGTGTTTCTCAACCTTGGCCGCTGGACGATGGGTGGACTTCAACTCCGAGGAGTTGAAGTCCACCCATCATCCAGCGCCAAGGTTGAGAAACACTGGTCCATAGTTGTCCCACATTTTGCAGAAAAATTTGACATCAACCGAAAACAGCACAATTCTCGACTTACAACAATTCGTTTCATGACTGCTCAAAATGACGGCACTGAAAAAAGTGACTTACGACCGTTTTTCGCACTTACGACCATCGTGGCATCCCCATGGTCATCCAAGATCAAAATTCAGACATTTGACAATTGATTCGTATTTATGACGGTTGCAATGTCCTGGGGTGTGGGTGTGTGTGTCATGTGATCAACATTTATAAGCAAAGTCACTTAACAAGTGTGGCAGGAAATGTCCGTGAAATGAGGCAAAATTCCCTTAACAAATGTCTCTCAAATAGCGACCGAACTGTTGGCCTCAAATGTGGTCATAAACTGAGGTCTAGCTGTAGTTTACTGCAAGGCTAAACCTATCCCAGGATCTTTGAGGGCCCGGTGATCGTACTAACCATCTTTTCTAAAAATTACTGGCAAACTTTCCACCATTTTGAGACAGAAAACATATGCAAAGTGTCTTGGGAGACCCAAACTATATACAAAACGTTTTTCAACAATAACAATGCTGCCAAACCATTCCTCAAATGATTGCTTTTTTAAAAAAAAATAAATAAAAATGAACAAAGCTTCCTGAATTTCACAGCTTTGCCTCATCAGTGATGGCTTGATTGAGCGGCTTAAGTACCTTCTTAAGCCACATTTTCCAGGAAAATATTTGGGAGGAAGTCATGACGGATAAGCCGGTTGAAACATAATATAAGGGAATATGTAGCCTGGGTATGTTCAAAGATTTCTGAGTTTCAGGAAAAGGGCTGGGACCAAAACGTATCCTGTCCATTTTGTCTCCTGCCATTAATTCAAAATAATATTACAGATTAACAGAGTTAGAAGGGACCTTAGAGGTCATCTATTCCAACCCCCGGTCCAAGCAAACCCTACACTATTTTTGACAGAGGGCAGTCCAGTCTCTTCTTGAAAGCCTCCAGTGATGAAGCTCCCACAACTTCTGAAGGAAACTTCTGTTCCATCGATTGATTGCTCTCACTGTCAGAAAATTCCTCCTTATTTCCAGATTGAATCTCTCCTTGTTCAGTTTCCATCCGTGTCCGATACGCTCTCACAGGGAGGGCCTCCTCAGGGTGCCGTCGGCCAGACAATGTTGGCTGGCGACCCCCAGGGGGGAGCCTTCTCTGTGGGGGCTCCTGCCCTATGGAATGAACTGCCCCCCGGATATAAGAAGGATTCCCGATCTCCGCACCTTCCGTCGGGCACTGAAGACTCTGTTGTTTCACCAAGTAGATAATTTTAAAGGGGTTTAAATCTGTTTTAAAGGGGTTTTAGCAAGGGGTTTTATCGGACGGCCAAATAGTTGAATTTATTTTAATAGTTTTAATTTTTGTGTAGGATTGTTTTAATATGGCTGTGAAGTGCCCTGAGTCCCTCGGGAGAAGGGCAGTATAGAAATAAAATAAATACAAATACAAATATAAAATAGTAATCGCCAGGATGCAAAAATTCCTGGGGTAACTTTTGTGTCCCAAATATTGCAGCATTTTTGTCAGGGCAGGAAAACAAGAAAGGAAGGTTCTACATTTAGGCAAAAGAAACAAAATGCACAGGTACGGTATATGTGATACCTGACTCAAGAGTAGTAACTGTGAGAGGGATCTTGGAGTCCTAGTGGACAACCATTTAAATAGGAGCCAGCAACTGCCAAAAAAGCCAACACAGTTCTGGGCTGCATCAACAGAGGGATAGAATCAAGATCGCGCAGTGTTAATACCACTTTATAATGTCTTGGTAAGGCCACACTTGGAATACAGCATTCAGTTTTGGTGTTTGTTCCCCCCATCATCCAAATTCATCCAAATTCAAGAATTTAGCACTGTGGATCAGCCACGCTTTATTATATATGAAAAAGGAAAACCTTTGGCAGTGAAAATCCAGCGATAACATTGCTCCTGCAAATCTGTTGCCCGAAATGACAGTGCGAATGCCTTGTTGCGGTGGCTGGTGGCCAGCAAATTTGAAATGGAGTGTAAAATGTGAAAACCCCTTCAGGGATGGATGTTCCCTTCCAGTGGGAGGAAATCTTGGCTAAGAAGCTCGCTTGAATCACAGTCAATGCGCAGAGTTTGGGAGGGGGCGGAAGAGTGGCATTTCGGCTTTCGAGAGAGGCCACAGCCAGAAAAAAAAAAGCCAAAAGAAAATTTGAATTTGGATGCATTGAAATCTAAATCACATTTAAATGATTTAGATGAACGTAAATTAACAGAATGGGGACGCAGTGGCTCAGGGGTTAAGATGCTGAGCTTGTCGATCGGAAGGTCGGCAGTTCAGCGGTTCGAATCCCTAGTGCTGCGTAACGGGGTGAGCTCCCGTGGCTTGTCCCAGCTTCTGCCAACCTAGCAGTTCGAAAACACGTAAAAAAAAAATGCAAGTAGAAAAATAGGGACCACCTTTGGTGGGAAGGGAACAGCGTTTTGTGCGCCTTTGGTGTTGAGTCATGCCGGCCACATGACCACCGAGACGTCTTTGGACAATACTGGCTCTTCGGCTTTGAAATGGAGAGGAGCACCGCCCCCTAGAGTCGGGAACGACTAGCACGTATGTACAAGGAGATCCTTTACCTTCACCTTTAAATTAACCAAAGTGATTTAATTAACATAAGTTTTGTTTAAATCACCACATATTTCATATGTTTTCTCCTCGTAGACATTGGACAGATTGCAGTTCCAAAGCCACACCCCACTGTCCTGATTTACACAACGTAGACCCATTGCCCTCAACCGGATTACACCATCAGAATATCGATGGCAAGCGGACAATTTCATTCCTCAAATTTCCCAAGCACTTGTGCAATGAAGCGAAAATTGGGCAGAAGTTCAGACGGAGTAAGTGAGCCAGAGCTCTTAAAAGTCCCAAACTCGATCGAGCCAAATTTTGTGATCTGCACCAAATCAGCTTTATGCAGGATCAATTGCCAATCTAGAGAACAAGAAATCTATTTTGCCCTGAATTTATATTAAAGGGGCTAATTGTCCAGGCAATGCAAGGCATTTGAACAGTTATTTTTAAAAATCTTACCTATGGAAAGGTTTGCTTTTTATTATTATTATTCCAAATAAAAAGAGATTGGAAATTAAAGGGCTGAACTACATTGATAGGATGGAAGCAGGTCAGAGGTGGGGTTTCAGCCGGTTCTGACAAGTTCTGGAGAACCGGTAGTGGAAATTTTGAGTAGTTCGGAGAACCAGTAAATACCACTTCTGAATGGCCCCACCACCATCTATTCTCTGCTTCCTGAGTCCCAGATAATGAGGAGAAAATGGGGATTTTGCAGTATCCTTCCCCTGGAGTGAGGAGGGAATGGAGATTTTGCAGTATCCTTCCCCTGGATTGAGGAGGGAATGGAGATTTTACAGTATCCTTCTGGAGTGAGGAGGGAATGGAGATTTTGCAGTATACTTCTCCTGGAGTGATGAGAAAATGGAGATTTTACAGTATCCTTCTCCTGGAGTGATGAGAAAATGGAGATTTTACAGTATCCTTTCCCTGGAGTGAGGAGGGAATGGAGATTTTGCAGTATCCTTCCCCTGGAGTGAGGAGGGAATGGAGATTTTACAGTATCCTTCTCCTGGAGTGATGAGAGAATGGAGATTTTAAGTATCTTTCTGGAGTGAGGAGGGAATGGAGATTTTACAGTATCCTTCCCCTGCCATGCCCACCAAGCCAAGCCACGGCCACCAAGCCATGCTACGCCCACCGAGCCACACCCACAGAACCGGTACTAAACATTTTTGAAGCCCACCACTGAAGCAGACAGTGGAGAAAATACGTTGCTATTGTTAAGAATCGGGGAGAAAGCAAGAATCTGTTTGAAGCTTCTGGTTTAGGCACCCAAATCTCTGGGTGCCTCTTTCCGTAGCTAATGATATTATCCCATCCATAATTTCGTCTAAAGCGTATGAGAAAAGAGCAATTTAGCATAATGAAACGATGAAAAGTCCTTAATGGTGTGCAACCACGGGTGGGATTCAGCCGACTCAGACTGGATGCTAATTTTACATCTTGTTTGGCGAACAGGTAGTTGCAAGGACTGGTAAACTCACCCAGTTTACGGGGCTAGGGAAGGGGAAAACGTCTATCCCACCCCATAAAGGACCCACTTGAATGAAAAGCACAGGATCATCATCCTCTTTTTACGACCCGATAATCCCTTGCAGGGTGGAGTCTGGGCAACTGAATGGAGATGAGTGTTTACTGGCCGGATGCTCTTCCTGTTGCCAATGCGGAATTTTATTCAGCAGATACATTCTCATTCTGTCCAGAGAGAGAAAATATCTGCCTCTACCTGGGATCGAACTCACCCACACCAGGATTTTGAAAACGAAGGTGGATGGTCACCTTGCAAAGGAAAGTAATTTAGGAGCCTTGGGTCGTATTAGGAAGTTATACAATTCTTCAAAAAAAACCGTCTCCTAATCTCCATTCGTTTTAATATAATTATATTCTCTACGAAGCTTTCAGATCTCCCAGGGTTTAGATCAGGGGTCTCCAAACTTGGCAACTTTAAGACTTGTGGACTTCAACTCCCAGAATTGAGACTCGTGGACTTCAATTCCCAGAATTCCTCAGCCAGCAAAGCAAAGCTGGTTGAGGAATTCTGGGAGTTGAAGTCCACAAGTCTTAAAGTTGCCAAGTTTGGAGACCCCTGATTTAGATAAAGATTTGGGTTCAGGGACAAGGAGAAGATCTGATCTCCGAGCTGCCAATGCATCGGCGGCCTTAGAAATTTAAGTTCTCCAGGCCTCCATATCTCTCTATTTCAGTCGAACGTCGCTTCTCTCTTTCTCTCTCTGTCCCCAGCACTTGAAAATGATCCCTGATATACGTTTGGTTATAAGATAGCAGAAGACGGAAGATTCGGAAAGATGCAAACACAAAAGAGTGGAGCCAATCCACGCTTTGCCCACTGTTGAGGAACGGGGTGCTTGCTCTTGGGAAGTCCAGCCTTGGATCCAGCCGTCATGCAGGGATACTGGTACCCCCTTCACTATGGAGGGAGGCCTTGGAAACCTCTGTGCTGACTGTGGACAGAGGAAAAGTCTCGTACTTCTCCTTCTCACGACTACAGCTGCAGCGGTAAAGCAAGGCCTTGACTTCTTTCTGGAAATTGCTGTTGAGGAACCCGTAAATGATGGGGTTGATGCAGGTGGAAGCCATGGCTGTGAGGTGGCAGAGGGAGAAAATTAAGTTGTAGTAGCAGACCGAGATCTTCTGGTGGTCCCAGTCATAAAGGGCATTGAAGAACATGAGGGGGAACCAACATGCGGCAAAAGCTACCACAATGCAAGCCAACATGACGTTGACTTTCCGGTGGCTGGTGGCCCGGGAGCCATCTTTGGCTCGCTCCACCATGTCCTTCCGGCGTTGAAGGCGTAGAAAGATGCGGAAGTAGCAGGCGAGGATGAGCAGCAAAGGGAGGCAGTACTGGAAGAGCAGGAGGAACGTGGTGTAAGACAAGCGGTGGTGATCGGAGGGCCAGCGCTCGATGCAGACCAGGTGGTTGGCCAAGGAGTCGAAGGGAAGGCTCAAGTTTTGAAAAGGCTCGTTGGTCAAGATGGTGAAGGACAGGAAGGGAAGGGAAATCCCGCAGGCCACCACCCAGGTGAGACCGACAGCCATATAAGCGTGGTTGGCCGCCGGCTTCCACCCAGTTGGGTTGATGATGAGCTGGTGTCTCTCCAGAGCGATCCAGACCAAGGACAGGATGGACACCGTGATGGAAACACACTGAACAAAGGGGCTGACCTTGCAGATGACTTCTCCCAAGATCCAGTGGTCCATCAGGGTGTAGATGACGGTGACGGGCATGCAAACGAGGGACACGAGGATGTCGGAGAAGGAGAGGTTGGCGATGAATATATTGGTCACGTTCCTCATCTCCTTCTGCTGGACAATGACGCACACCAGGCAGAGGTTGCCCGTCAGCCCCACTGCGATGAGGACGCTGTAAGCCACGATCAGGAAGGTGCTGTTCCCCACCGACTCACCACAGGACATGCCGTGCTCCTCCAACAGGTTCAGTTGCTCCGAGAAGTTCAGGTAGAGGAGACTCAGCAGCTGGTCCATAGCAGTTCCTCCCCCTGCTCCTCAGCAGATGGAAAGATGCCGCCTCTCACCAAAGGAGAGTTCTTTCTCCCACGTACACGGCTGTGTTGATCAGGAATTTCCTGGACCAAGAAAGAATTAGTGCATTGATTATATCTCTATCTCTATCTCTATCTCTATCTCTATCTCTATCTCTATCTCTATCTCATCTCTATCTCTATCTCTATCTCTATCTCTATCTCTTAATCTTAATCTTAATCAATGTCTGTCTGTCTGTCTGCCTGCCTGCCTGCCTGCCTGCCTGCGTCTGTCTGTCTGTCTGTCTGTCTGTCTGTCTGTCTGTCTATCTATCTATCTATCTATCTATCTATCTATCTATCTATCTATCATCTATCTATCTATCCTGTTTCCTCCAAATAAGACATCCCCTGATAATAAATCCAATCAGGCTTTTGAGCGCATGGCAATAAGGCCAAGCGCTTATTTCAGGGTTCAGGGTCTTATTTTTGGGGAAACATGGTATATCTATCTATCTATCTATCTATCTATCTATCTATCTATCTATCTATCTATCTATCTATCTATCTATCTATCTATCATCTATCTATCTATCCTGTTTCCTCCAAATAAGACATCCCCTGATAATAAATCCAATCAGGCTTTTGAGCGCATGGCAATAAGGCCAAGCGCTTATTTCAGGGTTCAGGGTCTTATTTTTGGGGAAACATGGTATATCTATCTATCTATCTATCTATCTATCTATCTATCTATCTATCTATCTATCTATCATCTATCTATCTATCTATCTATCTGCTCTGCTAAACAAATAATTCCCTCAACACTGTCAAACTAGTTACTAGTTACTAAGTCTGCATTACTATTAATCTTCTCATCGTTCCCACCATCCATCTCCTCCCACTTATGACTGTATGACTGTAACCTTGTTGCTGGTATCCTTACGATTTATATTGTCTGTTTCCTAATATGATTTGATTGGTTATTTGTTCCCTATGGCTATCATTAAGTGTTGTACCTTATGATTCTTGATGAATATATCTTTTATTTTATGTACACAGAGAGCGTATGAACCAAGAAAAATTCCTTGTGTGTTCAATCACACTTGGCCAATAAAGAATTCTATTCTATTCTATTCTATTCTATTCTATTCTATTCTATTCTATTCTATTCTATTCTATTCTATTCTATTCTATTCTATTCTATTCTATTCTATTCTATTCTATTCTATTCTATTCTATTCTCTTTCTCTCTCCATCTATCATCCATCCATCCATCCATCCATCTATCTATCTATCTATCTATCTATCTATCTATCTATCTATCTATCTATCTATCTATCTATCATCTATCTATCTATCTATCTATCCATCCATCCGTCTATCTATCCATCCGTCTATCTATCCATCCATCCATCCATCCATCCATCCATCCATCCATCCATCCATCTATCTATCTATCTATCTATCTATCTATCTATCATCTCTCCCTCCCTCCCTCTCTCTGTAACATCCAAGAACATCACAGTTAACATTTCTTCAGGGGGAAAAAAGCACCTCTTAGTTTATAGTATTATATAAATTGAAAAGCAATGTGACTGTGTTACTATATTATTTTAAAAAGCCTATAATGTTTTTTTTTAAA
The DNA here is from genome assembly GCA_038048745.1 of Coluber constrictor foxii. Lineage (NCBI taxonomy): Eukaryota > Metazoa > Chordata > Lepidosauria > Squamata > Colubridae > Coluber > Coluber constrictor. Next base: position 39,103,278 of record CM075967.1, read on the forward strand.
TCTGCTGCATAAAAAGACCTACATGGCAAAGAGAGCGAGGAAACACGCCCCCTCCCCCAAATAATCTATGCTGTTTAGAGAACAAAAACGAAAAAAGTAGGGATAAAATAAGCAATAAGCAAAATAAGCAATAAGCTGACTTTGTATGAAAAAGAACACTGCTTAGGGGGGCCCGAAAGCCCTACTAAGCAGGTATATACAAAAGTATGAAGGCTGTTGCTTAACGCATTGTAAGCCACCCTGAGTCTCTGGAGAAGGGCGGCATATATAAATCAAACCAATAAATAACTAAATAAATATCCTTTGTTAACTATTCCCCACATCTTTTCCCTCATATTTGAAGCTCTCTGTCTTTAAAAAAAATTGTTTTAAATTTGTATTTCTCATATACTTAAACGTACAGTCTCTTATCCATTTTAAAACATACATATTTATCTTTTGATCTTCATATTAGCTCCTCCTAAAAAAATTAGGATATATTCGGGGTTGCTCTTCTACCCTTCCCTCTCCCTTATTTTACAACAACCTTTCCTCTCCTTCTTCCCTTTCCTTCCTTCTTCTACCTCTTTCTACTTTCTTCTTTCCTACTCTCTTTCCCCTCCTCTCTTTCCCTATTTCTCCCCTCTTCCTCCCTTTCTAACCCTCTCTCCTACACTTATTTCCCCTCCCTTTCTTCCTCTCCTTTTCCCTCTCTTCTATCCCTCTCTCTTCTCTCCTCTCCGTCCCTCTACTCCTCTCTCCATTCCCACTTCATCGTTGTTTTCATTTTCAGTTCAATATATTTTCAAAATGGTATTCGAGCAACCCTGATTTTCTATTTACATATATCTTCATTTCAATTTCTTTTCTATTTACTAATTACACCTGTGTCATCATTCATGAACATTTATATAATAACACTTTTTTCCCCTCCCCCCCTTCCTCCTTTTCCATTGGATAGGGCAAAGACAAATTAAAGAAAAGACTAAAAAAAGGAATAGAAACCCAGATGACCTCTCTCTCTCTCTCTCTCTCTTTTTTGGTAAGCGATGGAGATCTGTTTCCTGCCACTTCTGCTCTCCGCAGCACCCGAAAAGGTGCTTTCTTGTTTCCACACACACCCGCCCTTTGAAAACATCTCGCTTCTCCTCCAAGAAGCTTCTTGAGTTCTGCTTCTTCAGTTCATCCAAGCTTCTCGGAGGAGGAGCGAAACGTTTTCAAAGAGAGGGGGAAAAAAACCCTCTCAAGAAAGTCCATTCGCCTTTTGAAAAAAAGCATCTTTGGAACAACCATGACCTGGATGATTTGAGAATCTCCAGAGACAAAGAGCCCCAAATGCCATTTACCCAGATGGGAACAGATACGCCAAATGGGCTCAGCAGCAATTTCCTTGCAGAGGAAATAATTTGCACCAACTTGGTTTAACAGTGATATCTCTTCATGCGGCCAAGATCCTAAGCAAATGCTCTCCTAAACCGGAAAAAAAACCCCCCCACACCTGTCTGATTTTACCTGGAAACAGCCCAGGCCTGGGATGCTATTTGCAAACCGGCGGAGGGTGGGTGGCGATTTGTCTATCCAAGAAAGACTCACAGATCATCCCCACATCCCTCCTGGATCTGTGCTAAAGCTGGACATCCAAAAGGCGCCTGTAAGGACCGTGGCAGGCGCAAAGTTTCCGAAAGGATCACGTTTGGTCTCCTCGCTTTGCTGAATGACCCGCGAAATCAACCCAGGGCAGCTGCTCCAAGACTGACAGACAGAAAGACAGATTGACTGACTGACAAGCAGGCAGGCAGGCAGAGTTCAGCAATCTTTCTGCACCAGCCTTGCTCTTTTCGTGGCTGGGTGGGTGGGTGGGTGGCTGGGGGGTCCTGGTTTGCAAGGCTGCAGGCTTCTCCCTTTTCGTGTTGCAAAGGGCTACCTCCCCCACTTTCCCACCCACCCCCAATTCTCGCGCTGCCTTCCTCACAACCATCATCTCTGGGCAGGTGGGAGGAAAAAATGCCAACCACCAAAAAAAAAAAAGAGAGGTTTTTTTGGGGGGGGGGTGTCTTTTTGGCTTTTGCCGCACGGCTCGCGCTCCGATGCTCGCGCTTCTCTCGCCCACCCCGAGGAGCCCCTTCCCCAAAGCCCGCCGCTTGCCTTCTCCGGGCCGCGGGGCCAGATGTTGCGCAGCTGGCGAGACAGATCGCCGGAATTTCTCGCCCTGGCTAGGAAGGAAAGAGCAGCCGGCTTTGGCTCCGGATCGGCTCTTTGGCTTGGCTGCTCGCCTCCGTCCCCCGTGGGGGGGCTTGGAGGTGGGTGGGTGAGTGGGTGGATGCCGGGCGGCTCCGGGAGGAGAAATCAGCTGTCCGGCGGGAGCTCTTAGGTGGAGCTGTGCTGCCAACGGGGTCAGAGAGCCGGGGGCGCCCTAGGCATCCAGCAGTTGGAGGATTGGGAAGGTGGAGCAGCAATACACCCCTCACCGGACGGATGGCTGGCTGCTTACCTGGTTGTCGCCTCTTAAGGACTAGCACCTTGCTCCTCTTCGCCCCCAACGGCTCAAGCCTTGCCGCGGGCTTCCCTGGCCGCCTTTCCTGCGCAGGTAAATTGCCCCTTAAAAGCTCCGGGCTGGGTCCGAGGAAATCTCCAGGTGGGGAGAAAACAGCCAGCCAGGAGCCGGCCGGGCGCTCTTATGCGGGCGCAGCCAAGCCGCCACGTCGCCCAAACCCCTCCTTTGGGAGGAGGAATGGGCTTGGCAGGCAGCCCCCTTCCCCGCACGTGCGGACCCCTCCCAGGCCTCGCCTCCCGCCCCCGCCTCCTCCCACGGGCTCAGGTGAGGGCAGTTTTGGACTGAAGGGGCGCAGGATGGCAGGCTGGGTTCAGGAAGCCCTTGGAGCTGGCCGGGTCTCCCTTTCCGAGCCGTTCCTGGAGGGGGACAGGATTCCCCTTCCTTGGGTGGGAAGGGGACCCCGCGATTGTAAAAGCCCCCCCTTCCCCATCCCCGGGAGCCGTTTTTCCCCGGAGGCGTTGCATGGAAGCGTGGGGAGCCAGAGTGGGGGGGGGGAGCAGAGTGTGGGAGAGAGAAAATGACACGGAACCCCCGTCCCCCCCCCGCAACGCCTCTTGACCGCCAACTCAGCAATGTAAGAAGAAGCCTGTATTTGCCCAGGGAGGGGGGATTATACCAGGACCCCTTTCTTCTCTCAGGGGCATTTCCTCTCCTTCCGTGAAACTGAAGAATAAAAATTGGGAGAGAAACCTGCAAGTGCTCCATGCGAGTTGGGATTTCCTTCCTTCCTTCCTTCCTTCCTTCCTTCCTTCCTTCCTTCCTTCCTTCCTTCCTTCCTTCCTTCCTTCCTTCCTTCCTTCCTTTCCTCCCTCCTCCCTCCCTCCTTCCCTCCCTTTCTTCTCCCATCTTCCTTCTTCCCTCTCCTTCCTTCCTTCCTTCCTTCCTTCTTTCCTTCCTTTCCTCCCTTCTCCCCTCCTTCCTTCCTTCCCTTCCCCCCTTCCCCCTTCCTTCCTTCCACCCTCCTCTCCCTCCCTCCTTCCCTCCCTTTCTTCTCCCATCTTCCTTCTTCCCTCTCCTTCCTTCCTTCCTTCCTTTCCTCCTTCCTTCCTTTCCTCCCTCCTCCCTCCTTCCCTCCCTTTCTTCTCCCATCTTCCTTCTTCCCTCTCCTTCCTTCCTTCCTTCTTTCCTTCCTTTCCTTCCTTCTCCCCTCCTTCCTTCCTTCCTTCCCTTCCCCCTTCCCCCTTCCTTCCTTCCACCCTCCTCCCCCTCCCTCCTTCCCTCCCTTTCTTCTCCCATCTTCCTCCCTCCCTCTCTCTCTTCCATCCTTCTTTCCTCCCTCCCTCCTCCCCTCCTTTCCTGTCCTGTCCCTTCGCTTCTCCCTTCCTTCCTCCCTCTCCTGCCTTCTCCCTCCTTCCTTCCTTCTCTCCCTTTTTCTTCCATCTTCCTTCTTTCCTCCTTCCTTTCCTGCCTCCCTCCCTTAGCATACATTTGCAGAAATCTGGAATCATATTTTGTCCCCTTGGCAGTCTCTGCTCCATTAGCACCTAGTGTAAATTTGAGCCATAGAGGCAAAGACCACTGTGGATTTCTGATCCCATCCTTCCCAGGTAGAGATCCTTGAGGCACCTCCAGGAAACACCCAACGACACCCAACTTCTCAGGATGTTAACTCTCCCCTTGTGTCTGTCCATCCACCCATCTTCTGGACTAGCCCTGGCAAGAGGCTCAGGGATCCACCTGAAGGACAGGAAACTCCAAAGAATCATTTAACTCTCTGCAGGACCCAAAAAATCTGCAGGGAACTGCCAGACCCACCCCAGATTTTCTGAATCCCCTTCAGTGACAGACAGCGCTTGCACCGAGATGTTGCTCCTTCTCACTGAACATTAAAATGCTCCTGAAATGCGAACGGGCTGCCCTTTTAAAATTATGATTTTTAAAGGGGGGGAAAAAAGAAGGAGGAGCCAAAACAGAGAAGCCCTAATAACAGAGTGGTCAATGCACTACCTGACTCTGTAGTTTCTTCCCCAAACCCCCAAAACTTTAACCTTAGACTGTCTACTGTTGACCTCACCCCATTCCTAAGAGATCTGTCAGGGGCGTGCATAATATTCCTTTTTACTTACTCTTTTCATGTATTCAAATTTTGTTTATACTTTTACCTGTTATCTTATAAATGCTCGACTAATAAATTTATGAATATATGATTATGATTATGATCAATGACCGCTTGACTAGCACGCAGCATCTTTTCCAATTTCCTTCATTTTCTCTTTGCTTTGCATCAGCCGAGCGATCAGAAGCCTGCATCTCTGACTCCCAATTAGTTATTCCCCATCTTTGCCTTAACTAATTGCCTGCTCCCCACTAGGCGCCCATCAATGGAACTCAGTATTATGTAACCTTCTCTTCCTGAGGCCCAAATCATGCAGCTATTCCCCCAAAGCTGATCTAAGCAGCCTAACAAGGCAGAGGTGGAGAGAGAGGTGGAAGGGCTGTGAAACTCGCTCAAGAAAGATAAGAAAGAAAGAAAGAGAGAGAGAGAGAGAGAGAGAGAGAGAGAGAGGAAGGAAGGAAGGAAGGAAGGAAGGAAGGAAGGAAGGAAGGAAGGAAGGAAGGAAGGAAGGAAGGAAAGAAAGATAAGAAAGAAAGAAAGAAAGAAAGAAAGAAAGAAAGAGAGAGAGAGAGAGAGAGAGAGAGAGGAAGGAAGGAAGGAAAGAAAGAAAGAATGAATGAATAAATGAGAGAGAAAAAAGAAGAGAGAGAGAAAGAGAGAGAGAGAAAGAAAGGAAGGAAGGAAGGAAGGAAAGAAAGAAAGAAAAGAAACAGAGAGAGAGCAAGAGAGAGAAAGAAAGAAAGAAGAGAGAGAGAGAGAAAGAGTGAGAGAGAGAGAAAAGGAAGGAAGGAAAGAAAGAAAAAGAAAGAAAGAAAGTGAGAGAGAGAGAGAGAGAAAGAAAGGAAGGAAGGAAAGAAAGAAAAAAGAAAGAAAGAAAGAAAGAAAGAAAGAAAGTGAGAGAGAGAAAGAAAGAGAGAGAGAGAGAAAGGAAGGAAGGAAAGAAAGAAAGAAAGAATGAGAGAGAAAAAAGAAGAGAGAGAGAGAAAGAGAGAAAGAGAAAGGAAGGAAGGAAGGAAAGAAAGAAAGAAAAGAAACAGAGAGAGAGAGTGAGAGAGAGAAAGAAAGAAAGAAGAGAGAGAGAAAGAGTGAGAGAGAAAGAAAGGAAGGAAGGAAAGAAAGAAAAAGAAAGAAAGAGAAAGAGAAAGAGAAAGAAAGAAAGAAAGAAAGAAAGAAAGAAAGAAAGAAAGAAAGAAAGAAAGAAAGAAAGAAAGAAGGACTAAGATGATCAAAGGCCTGGAGACTAAACCATATGAAGAATAACTGCAGGTTTTGGGTCTGTTTAGTCTAAAGACTAAAGACTAGGGATATGGTGGCTCAGTGGTTAAGACGCTGAGCTTGTCGATCAGAAGGTCGACAGTTCAGCGGTTCGAATCCCTAGTGCTGCATCCTGGGGTGAGCTCCCGTGACTTATCCCAGCTTCTGTCAACCTAGCAGTTTGAAAGCACCTAAAAAATGCAAGTAGAAAAACAGGGACCACCTTTGGTGGGGAGGGAACAGCGTTCCATGCGCCTTCGGCGTTGAGTCATGCCGGCCACAGGACCACGGAGACGTCTTCGGACAGCGCTGGCTCTTCGGCTTTGAAATGGAGATGAGCACCGCCCTCTAGAGTCGGGAACGACTAGCACGTATGTGCGAGGCGAACCTTTACCGTTACCTTTAGTCTAAAGAAAAGAAGAGTTAGGGGTGACACGATAGCAGTATTTCAGTATTTGAGAGGCTGCCACACAGAAGAGGGGTTCAAATGATTCTCCAAAGCAGGACAAGAAACAACGACTGGAAACAAATCCAGGAGAGAAGCAACCTGGAATTAAGAAGAAACATCCTAACAGGGAGGACAGTTAACCAGTGGAACAGCTGGCCACCAGAAATTGGATGTACTTCATCATTGGGAGTTTTTAAGAAGAGACTGGACAGTCACTTGTCTGAGATGGTATAAGTTCTCCTGCTTGAGCAGGGGCTGGGCCAGAACACCTCCAAGGTCCCTTCCAGCTCCATTGTACTATAAAACAGCTCATTGTGGGTAGTTTGTCAGAGACCCTGCAGCTGTTTGATTAAGGGACCTGCTTGACGTACACAGAATGAATCAAGGAGGCTTTGTTAAGGTTTCTCTTTATTCTGTCTGTCTTTGGCTTCTAAACTGTGACTCCCGCGGCCAGCAACAGCTTCAAACCCTCTGAAGTCCCATCCTTTATGCTCCATGGGGAGCTATGGTTGGCAGGGGGGGGGGAGCCTCTTAGGCTGAGCTAAGGGGTTTACATGTGAGCCCACCCAGAGGAATGAGCCGCACGCTGCAGAAGCAACGATAGGACAAAGGGAAGTTCTATTCTATTCTATTCTCTATTCTGTTCTGTTCTGTTCTGTTCTGTTCTGTTCTGTTCTGTTCTGTTCTGTTCTGTTCTGTTCTGTTCTCTGTTCTCTATTCTCTATTCTCTATTCTCTATTCTCTATTCTCTATTTTCTATTCTCTTCTATTCTCTATTCTATTCTCGGTTCTATTCTATATTCTATTCTATTCTATTCTATTCTATTCTATTCTATTCTATTCTATTCTATTCTATTCTATTCTCTTCTCTTCTCTTCTCTTCTCTTCTCTTCTCTTCTCTTCTCTTCTCTTCTCTTCTCTTCTCTTCTCTTCTCTTCTCTTCTCTTCTATTCTATTCTATTCTATTCTATTCTATTCTCTCTTCTCTTCTCTTCTCTTCTCTTCTCTTCTCTTCTCTTCTCTTCTATTCTCTATTCTCTTCTCTATTCTATTCTATTCTCTATTCTATTCTATTCTACTCTACTCTACTCTACTCTACTCTACTCTACTCTACTCTACTCTACTCTACTCTACTCTACTCTATTCTATTCTATTCTATTCTATTCTATTCTATTCTCTGTTCTGTTCTATTCTATTCTATTCTATTCTATTCTATTCTATTCTATTCTATTCTATTCTATTCTATTCTATTCCATTCCATTCCATTCCATTCCATTCCATTCCATTCCATTCCTTTCCTTTCCTTTCCTTTCCTTTCCTTTCCTTTCCTTTCCTTTCCATTCCATTCCATTCCATTCCATTCCATTCCAGGGTCCAGGGTCCAGGGTCCAGGGTCTCAAGCGCTTTGTGGGCTATGGGTCGGACACACCTGGCTTAGCATGATTGTGGCATGTGAAAGCGATGCAGCCAAGGGCCTGTTGTGAGAAGAATGCAAGAGTCACCTGAATGGCTTGGAGCCATTGATGTCAAAGGGATTTCCTGCCATTCTCAAAGCCGAAGGAAAGCTGGTAGGGAAGGATGCAGCTGGATCACGAAAATCCAGAGGGAGCCTCTGGAGACTTCTGCAGAAAAGTCTCAACCTTTGCAGGATCTTGGATGGGATGCAGGAGGAAGCGTGAGCAGAGGAAGCGATGGGAAATCACAAGCCGTCCTTATTTTTCTAAAGAAGCAAAATCTCCAGGGATGGAGCAGAAGCCAAGGCAGATGGTTTGGGGCAAGGAGCAAAGTACAGAAGAGGAATCAAAAGTGTCCCCTCAGAGGCTAACAGATGGACATCTTGACAGCAAAGAAGCAAAAGATCTACATCGCATCTGCCAGGCTGAACTCATCAATTGCTCAAACCAGGAGTTTAGGGATTAATTTCTGGGGAGAATGTTAAAAGAAAAACAACCATGGAAGTATGTTGGACTTCATGACTCATCATCTGGTAGGGGATGGAAGGAGTTGAAATCCATTGCCTGGAAGGGATCACGTTGAGGGAAAGCTGGAGAGAAGGGCAGGAGAAATGCGAATTTGAGGAAAGTAACATCCTCTCTCTCTTTCACCATGCATTTATGAAGAAACATTAAGACTATTAAGAAAGAGTGCACAGAAGAGCAACAAAGATGCTCTTTGGGGACTGGAGGCTAAAACATACAAAGAACGGTTGCAGGAATTGGGCATGTCTAGTTTAATGAAGAGAAGGACTAGGGAAGACATGATAGCAGTGTCCCAATATCTCAGGGGCTGCCCCAAAGAAGAGGGAGTCAAGCTATTCTCCAAAGCACCTGAAGACAGGACAAGAAGCAACGGGTGGAAACTAATCAAGGAGAGAAGCAATTTAGAACTAAGGAGAAATTTCCTGACAGTGAGAACAATTCATCAGTGGAACAACTTGCCTCCAGACTGATCCAGACTTAACTGATCTGGGGATCAGATTGGATGATTGTGTAAACACTATCAGCTAGCCATATCCTTACTCGGATTCGAACTTGGGCTTCCTGCATGTTAGGAAGTTGAATTAACCTTCTGAGCCACAAGTTCTCCTCCCTTCATCATCTTGAGCCAGGGGAAAGATTAAGTGTTTTTCTATCGAGTCACCTGGTCTACCCCAACATGTGGGAGAGGGCATCCCACATGAAAGGCAAAAGGGAGCAGAATGCCCCCTCCCACATGTTGAGTAGACCAGGTGTCTCGATAGAAAAACACTTTATATCTGTCTGTCTGTCTGTGTAAACAAATAAAATAAACTTCTTACGTAACATACATTAGTCTGAATCACTCTTAAGGAAGATTGGAAAACAATGAGCTAAATGAACAGGAAATAAAATGAAATAAATAATTAATCATAAATTTTTAAAAAATGGAATAAATAAAATGAAATAAACACGAAATAAATAAAAACAACAATGAAATGAAGGTCCAACAGCTGTTGGACAGTATTACTTGGGTCTGCTGTGTGGATGCTTGGGTGGTTTAGGGGTGGGGAATTTTTGGTGGGTGGGGGGTGTGTCGAGGGATTGTCATGTGTGTTGGGCTTGGTCTCTGGGTCTTATGTGAATTTTGTCGTATGGGTATACTGTGTATATACATACAGTGACAACAAACTTTATATATATAAAAGAATATCGGCCATCCTTGGCTTATGACTACAATTGTGGACCAAAATTTCCATTGATAAGCGAGGTGGATGCAATTGCACTCGATTTTCTAACTTTTCTTTGTCATAGTTCTTAGGCAAATCATTGCAGGAACAGAATAAAATGTGAATGGCAGAAATTAAAATATTTTTTTCATTTAGTTCAAATAATCAAGTAGAATTGTTATATTGTCCCGCAGCGAGTTGGCCATGATGAGTTGGCTGTGGCTGATTGTCCCATTCCCTTTCCAGATGGGATAGTTGAAGAGAAAATGAGCTGTCCATGGTCCTGTTCGCCTCTTCCCTATCGAGACAAAGTTAAGCAACGATAGAACACAGAATAACACAGTTGGAAGAGATCTTGGGGGTCATCTAGTCCAACCCCCTGCATGAGTTGGACTAGATGAATGCAATAACATTCCAGACGAGTGGCCGTCCAGTCTCTTCTGGAAAACTTCCAGTGATGGGGCACCCAGAACTTCTGAAGGCAAGTCACCGGTTGATTGTTCTCGCTGTTGGGAAATTTCTCCTTAGTTCTAAGTTGCTTCTCTCCTTGATTAGTTTCCACCCATTGCTTCTTGTCCTGCCCTCAAGTGCTCTGGAGAATAGCTTGACTCCCTCTTCTTTGGGGCAGCCCCTGAGATATTGGAAGACTGTTATCATGTCTCCCCTAGGCCTTATTTTCACTAGACGAGGCATACTCAGTTCCTGCAACCTCTAATCATCTTTGTGGCTCTTTTGGGAACTCTTTCCAGACTTGCCCCCCTCTTGACTTAATGGCTATGTTTGCACAAAACACTAAACCATGGCTTAGGTACCGCTATTCCTCAACCAAAACAGGACCCTCTGGAAAGCAGCCATTTCATTCTCTTCCTTTCTCTGTACACAAAGCACCCATGGCATTTGTGCAGGATGTGTTGTGGCCCGCCAGCAGAGCTGGCAACAGAGTCGGACAGTGAGGAGGTTGGGGAGGAACTTGGGCCAGTCCTGGGGGCTGGGGAAAGCTCAGACGAGGGCTCTGCGTCGGAGGCAGAGAAGGAGTTAGACAGCAGCGAGGCAGAGGAACAGCTGGAGCCTGTTCCCAGTGTGTGCATGTGCAGAGCTGTCAGAAGACAAGAACAACTCAGAAAGCAGGGTCGACTTGGGAGTAAAGCCACACCTTGGAGGTGATTGGCCCCTCCCATAGGAAACAAAAGAGGAGCGAACGGAGAGTGGACTTTTGCAGGAAACAATTTGTTCATTCCGTGACTCTGACTCTGTGCCAAGTTTTGCCTTGTACTGCGGTTGGAAACAAGTTCCGTGGCAGCTTGCCAGACAAGATAAGGTGTGTTGAGAAATATTCCTTTGAAAAACTGTTGGGACAAACCTTGCTGACGGTGAATGAACGCAATTCACAGTCGTGTAAATAAAAGGGGTTTTGCCAGTAATTCCTGCCTCCTGCTTGTTAAGGGAGCCTAAATCAGAACAGGATGATTGGGCATGCTGCTAGTTCACAATAAGGATAGGCTATGCTACAGGGCTTTACCGAAGCCAGGAAGGGCTGCTTTGCTGGCAAGCAAGATGATAATGCAACCCCCAGAAAAATATGGCATACTTCACATAATCCTCCAGGTGGAAGGCAAAGGAGATCCAGGCAGAAGAAGATCATGGCTTCAAAACCTAAGGGACTGGTTTGGACAAAACTCAGCAATGTTTTTTGTGCGGCTGTTGATAAAAATAGGATTGCCAACATGATTGCCAATGTCTGATGATGGATATGGCAAAAGAAGAAAAAGAAGAAGGAGAAGGAAAAGGAGAAGGAGAAGAGAGGAGGAGGAGGAGAAGGAGAAGAGAGGAGGAGGAGGAGGAGAAGGAGAAGGAGAAGAAGAAGAAGGAGAAGGAGAAGGAGAAGGAGAAGAGAGGAGGAGGAGGAGGAGGACGATGAAGAGGAGGAGGAGGAGGAGGAGGAGGAGGAGGAGGAGGAGGAGGAGGAGGAGGAGGAGAAGAAGAAGAAGAAGAAGAAGAAGAAGAAGAAGAAGAAGAAGAAGAAGAAGAAGAAGAAGAAGAAGAAGAAGAAGAAGAAGAAGAAGAAGAAGAAGAAGAAGAAGAAGAAGAAGAAGAAAGTGCGGCTAGAGAGGGTAGCTTTATTTTCATTTTCATCCGTGAGGAATTAGCCAGAGACCCTATCCTGACTATTTATCGGTACAGAAAGAACAGGCTGCTGGGTCCTATGTGAGTTTTTAAAAATTCTCTTTAATTGACGGAAATTAGAAAATGTTTTTCTCCCTCTGACGGAATGAGTCACTCTGGATTATTTCATTTTCATTCCGCTTATTTATATCTCTCTCTCTTTCTGATTTCGTTAGTGTGATAAATGTTGTTTGGGGATAATCAGGCCAGATTAGATCAATAGTCCTGACCAGACCAAATCATTCCTTATTAGGACAGGGATGGATAAAACTGTAGCCCATTCTGGGGGGGTCCAAGAAGTGCCCTCTGGCTGCTTCTCGGTGGCTTCTAAATCTTTTAGCTGAAACCTGGGAAAATGACACTACAGGTTCTATCCAATAGACTTAACCTACTACGTTTGGCCTAGTGGTTAATGCACCAGGCTAGAAAGCAGGAGACCATGAGTTCAAGTCCTGCCATAGCCACGAAAGCCAGCTTAGATGACACTGGGCCACTCACTCTCTCTCAACCCGAACATTATTTTCGGGGGGGGGCCTTCAAAAATTTCAGCAAGGGATTCTCTGCCCAGTTGCAGGGTGGGTGTGGCCATGGTGGGTGTGGCCTAGTTGGCCTCCTGCATCACGGTGTGTCTGTGGGGGGGGGGGTGTTTTGCCCTCCCCAGGCTCCGGAAGCTTTCCGCGAAACTCCAGGAGGGCGAAAATGGCCTCCCCAGGCTTGGAGGTCCTCTGGAGGCTGGAAACGGCCCCGTTTCTGGCTTTTCTGAATTTCTGGTAGGACTGTTTTTCGCTCTCCCTGAGCCTCTGCGTGCACCCTGCACTTACCTGCATCCAAAATGAGCCGAATGGGGACTCCTGTGAGGGGCAGGTGGGGTGGGGTGGGGCCAGCCAGGAGTGGGATTTGGGGGTTCTCCGAACTGCACAGAATCTTAGCTAGAGGTTCTCTCGAACCCCTGTGAACCCGGGTGAAATCTACTTACCTTCCCAACCGGTTCGGACGTGGACCCTCCGTGCATGCGGAAACCCTTCTGCGCATGCGCAGAGGGTATAAAACAGGTTACTTCCTGGTTAAAACCAGGAAGTAATGATGACTGGGTGGGTGGGCGGAGCCTCGCGCCGCCATCGCTACCGGTTCGAACCCCCAGCAGCCCGCCTCTGATTATTTTCCCAGTGGGGAAAAGAAGAGGAAGATGATGTGTTTTCTGCCTTGAGTTATCTGTAAAAATACAGAATTCATCCCTTTTTCTCAAGGGATTTGTTTTGCAGGATGGATCAGCTCTAAATATCGTAGGTATTGGTCCCTCTTTGCTTAATGATAATGGATAAACCCTTCAGAGATCTGGTAGAAATTTTCCCTCCGGTTGAGTTAAATATGAGCTAGTAGTTTGCGGCGGCAGCTAAAAAATGTAATCCAAAGTTGCATTAACAGAGGGATACAATCAAGATCAAAGGAGGTACTAATATGCCTCTATAAAGTCTTAGTAAGACCATACTTAGAATACTGCATCCAGTTTTGGTCACCACACTATAAAAAAGATGTGGAGACTCTAGAAAGAGTGCAGAGAAGAGCAACAAAGATGCTTAGGGGACTGGAGGCTAAAACATACAATGAACGATTGCAGAAACTGGGCATGGCTAGTCTAGTGAAGAGAAGGACCAGGGGAGACATCATAGCAGTCTTCATTTGAAGGGTTGTCAGAGAGAGGAGGGGGTCAAGCTATTTTCCAAAGCTCCTGAAGGCCAGACAAGGAATAATGGATGGAAACTGATCAAGGACAGATTCAACCTAGAAATAAGGAGACATTTTCTGACAGTGAGAACAATCAACCCATGGAACAGAAGTTGCCTTTGGAAGTTGTGGGAGCTTCATCACCAGAGGCTTTCAAGAAGAGACTGGAGTGCCCTCTGTCATAAATGGTGTAGGGTCTCCTGCTTGGGTGGGGGGTTAGATTAGATGACCTACAAGGTCCCTTCCAACCCTGTGAATCCGTAAATAGATCTACCATGCTTGACGTCCACTTTCAAAGAGATGGTGACACACGTCAGCTTTTACGATGCTGGCTAACGGCTGTTTTCTGAGCAACAGATGATGCAAATGCATCTCCAGGGCAGAGAGGACTTTCAAAATTCCATTACAGAAAACAGCAGTCACCGGCTGACAAATATCAGAGACTTGTCCAAAAGGGTGGGGGTGGGGGGATCCTCCATACTGCGACACTCTCTCACACTTGACACCGAGATGGGCAGCGCATAAGTTTAATAAATAAACCAACGAACCTGTGTGCCTCTTGTCATTCATGCCAAGTCTTTTGCATCTTACAGTGAAAACTGCGTTCAATTCCCCTCCGTCAAGAACCTCTCGACCGCCAAGAAAGAGAGAATCATCTTCTTTTGTTTTGCTGGCTACCACTTCGGTGGGAAAACCTGGGCTGTAAAAACTGCACGTTGCAAAACTGAGCGTCAAAAAAACGGGGGCACTTTGTCATCCGAAAGTATTGACTAGCTCCACTGGATTGGTGCGAATATATTAAATCGTTCTCGGCGGGGAGCAGCGCATACACAGGGAGAGATAAAAGGCATCCGCACACCATTGAAAAGAGATCATCGAAAAGCTAAATAGACTAAACGCCTCCTCGGCAGCAATCAACACCCAGATAAGTAGGAATTAGCACTAAGATTAAAACTAGGCCAACAACTGAGCGGTAAAAAACACCCCAATCAAGGAGCTATCAAACAATCAAACTGTAATCAACAGCCTAATCAAGGAATCACCAAGAACGCTCCCACCAACAGTGACAGGGAAAATGATCCGTATACAAACAGAGGTAAACTCCACTCTCTTCTGGCATTGATGATGTTAGCTATTTGGGTAATGAAACGTCTTCAAGAAAGCAAACTCGGAGAGCCCCAAGGGCCATACATCCTCCTTCTCCACTTCCCTGGAAATCCCAGTCTCTTCTAACACTGATAATGTTGCCTAGTTTGGTAATGAAACATCTGGAAGAAAAAAACCAAGCTCAGGGAGCACCGAGGCCCTCCCAGAAACCGATCTTCCTAATGGCTCTCAAGAGTCCTAAATGCCCCTAGGAAACCAGCCCTAAATCTGATTAATATCTGAGCATCCCAAGAGATTCTATTGCAGAATCTTGTTTTTGTTTTAGAGGCAAGAACTTTAGGTGAAAAGCAACACCCTCTGGCCAGATCCATGTAGGAGCTGAGAAAGTTAAAGCCGTTCTGTGGGTTTGAAAAGGTTGTGCTTGCGTGGCAGGACCGATTTGGAAAACAAGCAGCCGTCCTCTGGATATTGTTCTTTCCACCTCGGAAGGGCCCACGTGCTCCCCGTCATCCCTCCTGTGGCTTTGATACGAACCGAGGCCGCCGTGACATTTTTGATTCAGGAAGAGAACGGTGGCAAAGGAGATTTTGGCCTGGTACAATCAGCGGCACAGGCAAGATACTTGGTCGTCTTAGGGGCAAAGGAGATTCCATGCCACTCCTCCTGCCACAGACTTCGCTTCTCTGACACGTGGACGTTTTTCGTGGGCTCCCAGGAAAACAAGATTCAGAAAGAACTCAGTTGATCCCAGGCAATTCTGGCCATTTCAGTGGGAGGCTACCTATGATCCTAGATGTGCAGAAATCACGTTTACTTTTTCTTTTTCTTTCTTTCTGTCTGTCTGTCTGTCTTTCTTTCTTTCTATCTTTCTTTCTTCCTTTCCTTTCCTTTCCTTTCCTTTCCTTTCCTTTCCTTTCCTTCCTTCCTTCCACACAGCCTCCCTCCCTTTCTTTCTTTTTCCTTCCTTCCTTTCCCCCTCCCTTTCTTCCACCCACCCACCCTCCCTCCCTACCACCCTTTCTTTCTCTTTCCCTTTCTTTTCTTTCTTTCTTCCTTCCTCCCTCTCTCCCTTCCTTCCTTTCCTTACTCGCTTCCTCCCTTCTTTCCTTCCTTCCTCCCTCCCTCCCTTCTTTCTCCTTCCTTCCTTCCTTCCACTCTCCCTCCATCTTACTTCCTTCCACCCACCTCCCCTTCCTCCCTCCCTCCTTTCCTTCCTTCCTCCCTCCTTTCCTTCCTTCCTTCCTCCCTCCTTTCTTTCTTTTTCCTTCCTTCCTTCCACCTTCCCTCATCTTCCTTCCTTCCACCCACCTCCCCTTCCTCCCTCTCTCCCTCCCACCCACTTTTTTCTTCATTTCTTCCTTCCTTTCTTCCACCCACCCACCCACCTATACACTCTCCCTCCCTCCCTTCCACCTCCTTCCTTCCTTCCTTCCTTCCTTCCTTCCTTCCTTCCTTCCTTCCTTGATTCATTCATTCATTCATTCATTCATTCATTCATTCATTTCTTTTTTTCTTTCTTTCATGGATGGCTATCTTTAACAAGAAAGGGCATACAGGCAAAGGGTCTGGTATTTTGACACATTTTTGTATTTTTTTAAAAATGCATCTACTGTATTTCTGTGGTGTTTCCAAATGGATGGCTCCCAAAGGAATGGCATCCAGTCAAAAGACATTGCGCAGCTCTTGCATGAAAAAAATAATGGGGGGGAGGAGGAGCAGTGGGAAAACACATTAGTGGGGTGTCCAAATAAAAGATGTCCTCATCTGGGTCCTCAGAACAATTCCAAGAAATGAGGTAGGGTGATTGCACAATAAATCCTTCTCTGGAAAGACTTCAAGTCTCTTCTTCTTCTCTTCTCTTCTCTTCTCTTCTCTTCTCTTCTCTTCTCTTCTCTTCTCTTCTCTTCTCTTCTCTTCTCTTCTCTTCTCTTCTCTTCTCTTCTCTTCTCTTCTTCCTTCCTTCTTTCCTCTTCCTTCCCTCCCTCTTCTTTTTCCTTCCTTCCTTCCTTCCCTCCCTCCCTTCCTTTTTTCCTCCTTCCCTCCCTCCCTCCCTTTCCTTCTTTCCTTCCTTCCTCCCTTGCCTCCCTCCCTCCCTCCCTCCTTCCTTCCTTCCTTCCTTCCTTCCCTCCTCCCTCCCTCCCTCCCTCCCTCCCTCTCTTCTTTCCTCCTTCCCTCCCTCCTTTCTTTCAATTCAAAATAACGTTCATGGCAACAGCTTTATAATGATACAAACAATAATATGTTGGTAACAGTGGGACTGTAATTCTTACCTCTTTGATAGATTTCAGATACTTGAACTATAGACAAGAAAGCCAGATGCGTCCTTGAAAAACAATGTTTTCTTTTCAACGTCCTCTTGACAATCAAGATTAATTTCAGGCCGAAATATGGCAACGGGACAATATGCTCAAACCACAGGCACATCCACGCCGCCACTCCAAACCTGGACGTGCGTTTTCCTGCTGTCTGGTGAGCATCCTCACAGTTGGCATCTTTAAACTCACAACGGGGTCCATGAGCCAGCCTGTGCCCTGTCCAAGCTCATTGAGGGGGGGGGGAAAGCACCAATAGCGGATTTCAGCCAGCCTTCCCCACCCCCTTCTCAACATTGCTTTGCAAAATGGACCGAAAAATAACTCACTTCCATGCAAGAGGCATTTGCCAGCCCATTTTTCTGCTTGGTCACCCCAGCATTTCTTTCTGTGCTGCAGTTGAGTCTGAAGTTAAGTGGCTGAGATGTGGAAGGGCTGCTCTGCCATGGGAACACAGAGACATGGGGCTGACCCTAGATTGGCATCAGCCAGGGGTGCAGAAAGGGCCCGTCGGAATTCGTGTCCCCCCTGACTGTCTCCAAACCAACAGACCAGTGGATGTCCTTGACTCAGGGGTGAAATGTAAAATTTGTTCTGTGGGCGTGGCTTGGTGGGTGGGAGGGTTAATGTGACTGAGTGGGTGTGGCCAACTTTTTTTTTTTAACTTTTCGAAGCATTTTTTCTAATGCTTTGAAAAGCCTCTCTGCCGATCAGGCAACTCAGCTGGGATCGTCAGAGAGGCTTTTTAAAAAAATGCCTCCCTGCCAATCAGGTAACTCAGCTGGGATCGTCAGAGACTTTTCAAATCATTTTTTTTTTACCACCTCTTCGGCCAAGAGGTTGCAGAAACAAATGTTTTGAAAAGCCTCTGACGATCCCAGCTGAGCCGCGTGATTATCAGAGGCTTTTTTTTTTAACTTTTAAGAGCATTTTTCATCGGAAGAGATTGTAGAAAAAGTAAAAAAAAAAAGCCTCTGATGATCGTGCGGATCAGCTGGGCATGGTGGGGGAGGCGCGGTGCAGGGATTTTTGCTACAGGTTCTCCGAACCATCCACCACCATCGCTACTGGATCAGGTGATCCGGTCCGAACCAGGAGCATTTCACTCCTGCCCTGATTCCCAGAGAAAAGAATGTTATTATGGCTACATATCTCTGCAAATCCCCCTTCCCAGTTTTCCCACAGCACTAAGTGTGGAAGCCCTGAAAAATTCAAGAAAATATGTCCTCCAGGGTGGACAATGGGTCTCTTTGAACAATAGTCCCTTGCAGAATGGATGGATAGAGGGACATAGGCAGTGGTGAAATTCAAATGTTTTTACTACGGATTCTGTGGATGTGGCTTAGTAGGCGTGGCAGGGGAAGGATACTGTAAAATCTCCATTCCTTCCCCATTCCAGGGGAAGGATATTGCAAAATCCCCATTTCCTCCTGATCAGCTGGGACTTGGGAGGCAGAAAATAGATGGGGGTGGGGCCAGCCAGAAGTGGCATTTACCGGTTCTCCGAACTACTCAAAATTTCCGCTACCGGTTCTCCATAACTGGTCAGAACCTGCCGAAACCCACCTCTGGAGTTATGATGGATGGAGCCTTGTACTCAAGATGGCCGCAGAATCCCCACAGTCATGTGATCACAGCATGTGTGTGCGTGCGTGCGTTGCGCTCAACGTCCGGCTCACAAATATAATGCCACAGCATTCTGCAGGCCATGTGATCACTGTTTTGTGATTTTGCTTAATGCTTTCTCGCCAGCAAAAACATTGGGGAAGCCAGCAGGAAGTCAAAACGGATAGCAATCATGGGACATCCTTGCCGAACCACAATACGGTGACTCAGGATGGCAACGGAGAGAGCTGGGATGGCCCCCTTGAAGACATGGGGATTTAAATTCCCAGAATTCCCCAGCCAGATTGCTGTTGAAACCCAGACATCTTCCAGTGGGCCCCGTTTGAGAAAAACACCGGCCTTACAGTCTATGAAAAATGGTTCCTTTGAGTGCATTACTTGACCTTGAATTGCAGACAGACAGATGTCAGGAAGTTATAAAACTTGTTCAGTTGGAAACTGCTCTCATCTGCCTTGAAAAAGCCTTCTCTGGAATGTTAAGTGTCGGAAGGCCAGACAGGAGAAGAAAATTGTACAAACTGGAAAAAGAGATTCTTTGCACCTGCTCAGAGGCAATTTTCTTTATTGAACTGGTTCAGAGCCTTGGCGTTGCAAACAGATGTTGGGGCTGGCACGATCGGCTGCCTTATTTTGCTATTCTGCTTTCCTCTCATTCTTGCGCGAGCTTTTGGCTTCTCATCCCTGGGTAGCAGAAACTGAAACTCAAATTAAGGAGAGGCATTCCTGCCGCCACCCAAGATCTCAGACAATTCAATTCCATGGCTTACTGTGTGGTACCGTTGCCAAGGAGAATAACAATTTGTGCACTGCGTACCGAGTTTCTGATTCTGAACAACACCCTATGGAGATGTTGATAATGCAGATAAGATCACATTTAGAGGAAGGGAAGGGGCGATTTGGAGCCTTGAAGCTAAACCTCAAACCAGATTTAAAGTTTTGCAGGAACGATTCCGCTAGTAAATGAGGTTTGGGGATGAAGAAACACATTGTATTCCATATTCTTTGTGGATTCACTCCCAGGTCACACATCTTGCCTTTGTCTGCTACACCCTCCAGGCTCTGCCCCAGGGGTGAAATGCTCCTGATTCGGACCGGATCGCTCAATCCAGTAGTGATGGTGGCGGGTGATTCGGAGAACCGGTAGCAAAAATCCCCGCGCCCCCCCCCTCCATGGCCAGCTGAGCCGCGCAATCATCAGAGGCTTTTTTTTTAACTTTTAAAAGCATTTTAAAATTATTTTCTACAACCTCTCTTTGGCCAAAAAAATGCTTTTGAAAGTAAAAATTAAAAGCCTCTGATGATCGCGCGGCTCAGCTGGGATCGTCAGAGGCTTTTAAAAGTATTTTTTTAAAAAAAATAAAGGAAAAAAATGCCTTTAAAAGCCTCTGGCGATCCCAGCTGAGCTGCCTGATCGTCAGAGGCTTTTAAAAACGTTTTTTTTTCTGCAAGAAAAAAATGCTTTTTAAAGTAAAAAAAAAAAAAGGTTGGCCACGCCCATCCAGTCACATTAACACCCCCCCCCCACCAAGCCATGCCCACAGAACCGGTAGCAACAAATTTTAGGTTTCACCACTGATCCGCCCCTTACCTGTCAGATAACACCTTAGCCACATCCCCAAGCTGAAAAGACAGGGGCATCCGGGAAGGAGGTTGAAATAATAAAGATGGTGGCAACTGAAGACCCATACCTTTTAATACAACCTAGACCTAGAGCTGGTATTCAGCCGGTTCGGGCGAAGTGGTAGAGCGACTGCAGGTGGTGAGCCCACCCGTCCGGACGTAATACCGTCCTATTTAGCCACATTTTCAAGGCCGGCCGCATGTGAGGAAAGCCGGGAACATGTATAAAAGGCACGCACGAGCGAAGTGAGAGTGTGTGTGCGCGTCGAACCGGCGGCAACAATAAGTGAAACCCACCCCTGCAAAGAGCACAAATCCATGTTTACCGTATCATGGGGGATCACGTGGCACCGGCCTTAAAGTTGACCCCACCACAGGCTTCAGAAGACTACTGTGAAAAATGGGGTGTATCTTTCCTAGTAACCGGGGCAACTGCAATTGTACCATGACCGAGGATGAAACCGAAACTCCTGACAATAAGGGGAGGAGATCACCTATCTAGGGTAGAGCGGCGCAGTGGTCTAGAGGTGGAGCTCTTGCTTTATAATCGAGTTCGATCCTAAGTAGAGGTAGATATTTCTCTCTCTGGGCACAACAAGAATATATCTGCTGTGAACCCCGCATTGGTGACAGGAAGGGCATCCGGTCAATAAACAGTCTGCTCCATTCAGTTGCCCCAACTCCACCCTGATGTAAGGGATTACAGGGTCATTAAAAGACTAAAAGAAATAGCAGTTATAGGCAGATATTTCTCTCTCTGGGCACAACGAGAATATATCTGCTGTGAACCCCGCATTGGTGACAGGAAGGGCATCCGGTCAATAAACAGTCGGCTCCATTCAGTTGCCCCAACTCTACCCGGATGTAAGGGATTACAGGGTCATTAAAAGACTAAAAGAAATAGCAGTTATAAGCAGATATTTCTCTCTCTGGGCACACTGAGAATATATATCTGCTGAAAAAAAAAACTCTGCACTGGCGACAAGGAAGGGCATCCGGCTATTAAAACACTCTGCTAGCTCCATTCAGTTGCCCAGACTCAGCGGTGGGTTTCAGAAATGCTTACCACTGCTTTGCTTTGCTCGCACGGACGCCTTCTGTGCATAGCGCCTGGCCTTGAAAACATAGCTAAGTAGGACAGCATTACGCTGGGACGAGTGGGCAGGCCCACCCACAGTCGCCACTACCAGTTTGCCCGAACGGGTACAAACCAGCAGAATACCACCTCTGCCCAGACTCCACCCCGCAAGGGATTATGGCAGTGGTGGGTTGTCCCCGGTTCGGACCGGTTCGGCACAACCGGTAATAAAACCGACAGGAGGTTCCGTCCCCTGACCCAGACATCATCATAAATCAGGGGTCTGCAACCTTAAACACTCAAAGAGCCATTTGGACCTGTTTCCCACAGGAAAAAAAAACACCGGGAGCCACAAAACCCTTCCCGTGCCTGACTATTTCTTGAGCGGCCACAAAACAAGCATATGTAGTTGAATTAAACATTCTGTCTTCTTCTGAAACTTTCATTTCTTGGATTTATCCATGGTTGGCCTACCGGGGGTTGAAAAGCTCAATAAATCACGTGCCGACACATTAACGGTTGCGACGCATATTTTGAGTGACAGGGAGCCACAGCAGGGGGTGAAAGAGCCACATGCAGCTCCAGAGCCGCAGGTTGCTGACCCCTGTCATAGGTCATCTGTGCAGAAGATCTGTGCGCGCGAGCAAAGCGGTAGTAAAGGTAAATAGAACCCACCCCTGGATTATGGATTATGGGGTCGTTAAATGAAGATGATCGGCTTTCAAACATCCCGGCGGTGTTAATTTTGGAAGCAGGCAGGCAGGAGCGATGCCCTGCAGCTGTCAGAGGTTTGAAGCAGCCTCTGGAAATCCAGGTCCCGAGTGCTGAGCAACTGACATTATTAAAGGGGTAAGTACAGAGTCTCCAGAGAAGGAGATTGTCAGATTTAATTTTATGACTCTGTGTGTGTCTGTGTCTGTGTCTGTGTGTGTGTGTGGTGTTTGCAATTCTGCTCTGTGGGTGCATGCAGGTGTGTATGTGTGAGAAAGAAAGGGAGGGATGGAGGGGGAGAATCAGAGGAAGAATAGGTCACTTTTCCCCAGTTAACGAGAACAAAAAAGCAGGATCCCTCCTGAGCAAAAAACCAATATTAGCAGGGGAAAGTAGAACTCGCTTTGCCGTCCCCTGCTGTTTCCTTAGCTACCTTTCAAAAGCAGCTGTGGTTTTCAGTTCCTTCCTTCCTTCTTTGCCAAGGGTGTAGTAGCCAATTCACCGGAGAGAATTTGACGATGGAGAAGAGACCTTCCATGGACTTCCTTCTTGATTTCCGTCATAAAATCAGGATTCCTTACGCACGGTCACTCATGCCCTCGTCACTTCTCGCCTGGACTACTGTAACGCTCTCTACATGGGGTTCCCCTTGAGGAGCACCCGGAGGCTCCAACTGGTCCAGAATGCGGCCGCGCGGGTGATTATGGGAGCAACATGGCGCTCCCATATAACACCTCTCCTGTACAAGCTGCACTGGCTTCTGGTGGTCTTCTGGGTGCGCTTCAAGGTGTTGGTTCTCACCTTTAACGCGCTCCATGGCTTAGGACCAGGGTATTTACGAGACCGCCTTCTGCTACTGATAACATCCCAGTGGCCAATACGCTCTTACAGAGAGGGCCTCCTCAGGGTGCCGCCAGTCAAGCAATGTCGGCTGGCGGCCCCCAGCGGGAGAGCCTTCTCTGTGGGGGCACCCACCCTCTGGAACGAGCTACCTCCCGGAATACGACTGATCCCGGATCTCCGCACTTTCCTTAAGGCCCTGAAGATGTTTTTATTTCACCAAGCCGGCCTAGCCTAAGTACTGTATTTTCCTGCGTATAAGACTACTTTCTAACACACAAAAATCTTCTCAAAAGTCGGGGGTCGTCTTATACGCCGGGTCTCATTCTCCTGTAACCAGGCAGACCAGCCCGAAAGGCTCTGACGAGCCTTAAATGGCTCTGAGGAGGGTCGTCTTATACGCCCAGTCGTCTTATACGCTGGAAAATACGGTAGTTTTTTATGGGTTAGTTTTTAAACTGTATAGATATGGGGTTTTAAATTGGGAGGCCGGTCGATTTAATTTATCTTAGCTTTTTTAACTTCTATATTGTATGTATTTAAATTTCGGCTGCCCACCGCCCTGAGTCCCTCGGGGGAGAAGGGCGGTATACAAATTCAATAAATAAATAAATAAATAAATAAATAAATAAATAAATAAATAAATAAATAAATAAATAAATAAATAAATAAAAACATAGAATAGTAGGGTTAAAGAAATGGTGGGCTTCAAATAATTTAAACAACCAGTTCTCTGCCCTAATGACCAGCTGGGTGGGCGTGGCCATGGTGGGTGTGGCCATGGTGGGTGTGGCCAGCACTCCTGCACCCCGCTGGGAGCAAAAAATGGGGTGCCGCACCCCGTTTTGGGCCTAGTAGGCCTTCCCTGCACTTACCTGGGAGCCAAAACGGAGTCCTTGGGGACTCCCAGCCAGCAATTTAACAACTGCTTTACCCGAACCGGCTGAATCCCACCACTGGATTAAAGGGGCCGAGGAGATCTTCTAATCAACCCCACTGCTCGAGCGGGAGAATTTATACCATTTCAGACAAGTGACTGTCCGAATCTCTTCTTAAAAATCTCCAGTGATGGAGTGCCCACCTTTTTTGAATGCAAGCTGTTCCATTGGTTGATGGTTCTCACTGTCAGGAAATTTCTCCCTAGTTCTAGGTTGGGTCTCTCCTTTGTAAGTTTCTATCCATTGCTTCTTGACCTGTTTTCAGGCACTTTGGAGAATAGGTTGATCCCCCCAATTCTTCTCTTCGTTAGACTGGACATATTAAAGAGGCTTGGTGGCGCAGTGGACTAAAGTGTTGTTAATTAGCACTTAGCGTGCAATTACGCAGTTCAAATCTCACCAGGCTCAAGGTTGACTCAGCCTTCCATCCTTCCGAGGTAGGTAAAATGAGGACCCGGATTATGGGGGCAATAAGCTGACTTTGTATTAAAAAGAACATCGCTTAGGGGGGGCAAAAACCCTACTAAGCAGGTATATACAAAAGTATGAAGGCTATTGCTTAATGCATTGTAAGCCGCCCTGAGTCTCCGGAGAAGGGTGGCATATAAATCGAACCAATAAACAAACAAATAAACAAACAAATACCCAGTTCCCACATCCGTTCATCGTATGTTTTAGCCTCCAGCCCCCTAATCAGCTTTATTGTTCTCTGCACCCATCCGACAGTCTCAACATCTTTTTTGTACTATGGTGACCAGGACTGGATGCATGAATCTAAGCGTGGTCTCAACTTGCGCAATATAAAATGATATTATCAGCTTCACATGATCTTAAAACTATTCCTGTTGATGCAACCTAGGAATCAGCACAACGTTTTCTCCTGATAGAACCTCATTGGAATTAATGGGACTATCTTGATGTACCGTATTTTTCGGACTGCAAGACGCACTTTTTTTAATCTCCCAAAAGGGGGTGAAAATGTCTGTGCGTCTTATAGATGGAATATTGCTGAAGCTCTGTCCACCCGCCGGCCGTTTTTTGGCCTCCACACGCTGTTTTCAGGCCTTTTTTCAGCCTGTTTTTGAGGCTTTTTTGGCCTGTTTTGGGGGCTTTTTTTGGCCTGTTTTTGAGGCTTTTGCCTGTTTTCAAGGCTTTTTTCGGATCATTTTTGAGGCTTTTTGGCTCATTTACAAAGCTGGCCTGTTTTTGAATTTTTCAGCCCATTTTTGAGGATTTTTTGACCCATTTCTTTTGGAAAAAATAGGCTGAAAAACGCCTCAAAAATGGGCAAAAAAAGCCAAAAAAACCCCACCAGGCTGAAAAAGTCAAAAAAATGGGCCGAAAAAATGGCTGGAAAAGGGGCCAAAAATGGGGCATGCAGAGGCCAAGAACTTTCTTTTGTTCTTTTCCTCTTCTAAATTTAGGTGCATCTTATAATCAGGTGCATCTTATAACCAAAAAAATACGGTAGATACAGAAATTATTTGGTTGAGGAGTGGAGAGGGTTGAAAATTTCAAAAAAGATTGAAATTCAGCATGAAGAGATCTCCAAGAATGATTGCCAGCAGGAATTCTGAGGCTGCTTGGAAAGGATAGGGAAAATGTTAGGTGGTACAGAAACCACAATCTGGAAAGATGTAGCCAAAAATCAGCCTGGATGGTAGTTTTCTCCGGATCAAGTATATAATATATATAATTAGAGTTGGAAGGAACTTTGGAGGTCTTCTAGTCCAACCCCCTGCTTAGGCAGGAAACCCTACACCTCTTCAAACAAAGGGTTATCTAACGTCTTCTTAAAAACTTCCAGTGTTGGAGCATTTGCAACTTCTGGAGGCCAGTTGTTCCACTGATTAATTGTTCTGTCAGGAAATTTGATTAATTTTCTGAAAGAGTAGTTTGATCCAAGCACTCAACTCCAAAGAAAGAAATGGGTGGGTCATGACAGAGATTAAATTTCATTTGATCTATGTTTGGCCGCAATAAAATATCGGGATGCGTGGATCAGCTCCCTTCAGCGTTGAATTATGGATTCCGTTTGGATGGTCGACTTGTTCTCATTTTATCCCATTCAAATCCATCAGAGAGCCGGGTTGATTTGATTTTTCCAAAATTGCCTTTTTGAAAAATCGCCCAATTGTTTTTGAGGTTCCCGCCTGGCTGGATTTAAAGCTTCGGTGCAACTCCACGAACCCAATTAGAAACGTTTACTCGGATCCATCAAACAGACTGCCTTTTGATCAAATCTCTGGATCAAATCTGGGATTCAGCAAATCATGTTTAAGCAGTGGCTTAGTTCAAGAAAAAGGGATGCGGTGGCTCAGTGGCTAAGAGGCTGAACTTGTCAATCAAAAGGTCAGCAGTTCAGCGGTTCGAATCTCTAGTGCCGCGTAACGGGGTGAGCTCCCAGATTCTGCAATCTAGCAGTTTGAAAGCACATAAAAAATGCAGGTAGAAAAATAGGGACCACCTTTGGTGGGAAGGTCGCAGCGTTCCGTGCGCCTTTGGTGTTGAGTCATGCCAGCCACATGACCACGGAGACGTCTTCGGACAGCACTGTCTCTTCGGCTTTGAGACGGAGATGAGCACCGCCCCCTAGAGTCGGGAATGATTAGCTAGCACATATGTGCAAGGGGAATCTTTACCTTTTACCTTAGTTCAAGATTGCAACCTAGGCAATCTCTTTTAGAGGTTGTCTTCTCTCTCTGTCTCCCAAGCAGGAAATCCCCAGAAAAGAACAGATGGGGGTGTGAATTGATCATTTGAAATGTCGTCTTATGTACTACTGGACAAATCATGTGCTGGGAAGCCTCCCTTGCCGTTGCTTTGAAAGAAAGTTCCGCCGGGGAATAACGTTTCATAAAACAGTATAAAAATAACGTTTCCTCCGCAAAATGAACTGCGGTAGATCTGGCCTCTGTTCGCCTTTTTTTTTGGCCTCTAAAACCGGGAACTGGAGAGAATCCCTCCATAGTCTTTAAACTGCCAGTGCCATCTAGTGGTTGAAAAGGAATAACAGAGACGGAAGGTCTTTGATGAGATTGGAGGTCTTCTACTCCAGGGGTCTCCAACCTGGGCTTCAAATCCCCAATTCTGGGAGTTGAAGTCCACAAGTCTTAAAGCTACCAAGTTTGGGGACCCCTGTTCTAGTCTAGTCCCATCCTGTTATTGTTTTCTTTTATTTGTATATTTGGGTTTTTTCATTTTGTTTTGTAAGCCACCCAGAGTCACTGAGAGTGAGTGGGCAGCCACATAAATTCTCTATATAAAATAATAATAAGAAGAAAGGCAAGGAGGAAGGGAGCACCGGGTTTTAACAGTCCAGTTTTACATCATAATGCATGCAAAAAATGAACTCTGGTTGCAGAGTTATGGCCACCAATTTTACCCCCCAGAGCATTTCTTTCCAGGGTGAAATGCTCCCGGTTCAGACCGGATTGCCCAATCCGGTAGCGATGGTGGCTGGTGGTTCGGAGAACTGGTAGCAAAAATCCCTCCCCCCACCCACTCTGATGAGCTGCACGATCATCAGAGGCTTTAAAAGCATTTTTTCTACAACCTCTTCCGACGAAAAAATGCTTCTAAAAGTAAAAAAAAAAAAAAGCCTCTGATGATCACGTGGCTCAGCTGGGATCGTCAGAGGCTTTTAAAAGCATTTTTTTCTGCAACCTCTTCAAGACCATACTCACGGTCTCGAAGAGGTTGGTGGCGCCTCTTCAAGAGGTGGCAGAAAAAAATGCTTTTAAAAGCCTCTGACGATCCCAGCTGAGCCACGTGATCATCAGAGGCTTTTTTTTTTTAAATCATTTTTTGGTTAAAAAAAATGATTTGAGAAGTCTCTGACGATCCCAGCTGAGTTGCCTGATGGGCAGAGGCTTTTCAAAGCATTAGAAAAAATGCTTTTAAAAGTTAAACAAACAAACAAACAAAAAAGTTGGCCACGTCCACCCAGTCACATTACCCCCCCCACCAAGCCACGCCCACTGAACCGGTAGTAACAAATTTTACATCTCACCACTGCCTCTTTCTCTACCAAATTGTGAACATAATACAACCCAACATCTTTCCTTCAACAAGAAAAGTCGTACTAGGAATTCCCCTAGCGGGAAGCAGGAGCTCATGACTGATTTATTGAAATTACGATTTCTAAAGAGAGATCGAGGGACAGATTCTAGGCGGGATGACGACACAGAGCGACACACACACACACACAAAATGGAACCGGCTTGGAAACGAGGATTGTTTACTGATAAGAGAAGATTGCAGAGATTTGGCTCACCCAACCTCAGGTCAGCATCTCCCCAACAACACAAAGCAGCCACATCTGGGTTGCCCGAAAAGGCACTTGCTTCAAAAGGGATGCCGGATGAGCTACAATCTCTCTTAGAGAAGAATTCGCTTATTCTGGACAGGGGTGTGTGTGTGTGGGGGAAATGGAGGGATCTGCAGAAGCCGTGGCTGTTCTTCCTAGCTGAGCCCTACTTCACTGCCGCTGTCTTCCTCGGGCTGAGCCAAGTCCTTTTCCGCGTCTTCTTTCTCCGCAAAGTTGAGGATGCGCCGGTTGGCTTGGATTAAGTACTGCTGTTGGCGGAAATAAACTTTCAATGCTCCCTTGATGGCCACAAAAGCAATGCCACCCTACCGAAAGAGAATGGAATGGAATAAGTTTTGAATGTACGCTAATCGGCATACATTAAAAATGGAAATAGATAAAGCAAATGTGAGTCTAGGCCAGAACTATAACCTCAGAAAGAATCTCAGGCAAAGACCTTCCCTAGTTCTCACAAAGACTAGGAGGGGGAAGTGTATTCTAAGTTGCCGGATTCTGTTAGTTCGATAAACAGCATGAGCCTATCTGGGTTTGGTTTCCCAGCCTAGTTTGCCTGGAAGAGCTGATCTCAATCTTGCAAATGTAAATGTGCTTCCTCCTTTTATCTTTGTGAGAACTAGGGCGAGTCTTATGTGAAAACGCTTTCCCAGGTTACAGTTGTGGCCCAGACTCAGATCTCTTTTATCAGACCATCGACTCGGTGACGATGGCTTTTCCTTGTGTTCCCCCAGATTATTCTCATGACATTTCTTCAATGGAGACGGCTGAAAGATGACTAGGTTTTAGTTGACCTTATAATGTTTGTGTGTTGTTGTGGCTTTTCGGCCACCGGCCCTTCCAGCAGCCAAATCAGAGGAGGAGGAGGAAGTGTGGGAGTCAGTATCAGTATCAGGGCAAGTAACTTGGGTGATCCAGAGGGAATGGAACTGGCAGAGAGACAGAGGTGGAGTTCAGATGGAGAGCCAACAGCCCCCAGGTTTGGAGGTGGCTGATGAGGAAGAGGAATGGCTGGGTCCAGTGCCTGACATGCAGATGCACAGAAGGCAGAGGAGAGGAGAGCTGTGGAAATCTATGGGCTGGTCCTTGGGACAGAAGAGCCACTGCTGCTAGTGAAGCCCCACCCTAGCTCTGGGGATAAAAGCCAGGGGGCGGAGATGGATAGGTATGGCAGACAATTATTCATCTCCCTGCCGGACAGACTTGTTAGCCTGTGAGATAGGGACTGCTGGCACTCCTAATAAAGGAATATTTTGAGTTCACATCAGAGGGTTTGTCGTGTTTGGGGAGCTGGATCAGAACAGTGTTGGGTATGTGTGTTGATGAGAGACATAGAGGGAGAAGAAGAGGGAGAGGGAGGGGAGAGGGCGAGAGAATTGCTCAATAGGAAAAGATAAGAGATTCCTTATTGCGTGCAATTGGGCTGAACTGGGACCAGTTCCCTGGAAGGCAATCCAAACATTTAAACGCTGCCCATCATGGGCATTTTTCTCGGCTCATCGCCTAACTCACCAGGATGGTACGCTGGAGGTTGGAGTTAACTCTCCGAAATGTGACCCGGCCCACAAGGCTGGCAATAGTTGGGAACACCAGGGCCCCACACAAGGTGCGCGAGATGGAAAGGTGGTCACTCTGGTAGCGTGACTCGGCCAGAGGTATCGATGGGATCGGGCGGCTGCTTCCTGAGGAGGAAAAAACAAAACAAAAAAACAACAACCCAGGAGAATAGATCACTGTAAAGCAGGGCTGTCAAACTCAATTTCATTGAGGGCCACATCAGGGTTGTGTTTGACCTCAGTGGGGGGAGGGGCTAGGGTGGGTGTGGTCCAGGGGTTGAAATCCAGCAGGTTCTGACGAATCGATAGCGGAAATTTTGAGCAGTTTGGAGAACCGGCAAATACCACCTCTGGCTGGCTTCAGAGTGGGGTGGGAATGGAGATTTTGCAGTATCCTTCCCCTACCACTCCTACCAAGCCAAGCCCACCAAGCCACGCCACGCCCACAGAGCCAGTAGTAAAAGAAAATTGGATTTCATCACTGGTGTGGTCAGCGTGGGCACGGCCAGCTCGATGTCACTCGCCTCAGGGGCACCTGTGATCCTAAGGCAGGACTTCCCTCCCTCTCATTATAATCTCTTTCTTTCCTTCCTTCCTTCCTTCCTTCCTTCCTTCCTTCCTTCCTTCCTTCCTTCCTTCCTTCCTTCCTTCCTCCCTCCCTCCCTTTTCTTCTTTTTCCTTCCCTCTTCCTCCTCCTTTCATCTTCCTTCCCCTCTTTCCCCATTTTTCCTTCCTTGCTATCTTTCCTTCTTTTCCTTTGTCTTTCCTCTTTCCCTTTCCTGTCTTTTCTTGCGTGCTTGAATGCAAAAAGGGAAGCGTTTCTCCTTTTGTTTTGTTTTTAGTTTGTTTTGCTAGCCCTCTTGTCAGCGAAAACGGAGCTCGGGGTCGCTGAGCATGGTCCCTGGAGCTCCATTTTCACTGGCAGAGTGCTGCAGGAGGCTGTCACAGCCTAAAATGGAGCCTCCCAAGCTCCTGCTGCCAGAGGCACTCTGGCCCAGCCCTTCGCTGTTTCTGGATCTAAACACCGCATGGGCCCTATCCGGCCCAAGGGCCTTGAGTTTGACACCCCTGCTCTAAAGGGACTGGATTTCCAGATTCCAGGGACTGAACTGCTGATCACGTAGCTTTATTATAAAGCCTTAACGGGTGTTTTTTTTTACAATGGGCAATTTAGCATCAGCAACTGTTATTCTGCTCTGCAGCAGATGCCCATCCAATCACCAACATACAGAGAAGGTTCTCCTTTGGCCAGAGATTCCACCTCAGCTCTCATTCACAAACCCACACTTTTTCACACATGCTGAAAACAAAAATCAAATGTTCTAGTCCTTAGGGTGAAAAAGATACGCTTAAAACACATGAACCGGGCCAGGTAGAACGAGACACAAGTTGGCTGCTTGGACAAGGCTTCTTGGGTGCACAGCTGCTTCTCCCTCCCCCCCCCACCCAAAAAACGACGCAAAACTGTTCCTTTTGCAGGACTTAAAACCCTGGTGTACAATCTCTGTTGTACACCAGGGTCTAGTGACTTAACTCCCTTGCAATGTTTCTCAGTCTTGGCAACTTGGAAATGTGTGGACTTCAGCTTCCAGAATTCCCCAGCCGGCATGCTGAATTTCTAAGGAGAAATTTCTTAAGGGTGAAAGCAATTCATCAGTGGAACAGAAGTGGCCTTCAGAAGTTGTGGGAGCTCCAAGAAGAGGCCGGACAACCACTTGTCTGAAATGGTTTAGACCCGTGATGGCAAACCTGTGGCACGCATTTCGGGTGGGCACCCGAGCTCAGCTCCGCCAGTTGATTTTCAGGCCTTCTGGGACCACCAGAAGTAGGGAAACAATCTGTTTCCTGCCACCGGAGGACCTCGGCGAGTGGTGGGGAAGGCCTGTTTTTCTCTCTCCCCCAGCCTCCAGAGCCTTTCTAGGAGTCTGGGGAGGGTGAACATGGCCTTCCCCACCTCCCGGAGGCCAGAAATAGCCCATTTGCCAACTTCCGGTGGGAACCATCACCATCCCGTTCCTGGCACGCAATGGCAAAAAGGTTAGCCATCACTGGTTTAGACTCTTTTGCTTGGGCAGGGAATTGGATTAGATGACCTCGAAGGTCCCTTCCCACTCTGCGAATCTGAGCTGCAGTCCACACATCTTCAACTTGAGAAACACGGTTCTCATGAGTCAAACTCGCAGCCAAGGAGGATTCTGCCGCCATCTTGACTATTGGACCAGTGGTGGGATTCAGCCGGTTCTATCTGATTTGGACGAATCCGTAGCGGCGGCTGCGGGAGGCTCCGCCCACCCGCCCGGACGTCATCACGTCCCATTTTTGACACTCTGCGCATGAGTGGAAAGCTCTGTGAATGCGCGGAGGCGACACGTGAGAGCAAAGCGTGCACACTCAAATTTGCGAACTGTGTGATTACCATCCCTGGATTGGACCCCACAACCCACTTGCAGATGTCCCTCAGCCTACAAAAAAATCAGCTCTCCCCTTCCTCGCCGCATCCCTGTCCTTATCACCTCAAAGGAGCCTGGATAGCACAGCAGACTAATGCACTGTAATTAACATCCAGCTGTCTGCAATTACTGTAAGTTCGAATCTCACCAGGCTCAAGGTTGACTCAGCCTTCCATCCTTTCTAAGGTAGATAAATTGAGGACCCAGTTTGTGGGGGCAATAAGCTGACTTTGTATAAATATACAAAAGTATGAAGGCTATTGCTTAACGCATTGTAAGCCGCCCTGAGTCTCCGCAGAAGGGCAGCATATAAATCTAATTAAAATAAATAAATAAATATTAATAATAACAATAATGAAAAAAGATGTTTGGACTTCATTTCCCAGAATTTCCCGCCTCCTAAACTTTCTGAAATTATTTCCTTTTTAAAAACATTTTTGATGATGCCAGCGTGCTACCATTAGGAGATATGTGGTGACAGTAGGAACCACCAAATTACTATCCCAAAGCAGACGGGATAGGAAATTTCAAGAGAAGATTTGTAATCCCTGGGTCCTCTATTCTATAGGCACATCTGTCCCACTATGTAATTCTTTACCCAAAGGGTCTTCCAACATCTGGATAACATGTCCCAAAAGTGCTTTTTCCCCTCCTAAATAATAATAATAAAAAAAAACAGGAACCCAGAGCTCAAAAGACAAACCCACACCAACCTGGAACCCAGGAATGCAGGGCCTGGAGCTTGCTCGAGTATTTCCGCCACACTCGAAGCACGTACTCTTCCCAACGGATCATCTTGCCCAGTACCAGCATAACCGGAATGGTGGGCAACCCCATGAGCAGGAAGAGAGGGTCGGCTCGCTCCATCACATCCAGGCCCTTCTTATGGCCGACCACCTGTGGAAGATCAAGAGGCGAGTGGGCGGGTGGAAGGTTAGGAGTTGGACTAGCCTTGGGGCCCCAAAGATGCTTCTTCCATTCCAGAGGAAAAAAAATGGCAGACTACAGGAACCACATGCACCACTCAGGTGACCCTGAGGACGCAGATAATCCTCCAAGCGGCCTCAACGACCCTCAGAAAGGATGCGAACGACCAGCTGTCTGCAAGGAGTATCAATCCTTCCATTCCTCACTATTCTGTCAGAGCTGAGGAAGCTTCTGGGATGAGAAGCAAAACGTCTTCAAAAAGAAAAATCAGAAAGTCCAGTGGCCTCCTGAAAAAAGGGTCTTTGGGACAACAGTGACCTGGATGATGGAGAATCTCGACAGACGAGCCTTGGGGAGGCTAAGTTTCTAGTCTCGGCTCAGCCAAAGAAACCCTCTGGGTGATGCTTGCTTAGCCCAACGAAATTCGCTGGGGAGTTGTTATGGGGAAAAATGGGAGATAGCTTTTCATGCTGTCTTGAGCTCCCAAAGGAAAGGTGGGATAGGATGCTAACCTTGGAACTCAAAACCATCTTTTTCAGGAGACAGTGTGAGCAGTGATGTAGATAGGGGGTCCTCGGACCTCTTTTGAGTTTGACACCCCTGTCATCATCCTCTTTTAACGACCCTATAATCCCTTGTGGGGTAGAGTCTGGGCAACTGAATGGAGCTGAATGTTTCCTGGCCGGATGCCCTACTTGTCGCCAACGCGGAGTTTTTAATTCAGCAGATATATTCTCAGAGTGCCTCTACCTAGGATCGAACTCACAGCCTCCTGATTGTGAGGCGAGAGCTCCACCTCTAGGCCGTCGCACCACTCTTCCTAGACACCCCTGTCCAGAAGATTAATCCTGATGGAGAGTATCGATTCTCCAACAGGTTTTTTGACCCTGCCGTTTTATCAACTAATGCTCTGGACTTCATCCTGTTCTGCAGACCAACGTAGTGATTTGAGGGGCGGGGGGTGTCTCTGCTGCCATGTCAAGTCTTACCTGCATCACAGTCACGGCTCCGTAAGTCACCGCTGACCAGTACAGTGTCCCCACCACAATGCCAGCAGCAGCAAAAGGGCTGATTTTGGATAAAATCCGGTCCACTTGCTGCAGGAAATAGACCACGGGCCCTACAAAGAGACAACCAAGCATCAAGAGAAGTCTGTCAAGCCTGGAAGCCATCTTTCTGGTTGGATCTTTTTCAGGCCTGCTGCATTTACTATTGTGGGAAACTGGGAGGGAAGGAGGGGGATGTTGTGGCTCCGTTGCCTGAGCCTGTGTCATGAGCAGGAGAGGACTCCGAGAGTGAAGGAGAGGAGTTGGCAAGGCCTCCCTCTCCAGGACTCTCCTCTCTGGCAATGCCTCCGGAGGACACCGAAGGGCAAGAGATAGGCCCAGAGCCAAGCACATCCACGCAGCCGCAGGTGGACAGTGATGAGGGTAATGAGTCTTGGCTGGATCCTCGGCAGCGTCGCAGGGATAAGCGCGCGCAACAGAAGAAAAGGCGTGCCAGAGATTAGGCTGAGTCACTGGACCACACCCCACAGGGTATAAAAGGGGGTGAGGTAGCCATTCAGACTCTGTGACGGACAAAACTAACTACTATAGAGTCACACTGCATCTTTGGAAACAACATTATCGGCCTTGGATTTATTTTACGAACTGGACGATTCTTGACCGTGGGTATTTTGTTTATTGAGTAAAAGTTCTTGGCAAGCAGCTACTGAGTGGCTGCCAAGCGTCTTATCGGAAGAATTGGTTGTCTGCCAGTTTATTTAACCCGTGTGTGTGTGTGTGTGTGTGTGTGTGTGTGTGTGTGTGTGTGTGTGAGACGGGGACAGAACAGGGGACAGTATGGAGCATGGGTGACATGTAGTCAAAATAACATTCCTTTCTCAAAGAGTCAAGGACATCTTGACCTGGACGGCTGGAACTGGGAGGCATCTCCAGTTGAGATGGTGCTTGGATTGGACCACATGATGGACATGTGGGTGTTACGCAGGGACTTGGACTTTCCTTTGAGTGGGGAAAACCTGGAAGCTTTCAGATTTGGGTTTTCCCAGGTGTGCCAATATGACATCTTTAATAAAATGGAACATTGAGGAAACTCAAGCCTCAGAGTCTTCTTTCGTTGGGGGTGTTACTTGGAACCCTAACCAAGTCCTTGTGGATCAGGGGCCATTTTGTGCAAGCTGCACCAAACTGGCGGAGATCACAAACACAGGTTTGCAAGCAGGGTTGGTTTTATTAGGACCAAAAGGAATTTCCTTGGAGGAAATTCTGTGTTTATTCTGCTGCAGCCAAATGGATGCATTTACCCAGCGGAGGTTGGGCCTTTGCTGGCCAGCTCTGTACTCACCAACTTTGGGAAAGACGATGCAGTACTCAGTTCCACACTGGGGACAATTCACGCTGCCGATACTGTTCCCCTTTTGCTTCTCATCCAGCCATCGTTGGAGGCAGGCCTGGTGGATCCACTTGGTGGATCCTTTGCAACGACAAGGACAGACCCACTCTGCCGACCGGTCATCGCCTTCGGTGGCAAAACACACCCAGCAATGCCTGGGAGACAAAAGAGAGAGAAAAGGAGAAAGGAAACGTTGAAGGAACGCTGAGCGATCGCTTCTTTTGAGGAACATGCCGCTTTGCGCTTCTGTTGTGGCCTGTCGGCCACCGGCCCCTTCAACAGCCAAATCAGATGAGGAGGAGGCGTGGGAATGAGGGTCAGCATTAAGGCAACCTGAGAGCTCCAAGGGGGAAGAGGGAATGGAGGTGGGAGAGAGAGAGAGAGAGAGAGAGAGAGAGAGAGATGGAGCCTGGGCCGTCCATCAGCCCTCAGATGGGTAGTCAACAACCCCCAGGTCTGGAGGAGGCTGATGAGGAAGAAGAGGAACAGCTGGGTCCAGTGCCTGACATGCAGATGCACAGAAGGCAGAGGAGAGGAGAGCAGTAGAAATCTATGAGCTGGTCCTTGGGAAGGAAGAGCCACCGCTGCTAGCGAAGCCCCACTCTGGAGATAAAAGGCAGGAGGCAGAGATGAATAGGTGTGGCAGACAGCTATTCATCTTCCTGCCGGACAGGCTTGTTAGCCTGCGGTGAGAAAGAGACATTTTGCCAGGGCTCCTGGCGCTCCTGATAAAGGAATAATTGAATTACCTACAGAGGTTTGGCCTGTTTGGGGAGCTGAACAGCTTCCAAATCAAGCAGGAGGCTCAAAGCTTTCCTGGGATAAATAATTGGAGGGAGATATAGGAGATTTCTCCTCTCCGCCCCCCAAGAGATGTACAGTCGATCTTAGGGAAAGTGATGGAAGAAGCCAACTGTATAAGACGAGATTCTGCACGGCACCAAAACTATCCTTTAAAAGGCATAGATTCTTTTTTTTTACCCTGTTCTGGTTAACTTTTGGCATCTGGATAACTCTCGCTTCCAGAAAAAAAAAACATCCCTCAATTGCCAAATGTCTGGCAGGGAATTTAACAGCTGCAGCTTGAAGAGTCTTTTTTTTTTTAAATTAGATTTATATGCCGCCCTTCTCCGGAGACTCAGGGCGGCTTACAATGCGTATTATATTTTATTTTGTATTTTATATATTTTATATTTTATATTTTATACAAAGTCAGCTTATTGCCCCCACAAACTGGGTCCTCAATTGACCTACCTTAGAAAGGATGGAAGGCTGAGTCAACCTTGAGCCTGGTGGGATTCGAACTGGTGTAATTGCAGACAGCTGGATGTTAATAACAGGCTTTAGTCTGCTTTTAGCCTGTTGAGCTATCCAGGCTCTTTTTGGTAGAACAGAGTATGCACAATTCTTGATCCGAACGCTTTCGGCTTTTCAATAATATGCTGTACTGAGACTCGGAAACAGAGTTAGTTAAAGACTGTATGATAAAATGGGCACAAAATTTTGAACAACCAATAATGATGGAAACATGGGAAAAAATATGGGCAAGACATGTAAAATTTACACCAGCGCAAAATTTAAGAGAAAATTTTTATGAAAATGTTTTATAGATGGCATTTAGATCCTAAAAAGTTAGCTTGTGTGTATCCGAACTTACAATCTAAATGTTGGAGATGTGGCTGTGATGATGCTACTTATTTTCATGTATGGTGGACATGTAAAAAGGTTAAAGCATTTTGGATAAAAATTTGGTGGATTATTCAAAATATTCTTAAAAAGAGGATAAAGTTTACTCCACAGTTGTTTTTGTTGGGTATAGTCACGGACTGTACGGTTACAGAGACCAATTTGATTCTGAATTTAATAACCGCAGCAAGATCTGCCTACTATTCAAGAATGGACATTAAAAGTAGCAAACTTAGCAGAAATTAGCAAAACTTAGCAAAAATTTCAGCGTATTTGAAGGACCATTCAAATGAAAAATATGTGAGGGAATGGAGAAGATGGATAGATTATATTCAAAGTAAATATCGGATTAAAAAATTTCAGATACTTTATGAATAAATAGAAATATGTTATTAGGTAATTAAATTTAGTATGGTAAATGGGGAGTTAAAGTATTAGAGGGATGTAAGAGGCTATAATTAATTAGATTATGATGGATTATGATTGTTGAATGTTATACCCTGTATTTTGTTCTGGGAGGTAGGGAGGGGGGAGGGAAAGGGTTGGGGAGAGGGGAGGGGAGGGGGGGACATATATGTAAACCTTTAAAAAAACTTTTCAATAAATAAAAAATAATAATAATATGCTGTACTGCCAAAATGAGGCAGGGACTGGGCAAAAATCATGGAGTTGGAAGGCAAATGGTCTGTGGTACCATCATCAGAAGGATGAGCACGGATGAGGTCACCAGTTAGGACCCCAGATTTCAACCCCAAACCACAAATATTCTCCCTTTATTGGTACTACCGTATTTTTTGGAGTATAAGACACACTGGAGTATAAGACGCACCTGTCTTTTTTTGGTGAGGAAAAGAAGAAAAAGAAATCTGCCTCTGCCTCCCAGCAATTTTGCCTCCTTGCAGCAAACAGCCAACAGCCTGCTTTACTTTCATTTTCATTTTCAGCATAGCTTGATTAGCACAAGGGGAAAAAAAAACCTGCTCCCAGCAATTTACCTCCTTGCAGCAAGCAGCAGAGGCCTGCGCAAAACAGCTGAGAGCCAATCAGCGGAGAGTCGGGAGGCGATCCAATCAAATTGTGCTAAATAGGCTGTGCTGAAGCTGAAAGCAGCTGTTTTTTTTCTTGCTGTTTGCTTGCAAGGAGGTAACCCATTACTGGCATGGAGCTGCGCCGAGTCTAAACGACCAACTAGTCCAAGATCAACTTGCACTGTCCCGAAAGAGTGGGACTTGAATCTGATCCCGAAGTCAACCCGGTTTCTCGCATTAATGAGAGGTTGCAAAGCATTTTGAACAAACTCATCATAATTATAATGAACTGTCTAGGGCTGAAAAATATTGAGATCAAAGCTGGTCTCGCAAGTTTGGAACTGCGCCTTAGGCATGGGATGAACTTGGAAGGAGACACACCCGACGTGTCCCAAGTTTTGCCACACACGGCCTCATGATCTCAAGCACCATGTCAGCTGTTTTTTTGCCTGGGAAGGTTTTAAGAAGTCAGGAGGTGGAAGTCAGGAGGCTAGAAACCAGGAGGCGGTGAGTTCTAGTCCCACCTTAGGCATGAAAGCCAGCTGAGGGACTTTGGGCCTGTCGTTCCCTCTTGGCCCAATCTACCTCACAGGGTTGCTGTTGTTGTTGTGGGAAAAATAGAAGGCAGGACTATTAAGCATGTCCATCCCCTTCGGTTGACCAATATATGTAATAATATGTATGTCAATAAATGTGATGTAATATATATATATATATATATATATATATATATATATATATATATATATATATATATATATATATATTACATCACATTTATTATTTATTTATATAATTATTTATTTATATAAATAATTATTTATTTATAATTATATTATAAATAATTATATAATAATAATAATAATAATTATATTATAAATAATTATTTATTTATATAATTATCAGCAAAAATATTATATATATATATATATATCGGTCAACTGAAGGCGGTGAATATGCTTAGTAGTTCTACATTTTCTTTTCTTTTCTTTTCTTTTCTTTTCTATCTATCTATCATCTATCTATCTATCTATCTATCTATCTATCTATCTATCTATCATCTACATACATACCGTATTTTCCGGCGTATAAGACGACTGGGCGTATAAGACGACCCTCCTCAGAGCCATTTAAGGCTCGTCAGAGCCTTATGGGCCGGTCTGCCTGGTTACAGGAGAATGAGACCCGGCGTATAAGACGACCCCCGACTTTTGAGAAGATTTTTGTGTGTTAGAAAGTAGTCTTATACGCAGGAAAATGCAGTATATTCTTTTCTATAGTCTTTGGTTATTCAGGTCGTAAAATTGGAAGTGTCTTGGCGACGTTTCGACGAAGTCTCATTCGTCATCTTCAGGCTGGTGTCTTCGGCTTCATGCTTGTATGTATGTATGTGTGTGTATTTCTCTTTAGCCAGGTTCTTCCTATGTAAACCAAGATATTATGCAGCCCTAGTTCAGTGAAATCACTGATTTGGTTTACATAGGAAAAACCTGGCTAAAGAGAAATACACATAAAGCCTACGAGCAAGTTTTGGTATACTCGGTGTCTTCGGCTTCATGCTTGTGTGAGGAAAGTGCGATCGGACAAGCATGAAGCCGAAGACACCAGCCCGAAGATGACGAGTGAGATCTCGTCGAAAGGTCGCCAAGATACTCTCAATCTTACACGGGAAAAGACCCGAATATACCAAAACTTGCATACCTCTACCTGTGAAAAGGAAGACTGGGACTGAGTAACTGAGAGGATAGAGATGGCCTTGAAGACTGCAAACAAGGCATTTGAATTGGGAACTTCGTGTTTCACCATCACGCTTTTCTCAGCTGAAATGCCAAGAATCGTGGGAATTGAGAGCCAGAAATTTTCAGCACGGAAATGTCTGTTATATACGTCAACAACCAAGAGTTATCCAGCTTCGTGGGAAGGAAAAAAAAATATTACTAGCGTTTCTCAACATAAAGCCATTTTATGATGTATGGATTTCAGCTCCCAGAATTCCCCAGCCAACATTGCTGGCTGGGGAATTCTGGGAGTTGAAGTCCATACATCTTAAAAATGGGTGACTTTGAGAAACACGGTGTTTACACTATGGGAAGGATGATTTAAAAAAACATGCTG
Organism: Coluber constrictor foxii; assembly: GCA_038048745.1. Lineage (NCBI taxonomy): Eukaryota > Metazoa > Chordata > Lepidosauria > Squamata > Colubridae > Coluber > Coluber constrictor. The sequence goes on from CM075967.1 coordinate 39,143,356, forward strand.
GGAATTAAAACTGCAGAAGGAAATGTGCCTTCATGCTGGCAGAGGGAAGGATATGATTTACTGGCTTTTTAATTTATTTTTTACTGTTTCATGGATTGGGAAGTTTTTAATCAAGTTTTTAATCAATCAATTATGAGCCTTGTAACAAAGCTACGGAGTTGAAAGTCAAGGAAATACTTTGATTAATAATTTACTAACATCTTTTACCTTGCACGTAAGAAGAAATCCTCACTATTAAGAAGAAAACGAAACCTTTACAATCCTAGAAAGGAAAACAGAAAGAAAGCACTTCCCTAATATTCTCAGTTGAGTCTAAGATGACCCTTTCATATTCAAGATAAATCATGTGGAGGAATTAAAAAGAAGCTAAATTTGTGTGAAAGAGCCACCTATGATAATAACCTGAACCTTAGTTTGATCTATCTTTCTTGAGGTCCCCTGAACTATAAACTAATCGTACAAGCTGGGATTTACGTGGCACGCGAGTTTAAAACGTGATTTGCTGGATTGCAATTCAAAGGCTGGGTAGTTTGCATATCACATCGCACATTTCTGCATGTCAAGACTAGCAGTAAAGTTTTCACAACATTTATTTCGTTGTTTATTCGTTTTGTATACCCTGCAAGGGTTAGTTTTTGTAGCAAATGCACAATCCAAAACTCTTTGGCTAATTCGTGGATCAATGCCCTGCATGAACCAGAAAATTGAGGAATTCAATAAATGTCTGTAGAGATTCTCAGTCATCCAGGTTATGGTTGTCCCCCCTTTTTTTCAGGAGGCAAGTGGACTTTCTTATTTTTTTTTTCTTTTGAAGATTGTTCGCTTCTCATCCCAGAAGCTTCCTCAGCTCTGACTGAATGGTGGGGAATGGAAGGATTTATATTCCTTGTAGACAGCTGGTCATTTGCATCCTTAGAGGATCATTTGCATCCTTTTCAGTTGCCTCCTTTGGGACAACCATGATCTGGATGACCCAGAATCTCTACAGACTTTTAGCTGCACAATTTGGGAAGACCTCCAGGGTCCTTATAGCTCTGATTGACTGATATACACAAAGGCAGATAACCCCTTCTCCCTTGTTGGATATGCAGAGTTTAAATCTTAAGAGAAAACTTGAGAAGTTGGAGGACAGAGGTGGGAACAAATGTTAAATAGTGGGTTTATCTATCTCCAAACAGCTTCGGTTATACAGCTGGAAGTTGCAGAAATTGGGGAAAGTCCAGGTAATCGAATCGTTGAAAAAAAATGATTTAGGAGTACCGTATTTTCCGGCGTATAAGACGACTGGGCGTATAAGACGACCCTCCTCAGAGCCATTTAAGGCTCATCAGAGCCTTATGGGCTGGTCTGCCTGGTTACAGGAGAATGAGACCCGGTGTATAAGACGACCCCCGACTTTTGAGAAGATTTTTGTCTGTTAGAAAGTATTCTTATACGCAGGAAAATACAGTAATCTATTTTCGATACAAACAAGTTAAGGTTTAATCAGGAAGTTGTTTGAGAGTTGTGCATTTTTGGTTTGGATCTAGGAAAGCCTCATTGTTTTTAGAGTTGTATACATAAGGTAGGAAATCAAGTTTATCACTTTCCTTTTACATTTTCTTCAAATTAAAAGATTTTACTTTTACTTAAAACACCCTCCTATACTTTGGGATTTCTCTCTCTCTCTTTCTCTCTCTCTCTCTCTCTCTCTCTCTCTCTCTCTCTCTCTTCTGAAATCATGCAAAACCTCATAATTGTACTATATTAGCTTAATCCTGCAGTCTGCTTGGAGAATTACAATTTCTCTTGCATTTTTTTTAAAAAAACCAAGTAGCATTTATCTCCCTCCAGTGCTGAATGTTTATATTCTTAGACATTTAAAATGAGAAATATTTAATTATAGTATCTTTTCCTAATAGTCTGGTTTTGTTTTATCTCCTGTGAGATTGGCGGGGCGTGAAAGGACCAACCCAGGGTTATCTGAAACTTACAAACTTAAGATGTTTGGACTTCATTTCCCAGAATTTCCCGCCTCCTAAACTTTCTGAAATTATTTCCTTTTTAAAAACATTTTTGATGATGCCAGCGTGATACCATTAGGAGATATGTGGTGACAGTAGGAACAACCAAATTACTATCCCAAAGCAGACGGGATAGGCAATTTCAAGAGAAGATTTGTAATCCCTGGGTCCTCTATTCTATAGGCACATCTGTCCCACTACATAATTCTTTACCCAAAGGATCTTCCAACATCTGCATAACATGTCCCAAAGGTGCTTTTTCCCCTCCTCTGAAATTGTTTTCCTTCTCATCCCAAACGTTTCTCCAGTTCTAACTGAGTTAGTTCTAACTAACTTAAAAAGCTTCTTGGATGAGAAGTGAAGGAAGAAGAAAAAAAACCCCAAGTAACTCTAATTGCCTTTCAGAAAAAGCACCTTTGGATGACTGACAAGCCCCATAGACATCTGCATAACATAATTGGGAGTCAACACCATCCTCTCCATCCTTCAGTTTTGACTCTTCTTTTGCCTCCATGAGGGGATGCCCAAGAGAGGAAGCAGACGCAGTGATCAGCAGAAAGTAGGGCAAATCCAGTTTGGTGCAGTGGGGTTATCAGGCTAGAAACCAGCTAAGGAGCCCAGAAATCTAATCCTGTCCTTCCTGGGTGACCTGAGTGACCTTGCACCAGTCCTCCTCTCAGAAGGCAACTAGGACAAATTTATTCATTTACTTACTTACTTACTTATTTTAGAAAATTTGTACTAATGCCTCCTCGGCCATTGACGACTTACACGAAATATAAAAACATCACACAAGAAAAACAAAAAAACAATAACATAAAAAAAATAACAATCACAATAAAATAATAGCCACCCACTCATCCCCATCCAGGGGGGACAACACATATTCATGCAAGCCATTGAATGGACTCCCATCCCACTCTGGCTTCTTTCCCCCACCTCTCCAAAATTACGCGCCCCAAAATCTGGCCAAGAAAGAAACCCCCGCAGGGACCGTTCCCACGGTGGAAGGAGCGCGCACAGCCCACGTTCTGTAGGGTAGATACTTGGGCACCCCCCAAACCGGTCCGGAGCCCCGTTTGCAGGGCAAAAGGGCGGCCTCCAGGTCCCCTAACAAGGGGGTCGCCTTTTGGGTAGGTGGGCTGGTGCGTAAAATAGGGGCTCAATCCGCCTCTCCAACGCCTCCGACCTCCATTAAACCCGGTTTGATTGCGCCACGGGGATCCGCCAAGGTCGAGAAGCCTGGCTGGGAAAGACGCGGGGGAGGCTCCCCATCCCGGTCCCCTTTGGCTGGGGATGATGGGGAAGGGCGTCCGGCTCAAGGACAGACGTCCCATCCTCCCCAGCCCGGCCGAGACGCACCTCTCCGATGCCTCTTGGAGCGTTGCCACCGGCGCCGCCGCCGCCATCTCCACCGCCTCCCGTGGGAAGGGATCCCCGAGAAGCCCCGGCGCGGTTATGCCGGGCTCAGCGTCCCTCGCCGGGGATTCCCCGCGCGGAGAAGGAGCCGCAGAAGGAGCGCGCAAAACCCGGATCAACCCCCGGCGAGGCCGCTCGCCCTTGCGCAACCCCGCGCGCTCTCGCCGGCGCCAACCCGGCCTCTTCCCGGCTTCCGGGCCCGCCTAGAGACGCGCCGGCAAAAGCCGCCGTTGGGGCGGCTCGTGCTTTCTGCAAGCGGCCGCCCGCCCGCTGGGAAAGGGGATGCTGGAGAGGGGCTCTTGGGAGCCCAGGGGGGTGGATGGGGTGGGTGGGTGTGGGTGGGTGCCCTGGCCAAAGGTGGGACTCCATCTTCCATCATCCTCATCCTTGCTAGGACCTATCTCTTTCCACTGATGGCTATGTTCATGTTGAATATATACAACATATATACAAAATATACTATTTGTTTTATTTTGCTTTTATTGTTTCCTAGTATGATTTGATTGCTTATTAGTATCCTATGGCTATGACTAAGTGTTGTGTCTTATGATTCTTGACGAATATATTTTTTTTCTTTATGCACACTGAGAGCCTGTGCGCCAAAGACAAATTCCTTGTGTGTCAAATCACAATTGGCCAATACAAAATTCTATTCTATTCTATTCTATTCTATTCTATTCTATTCTATTCTATTCTATTCTATTCTATTCTCTCCTCTCCTCTCCTCCATCTAATTCTATTCTTTATTATCTATTCTAAATTCTTATTCTATTTTCTATTCTAAATTCTTGTTCTATTCTGTTCTGTTCTGTTCTGTTCCATTCCATTCCATTTTATTTTATTTTCTATTCTACTTTCTATTCTAAATTCTAAATTCTAAATTCTAAATTCTAAATTCTTATTCTTATTCTTATTCTTATTCTTATTCTTATTCTTATTCTTATTCTATTCTATTCTATTCTATTCTATTCTATTCTATTCTATTCTATTCTATTCTATTCTATTATTCTATTCTATTTCTATTTCTATTCTTTCTGCTGCTGTGTGACGGTGAGAGCAATCAATTGATGGAACAGAAGTTGCCTTCGGAAGTTGTGGGAGCTTCATCCCCTGGAAGCTTTCCAGAAGAGACTGGGCTGCCATCAGTCAGAAATGGCGTAGGGTCTCCTGCTTGGGGTTGGACTAGATGACCTCCAAGGTCCCTTCCCAGTCTATTAATCTGTTAAACCTCCTCCCTTTCCCCAGGCCTCCATCCCATTGCCTGCCTGGCGAGTCCAACCCAAAAAAAGCCCAAGCCCCCCCCCCTCCCCCCCACAAAATAAAATAAAAATAACAGCGCTGTCCCTTTAAGAACGGACCATGACATCATTTCCCTCCCCTCCCGCCCCCCCGCCCTTCTTCCCTTTTCGGCGTCCGCTCCACCAAACATGACACGGGAAGTCCCGCCTTCCGCGGCGTGGGGGGAAAACCAATCGCCGAGCGGAAAGGCCGCCCGTTCGCTGAGGTGTCGCCGCCTCCGATTGGGCGAGGGCGCTTGTCCGTCTACGGTTGGGTGCGCGGGTTAGGGTGCGCGGGGTTGGGTGGTGGTTCCCTGGGCCCGGCGGCGGAGCTCCAGCGGGTGAGGCAGGCGGGCGGTCCAGTGTCGTCGCTCGGCCAGGCAGGCCCAGCGGCCCCCGGCCATGGAGTCCTACGATATCATCGCCAACCAGCCCGTGGTCATTGACAACGTAAGCCTGGAAGGCCCCATGAGCCGCTGAGGGGAAAAAAAAAAGAGCCGCGCCCGGCGAGGCTGCAGCGGCGGCGGCTGAGGAGGATGAGGCGGTGCCGGAGCTGGGTGGGGCCTCGGCGCTTCATAGCCCTGCTGGGGATGATGACACGGGCGCCGGCATGGAGAGGGAATGGGGGGGGGGGGCAGGCAACGTTAAGCCAGGAGGCCAAACAAACCCCGAAACTTGGTTTGTTTTGGGCCCAGCGGGTGGTGTGGATCCCCGGGATGGATGAAAGGGATGCCGGGTGGAAGAAGCGTGAGGGAGGATGGAAGAGATGGGAGCCCTCGCCCCGCTCTGGAGGCTGGGATTAGTCAGCGGAATCGGGCAGCCCGCGCCTGGAATGAAATAGGACACTATTATTTATTTATTTATTTATTTATTATTATGATTATGATTAGTACTTGTTGATATTATTATTATGATTAATGTTAGGACTCTTGGTATGATGAGGAGCATTATAGGACTTTGATATTATTATTATTATAGGACTTTGATATTATTATTATTATTATTATTATTATTATTATCACTCTTGATATGATGAGGAGCATTATAGGACTTTGATATTATTATTATTATTATTATAGGACTTTGATATTATTATGATTATTATTAGGATCTTGATATGATGATGCGGAGCATTATTATTAGGACTTTGATATTATTATTATTAGGATCTTGATATTATTATTATTATTAGGACTCTTGATATGATGATGCGGAGCATTATTATTAGGACTTTGATATTATTATTAGGATCTTGATATTATTATTAGGACTCTTGATATGATGATGCGGAGCATTATTAGGACTTTGATATTATTATTATTATTAGGACTCTTGATATGATGATGCGGAGCATTATTATTAGGACTGATATTATTATGATTATTATTAGGATCTTGATATGATGAGGAGCATTATTATTAGGACTTTGATATTATTATGATTATTATTATGACTCTTGATATGATGATGAGGAGCATTATTATTAGGACTTTGATATTATTATGATTATTATTAGGATCTTGATATGATGAGGAGCATTATTATTAGGACTTTGATATTATTATTATGATTATTAGGACTCTTGATATGATGATCATTATTATTAGGATTTTGATATTATTATAATTATTAGGACTCTTGATATGATGATCATTATGATTATTATTAGGACTTGTTGATATTATAATTATTATAATTATTATTAGGACTGTTGTTGATATTATGATTATGATTATTATTTACTTTTATTCATGAAACATGAGATTCGAGTCCATGGAATGTTTAAAAACGTGTGGCAAGTGATGCCACTGACTGGCACTGCTGGTTGATAGGGGTTGCTGCCAGCTTGTCCCAGGTATTGACCAAGTAGCTTCTTTATGGTTATTGTTATTGATGATGATGATAATAATAATAATAATTATAATTATAATTTTTAAATGTTCAGTTGACTTGAGTTGCATGTTTAATGAATAAAGTACATTATAATAATAGTAGTAATAATAATAGTAATAGTAATAAGCATCAGTTAGCACAAGTCAATGGTATTTCTGATGCATTTTTGAATGTTCAGTTGACTGAGTTTCATGTTTAATGAATAAAGTATATCATCACCATCATCTTCATCCAGATATTCAAGTTGGGTTTGGCATTTTTATCTATCTATCGAATCCTGACCAGTGACCTGGGATAGCCAAATCTGGATGATTGACAGTTGTTGTTGTTGTTATTATTTGACAGTGTTGTTATTATTAACTTATTTATTAAATATGAAACTCAGTCAACTGAACATTTAAAAATGGATCACAAATATTACTGACTGGATACATTTTAGTAGTAGTAGTATTATCTCAGTACTCAGTACATCTCTTACTGAGCTTTGATCCTCATTCAAAATCCTAATTCATTAGCAGAGCCCATAACTTAGTGGCCCTATAGTGGTTCTTTATGAGGAAGACTCCAGTTTCAATCCCTACTATCAGTTAATGACGAATGAGTGGGTGGGAAAAGGAAGGACCAATCTTTGTGTAACAGCCGGATGGCCAGCATAATAATGTATAGCATTTATGGTAAATTCATGAAGTGGATTGTCTAGAATAACTAGTGTTTGAAAGGGGTGCCTCCATGTTTTCCCAATCTGTAGCTCAGTTGTTTAACCAATACATTATGCTGACCAATGGCATCAAAACACTATAAGTTAATGCCATTGTTTAATATAACTTTAAAATAAGACTTCCTGAACTTTGGATACGTCAGTGTTTCAGAATTCTAGCCAATATGGACTGAGGATATTTTATTTTATAAGGGTTTATATCGTCAAAGGAATTAAATACGTGTGATAGAATGACTTGGCATTTGAATAACTGCATGAAATAAAGATGTGTGTCCATATCTTAATTTAGATGCAGTTTTTGTAGGATCCCTGAGTTGCAGACAATTGTATGATCTGCATCGCCTTTATCAACTAATACAAAAATCTACATTATAGTAAAGGTTGTATAATTAATGTTTAGCTCTCATTACAGTACTAACCATGTTGGTAATACTATTAATATTGAAGAGTCTTTCCTTTGAGAATTAACAGCGATATTAAAGTCTGCATATTCCTGAGAGATGAGTTCAGATTAACTCTCGTTTTGGAACGTAGGGAGTGAAACAGTATTTAGAGTTCATAGGGCGTGTCAAATTTTTCCACTTTCAATTTCTGAACATTAGAAGCGCTCAAAAGTTGTGACCATAGTATCCTTGGGGATTGTAAAGATTTTTGAGTTTCTTTAATGTAATTTAGATGCGCTTGGTAAGTACGTAAATATAACTTTTTAACCTTCTGTTTGTTTCGTTTGTAAAAAATAGAACATGTGGCAACTCAAAATCTATTGTTTCCTAATAAAACAGATTATCTGATTTATTACTGCTTTCTTCAGTTATGTATGTTGTCTGACTTTCAGTGTAATTCCTAGAAGAGGCCTTAAGTTAGGTCTGTTAGAGATACTCAGAGCTTCAGACAAGTTATAGAAAGTTGCTTGTTGTACAATCAGGGTAAAGATGCGGTCTTTTTATATACCGTATTTTTCAGAGTATAAGACGCGCCCGACTATAAGATGCGTCTACCTTTTTGGGGGAAGAAAACAAGAAAAAAAATCTGCCTCTGCCTCCCAGCAGTTTGCCTCCTTTGCAGCAAACAGCCTGCTTTAGTTTCATTTTCAGCACAGCCTGATTAGCACAAGAAAAAAAAAATCTGCCTCCCAGCAATATGCCTCTTTGCAGCAAACAGTGAAGGCCCGCGCGGCAATAGATAATGGCAATCCCTGTAGCCTGAAACAGCTGAGGGTCGGGAGGCCGATGGACAATCAACTGCTTGTGCTAATCAGGCTGTGCTGAAGCTGAAATGGGCTGTTTGCTGCAAGGAGGTAAATTTCTTCTAAGCATAGTGAATGTGTCGTTGCTGTTGTGCTGGCGGTGAAAGGACAACTTGTCCATAATTTGACATTCACGTGAATTGGATTTGTTGTGATTTTATTGCTAGCTCTGGACTTTTAAGGTGGACTACAAACCAAATAGAAAATCTGATCTAAAGCTGCTAGAAGAGAACAATGTAAACTTTTCTTTGCCACAAGTATCCCTTGGGGGTTTCCGGGGTTTTTGTTTTTTACCTCCTGTAGACTATTATCAAAGGTTATTTGTAGCTATTAGGCATTTCTTCTCTCTAGGGGCTTCCTTCTGAATGCAAACCCAACTTTTCCCAACTCCAGAAGTTGGAAGTGCAAAAATGTTGGGAGCCAACAGTGTGGCTGATGGACAAACCGTTGCCCCATCAAAGGGGAGAAAGGGAGATGTGCCTGCAGCTAAGTTGAGCCCTTGGTCCTCAGGATATCTTGGGTTATTAAACGGTGGCTCCTCTTGCAAGGTTGAACTGCCCATTTCTGCCTGTTATCAGTGGACCGTTTTCGTTACTGGCTTAGCCAAGTTGTCATAGGTTGATCTTAACGACCGAAAGAAAATCACTCATAAATTTCATTCTTGACTCCAGTCGTACTGTGAATTCTCATTTCTTTCAATGTGCTCTGGCTTGCAGGTTTGATCGTTGCTGTCATGATTACAATCTCCTCCTCCACCACCTCCTCCTCCTCTGTTGGCGATCCTATTTTTATCAACAGCCGCATCAAAAGTGCTGTTGAGTTTTGTCCAAACTGATCCCTTAGATTTTGAAGCCACAATCATCTTCTTCTGCCCGGATCTCCTTTGCCTTCAGTCTTTCCCTGGAGGATTGAGTGAAGTATGCCATATTTTCCCAGGTGTCGCATCACATGTCCAGAGTTGATCTTTTTTTTTTTTATCTTTGATCTTCCGGAGGAATGAATCAGCAAGTTAGGCAGTCTGATCCTTCACAGCCAGCTAAAGGGTCTCATGGTTGCTTGATGGACATTTAAAGCTTGCTTCTTTTGCTCCTGGGCAGTGGTCCAGCCCGGCGTTTTTCCTGATGGATTGTAGGCTTCCGCGATCACGAGAAGGAGGCTTCCCTTGTTTTTATTATCTCTTAATGTGGTATTATCAAAGTCTGAACTTAGAATTAGTGTGTACTACAGGTTTCTACAGGGACTCAGAGGCGAAGATGCTGAGCTTGTCGATCAAAAGGCCGTTCGAATCCCTAGTGCTGCGTAACGGGGTGAGCTCCCGTGACTTGTCCCAGCTTCTGCCAACCTAGCAGTTGGCAGAAGCTGGGTTGCACGTAAAAAATGCAGGTAGAAAAATAGGGACCACCTTTGGTGGGAAGGGAACAGCGTTCCGTGCACCTTTGGCGTTGAATCGTGCCGGCCACATGACCACGGAGACGTCTTCGGACAGTGCTGGCTCTTCGGCTTTGAAACAGAGATGAGCACTGCCCCCTAGAGTTGGGAATTACTAGCACGTATGTGCAAGGGGAACCTTTACCTTTACCTTTACCTTACAGGTAGTCTTCAACTTATAACAGTTTGCTTAGTTACCATTTGAAGTTACAATGGCACTGAAAAAAGTGACTTAATGACCATTTTTCACACTTACGACCATTGCAGTATCCCTTTTGGTCAGGTGATCTACATGTGGATGCTTGACAGCTGGTTCATATTTATCACACTTGCGGAGTCCCGGGGTCACGTGATCGTGTTTTGCGACGTTCGGACAAGCAAAGTCAACGGGGAAGCCAGATTCATTTAACAGCCGTGTTACTCATGTAACAGCTGCAGTGATTCACTGAACGAATGTGGCGAGAAAAGTCGTAAAATGGAGCAAAATTTCCATTTTACAAATTTCTCACTGAACAACCTAGTTCAGGGGTCGGCAACCTTAAACACTCAAAGAGCCACAAAGGTCTTAACCGGAAGCCCCCATTCAATTCTGGAGCCGCCTGGAAGTCTGGTTCCCCCACCATAAAGTCTCCTCCTAGCACAGCATCCTTTTTCCTCGGCCGACTGGAAGTTGTTTTCCCCCCCACCATAGAGTCTCCTCCTAGCGCGGCGTCCTTTTTCCTCGGCCGACTGGAAGTCCAATTCCCCTACCATAGAGTCTCCTCCTAGCACGGCATCCTTTTTCCTTGGCCGACTGGAAGTTGTTTTCCCCCCCACCATAGAGTTTCCTCCTAGCGCAGCATCCTTTTTCCTCTGCTGACTGGAAGTCCAATTCCCCTACCATAGAGTCTCCTCCTAGCGCGGCGTCCTTTTTCCTCTACCTATCCTAACCGAAAACCCTATCAATTGTGGAGCCGACCGGCGACAGGGAGCCGCAGCAGAGGGATGAAAGAGCCACATGCGGCTCCAGAGCCGCGGGTTGCTGACCCCTGACCTAGTTTTTGGGCTCAATTGTGGTCATACGTTGAGGTCTATTTGCACGTACCTAGGTCTTCTGCCATTACAGCTAACAAGGGATTATAGCTGTAGAAAAGTTTTGATCTGGAAGAAATACATACACAAAGCTTAAACTTCTCGGCTGCTTTGCCAGAGACAGTGTGTCTCTCCTTGGTCTTGGAGCGGAATTCATTTAATCTGAAAAGTGATATCTAAAAAAGGGAAGGAAAATCTCAGTGCCAGTTTTATGCGAGTAAGCGACGTGTGGCAAACTTTTCTCTGCTACCCAGTCTGTTTTGAACCAAAATGTCTTTTGCCTTGGTGTTGATGAGGGTTTATTTCTTTTTTCCATACAGGGTTCAGGAGTAGTTAAAGCTGGCTTTGCTGGAGATCAGATTCCAAAATACTGCTTCCCAAATTAGTGAGTATCGTTCCAAAATTCCTTATCTCATACGTTGTTAGGTGTAGAAAGTTGGGAACAAGAGGGGGGCTGGGTAGAGTTAGGGTTGAGGATCAATTTTAAAGGGTTTCCCAGTGTAATAGCATGTGGGAATTACCTTTGGAAACGGGGCAAACAGCCAAGGGAACAGCTAGATAAAAGGCAGCTGGGCCCACAGCAGAAGTGTAGGGGGTTGCAGGTACCCTCCCTAGTTTCTTGCGCTGTAAATGAGATGCTGGGAAAATCATCCTTTCAGATTTGCAAAATTTAGTTAATGTATTTTTACAGTGAAGTTGAATTAAGTTGTCTAATTGTGTTTTCCGTCTGGTTGACACATGTTCATATGCAGCGTGATAATCGCTCTCTTTCTTGCTAGTGTGGGCCGCCCGAAGCATGTCCGCGTTATGGCTGGAGCGCTCGAAGGAGATCTCTTCATTGGACCGAAAGCAGAGGTAAAATCCCAACCACAGCATCTCTGGGATACCCCCTTCTGGTACCAAAGGTGGTACAGACCCAGAAGGGCCCCAAAACCCAGAGCCACTCAGTCTTGGCCAGGTTTCATTTGAACCCTGTTCCCCACCTAAAATGGTAATTTGACTTGATTTTTCTCTTTATTAATTAAGAGTTTTGCTTATAGCAGTAGCACTTAGACTTATATACCGCTTCATAATGCTTTTCAGCACTCTCTAAGCGATTTACAGAGTCAGCATGTTGCCCCCAACAACCTGGGTCCTGATTTTACCAATCTTGGAAGGATGGGAGGCTGAGTCAACCTCGAGCTGGTCAGGATCGAACTCCTGGCTGTGGACAGAGTTAGCCTTCAGTACTGCCTTCTAGCCACTGAGAGAGAAGGAGGGAAGGGAAGGGAAGGGAAGGGAAGGGAAGGGAAGGGAAGGGAAGGGAAGGGAAGGGAATAGCAATAGTACTTAGACTTATATACCACTTCATAATGCTTCTCAGCACTCTCTAAGTGGTTTACAGAGTCAGCATGTTGCCCCCAACAATCTGGGTCCTTATTTTGCCAGGATCAAACTTTTGGCAGTAGGCAGAGTCAGCTTGCAATACTGCATTCTAACCACTGCGCCACCAATGCTACAGAAAGAACAGATATATACCTGGACGATGATTTATTCAACACTCATAGGCAAATAGGAGCATATGTGTTTTAAACTGTGCCTTTTAAGAGAGGTTTGGTGTGGTTTGCAATAGGCCACCTTTGAACTTTTCTGTTGCGTCCATGTAGGCAGAGGTTATATATTTTGGACATTATCTGTTCTCCCCACCCGAGGGGATTCGTCTTCTGGCTGCTGGGTGCCAACCTCTGTAGCAGAATTATTTCTCTTTCTCTTGTAGGAACACCGAGGGTTGTTATCCATCCGGTACCCCATGGAGCACGGCATTGTCCGGGACTGGAACGACATGGAGAGAATCTGGCAGTACGTTTATTCCAAAGACCAGCTGCAGACATTTTCAGAAGAGGTAAAATATGTTGTCCCTGGCTCATGAGTTCAGGTGGAGATTTGTAACCTTCTGCGTTTGTTTTTAAATTTTAATATTTGTTAGAAGTGATGTAGGCCAGGGCTGTCCAGCCTTGGCAACTTTTAAGACTTGTCGACTTCAACTCCTAGAATTTCCCAGACAGCATGTAGGTGTCAGGGTTCTGCCCGAATTAAATCATGAGCCTTGAGCCAAACTTCAAAAGAAATCCAGTTATTTATTAGGAGCTTCATGTCGGCACATTCCCAAATGAAGCCAACTCTGTCCCCACGTAATTTACGGCCCCAATCATGACCCTGTTCCCCCCCCCCCCCCCCCCCTGGCATGGTGTGTCATGAATCACAACAGAGCAATTTTGCAGGTTCTCCCCTCCCGCTGTAGGTAACCCTGGGAGACAGCCTTGAGAAAGGTCTGTCTGGAATGTGCTCCTGCCTTTGGCTGCCATACTGCTTCGTTGGTTTCCCATCCCCCTTGCCTATGGCAACTCGAGAGCAGGCCAGGGATGCTTTGCGAGGTGACAGTAGGCCTTTTTTGCATAAAAGAAATGATACAGTTTCGGTTGACTTGATGCCCCAAGAGAACTGTCACGCACCGCAATATGAATGGTTGATCCAGTACATCCAGAGAGCAGTATGAGCAGGTGCAGAAGAGATGTACACCGACAGTGGTACCTTGCTACTCATCATTAGTAGTTCTGGGAAGCACAATGAGTACCGAACAGATTTTTCCCATAAGGAATACAGTGGTACCTTGGTACTCAACTGCTTTGGAATTCATTGAATTTGGTACTCGATGCATTTTGACGGAAAAATGTTGTCCTGATGTTCATCATTTGTTTGGTGTTCAACGCACAAGCCAAAACTTGTCGAAGTTGGCTGCCTTGTGACTCACTACATTATTCCTTATGGGGAAAATTTGTTCGGTACTCATCGTTTTTGGTTCTCACGACAGCTCGCAGAACCAATTAATGATGAGTACTGTGGTACCACTGTAATGTAGTGAGTCACCAGGCAGCTGATACCGACAAATTCTAGCTTGGGCTTTGAGTGCCAAACTAACGATGTGTGCTGGGACAAAATGTTTACGTCAAAATGCGTTGAGTACCACATTCAATGACTTTCAAAGCAGCTGAGTACCAAAGTACTGTGTACCACTATATATTGCAAGGATAAGGGAACTGGAGCCTTAGGGATCTTCTGGTAATTTCCTAACCAGTAGGGGTGGAAAACCACACTTGTAGTAAAGGGATGGGTTCCGGAGCTTTCTAGAACTTGCTTCCTGCTGTAATATAAGCCTGTTTTGTCTCTGGGCGGTTCAGATGCCAGAGGAAACCTTTGCTCCATCCTTGGTTCCGATTAAACATGTTCCTGAAGAACACAGCGTGGTGAAAAACGTGGTGTCAGGGTTCTAAGTAACACCCCCAACGAAAAAACCCCGAGGCTTGAGTTTCCTCAAAGTTACATTTTATTAGAGATGTCATATTGGCACATCTGGGGAAACCCGAATCTGAGAGCTTCCACCCAAAAGAAAGTCCAAGTCCCTGCCCAGCACCCAGGTGTCCATCACATGGTCGAATCCAAGCACCGTCCCAACTGGAGATGCCTCTCAGTTACATCCGTCCAGGTGCAGGTCAAGATGTCCTTGACTCTCTGCGAAAGGAATGTTATTTTGACTACCTATCACCCACGGCTCCCCACAGTTCTCCCTCCCAATTTCCCACGGTAGCAGAGGTGGCAGGTCTGAAGGCCCAATGCAAAAAAGATGGCTTCCAGGCCTGGCACGTGGTTTAAATAGAGAGGCCCTTAACGTTCAATGCTGTATGTTAAGGATGTTGTTGTTGTGTAACAACTAGCAGAGTAAAGTGCACAGAGAAACGTTGCTGAGAGCAATGAGATAGAGATACATACAAACTGGTGTTATCAAAAGTCTTCTTTATAATGGAAATAAACAATCTCGTAGTCTTCTAAACAGTCCAAGTCTTTACCGGTTAACTCCAAACAAACTCTTACCAAACAAACAGTAGTTGGTTCACAAACTCCGGATGGTAGCAGATCCACCCACACACGATAGCAACTTATCATCCACTGAATACATTACAGTACCCTTCTTAAATACATTGTTAAATTACAATTAATTATAGCATGACTCAGCATTACAGCATGATGCAGCATTGAAACTTAAAGTCACAGAACACATATATTGCCTGGACAACTGTTAGGCCCAAATCATATCCTAACACTGTACATCCACATCGCGTCCTTAGGAAAGCGAATAGAATTTGCTTTGCTGCAATTTTAATGGCTTCTTATTGGATTGGGGGCGGTGCCTTTTCTGGGATGTCCGATGAGAAAAAGGGGCTTGTAAACATTCCATCAGTTCTGGGACATTGATGTGGCTCCTCTGTTTTCCTTCCAGCATCCTGTTCTCTTGACGGAAGCCCCCCTAAACCCCAGCAAAAACCGGGAAAAGGCTGCAGAAGTATTCTTTGAGACTTTTAACGTCCCTGCTCTGTTCATCTCCATGCAAGCTGTCCTCAGTCTGTAAGTGTCTGTGTAAGAGATTCTGGACCATCCTGATCATGTTTGTCTCAAAGGTGTGGCTTTTTTTTTTCTTTTCAAAAGGCAACTGGGCTTTCCGGGGTCCCAGTGATCCCTTTTGCGACCTTCTGAAAAGCGAAATCAATTGGGAAAGCCGAATTCACTTAACAAGCAGGTTAATAATTTTATCAACTGCAGTGGTTCGCTTAACAAATGTGGCAAGGAAGGTCGTAAAATGGGGCAAAACATGCTTAAGGACTACCTGTACTGCAAATGAGGGACACTAAGACGCTGAGCTTGTCAATTGAAAGGTTGGCATTTCAGCGGTTCGAATCCCTATTGCCACGTAACGGGGTGAGCTCCCGTTCCTTGTCCCAGCTTCTGCCAACCTAGCAGTTCAAAAGCAGGTAAAAAATGCAAGTAGAAAAAATAGGGACCCCCTTTGGTGGGAAGTTAACAGCGTTCCGTGCGCCTTTGGCGTTGAGTCATGCCGGCCACATGACTATGGAGACATCTTCGGACAGCGCTGGCTCTTCGGCTTTGAAACGGAGATGAGCACTGCCCCCTAGAGTCGGGAACGACTAGCACGTATGTGCAAGGGGAACCTTTATCTTTTTATACTGCAAATGCAATATTTTAGGAATTGTCTCATGTGAAGGAATAACAGAGTCTGAAAGAAACAGGCCCAGACTTTGTCCACTTGATTCCTTAGCCTAATGCAGGGCTCCCCACCCCCCCGGTCCGTGGACTGGCGGTGGGCCGCCACATGCCAGAAATCGGGCCATGCAAACAAGCAAAGCCCCAACAGGAGGATGCAGGCAACATGTGAAATCACGGCCTCTCTGGTCTGCAGAAAAAAAATCTCCATGGAAACGGTCCCCCATACTCAAAAGGTTGGGGGCCGCTAAAAGGCCTAATGGACTGACCGTCCCATCTCCCTCTGCCTTCTTCCAGTTACGCCACAGGCCGCACCACGGGAGTCGTGCTGGATGCCGGCGATGGCGTGACGCACGCGGTGCCCATCTACGAGGGCTTTGCCATGCCTCACTCCATTATGCGGGTCGACATTGCCGGGAGGGACGTGTCCCGTTACCTCCGCTTGCTGCTACGGAAAGAGGGCTACGACTTCCACACCTCGGCCGAGTTTGAAGTGGTCAAGACAATAAAAGAGGTAAGGCCCAGGGAGAGTCAATCAAGTCACGGGGGTCCCAAAGGTGCTTTTTTAGGAGGCAACTGGACTTTCTTGGTTTTTTTCTTTCTTTGAAGAAGTTTCACTTCTCACCCAAGAAGCTTCTTCAGTTCTGACTGCATGGTGGGGAATGGAAGGGTTTACATTCCTTGCAGACAGCTGGTCCTTTGCATCCTTTTAGAGGGTCCTTGAAGCCCTTGGAGGTTTATCTGTGTCCTCAGGGTCACCTGAGTAGTGCAAATGGTTCCTGTGGTCTGCAATTTTTTTCCTCTGGAAATCCATTCTTATTCCCACACCATTCCAAGGGTCTTCATCCCAAATTGCATAGCTAAAAGTCTGTGGAGATTCTCGGTCGTCCAGGTCATGGTTTATTTATTTATTATTTATTTATTAGATTTATATACCGCCCTTCTCCTTGCGGACTCAGGGCGGTGAACAGCCGAATAAAAAACAGTACATAAAAGTTAAAAATTATAAAACCCATATAAACTTTGGCTGAAAATTAAAAACAAATAAATATTAAAATACAACAACCCTACAACTCTAAAAAATTTTAAAAATTCAACAGGGATCAGGCTAGACCGGCAAGCTGGAAAAGATAAGTTTTTAGGGCCCGACGAAAAGTCCGGAGGTCAGAGATTATTCTCAGTTCTGGAGGAAGATCGTTCCAGAGGGTGGGGGCTACCACAGAGAAGGCTCTCCCCCTGGGGATCACCAACCGACATTGTCTGGCTGACGGCACCCTGAGGAGGCCCACTCTGTGGGAGCGAACCGGCCGGTGGGAGGCTATTGGCGGCAGAAGGCGGTCCCGTAAGTACCCTGGTCCTAAGCTATGGAGCGCTTTAAAGGTGATCACCAACACCTTGAAACGCATCCGGAAGTCCACCGGCAACCAATGCAGCTCGCGCAGGAGAGGTGTCACGTGGGAGCGCCCCGTCGCTCCCATAATCCCCCCCGCGGCCCAAACGTGCTTTTTTAGGAGACACCTGGACTTTCTTGTTTTTCTTGGAAGATGTTTTGCTTCTCATCCCAGAAGCTTCTTCAGCTGTGGCAGGATAGTGGGGATCCAGGGAGAAGGGGATCTACGTGGATTTAGGGGGGCTCTTGGCCCTCACTGCAATAGGGAGAGGGGTTCCCTGCTATGCTGGTAAATGGAAGCCTTGAGCATCTCACCGAAGGAAAGCTTCAGCCGGAGATGGTGTTAAACTGGCGACCGTGGGTTCCTCATTTGTCTTGGAAGCTGCTGTTCAGCAAGAGGCTTCTTTGAAGTGTCCATCAGACGCTGAAGGAGGCAGAAGCTGTTTCTGTGAAGAGGCTTTGTTGCAGTCACGCGGATAGGAACGCAAGGAGCCCTGTTGATTTGAGTAGTGGGGCTCCTTCAGCAACCAGCACGTGGCGTCTGCGAAACAAGATAAAATACACACAAAGGACAACAGAGAACATCAGAGCCACACCGTTTAACAAATTAACAGATTTGGAAGGGACCTTGTAGGTCATCTAGTCCACCTCCACCACCCCCGCCCAAGCTGGAGACCCTACACCGTTTCTGAACGACGGCAGTCCAATCTCTTCTTGAAAGCCTCCAGTGTTGAAGCTCCCACAACCTGGTTTAGCTCTGCAGACTAAAACGGCCCTAGTGGCTCAGCAGACTAATGCATTGTGATTACCTCCAGCTGTCTGCAATTACACCAGTTCGAATCTCACCAGGCTCAAGGTC
The DNA here is from genome assembly GCA_038048745.1 of Coluber constrictor foxii. Taxonomy (NCBI): domain Eukaryota; kingdom Metazoa; phylum Chordata; class Lepidosauria; order Squamata; family Colubridae; genus Coluber; species Coluber constrictor. The sequence goes on from CM075967.1 coordinate 39,161,754, forward strand.
GACTCAGCCTTCCATCCTTTCTAAGGTAGGTCAATTCAGGACCCAGTTTGTGAGGGCAATAAGCCGACTTTGTATGAATATACAAAAGTATGAAGGCTGTTGCTTCACGCATTGTAAGCCGCCCTGAGTCTCCGGAGAAGGGCGCCATATAAATCAAATTTAAAAAAAAACAAAAAACCTCTGAAGGCAATTTCTATTCCATGGGTTGATTGTTCTCTCTGTCAGAAAATTCCTCCTCATTTCCAGGTTGAATCTCTCCTTGGTCAATTTTTTTTTTAAAAAATTAGATTTATATGCCGCCCTTCTCCGGAGACTCAGGGCGGCTTACAATGCGCTAAGCAATAGCCTTCATACTTTTGTATATTTTTATACAAAGTCAGCTTATTGCCCCCACAAACTGGGTCCTCAATTGACCTACCTTAGAAAGGATGGAAGGCTGAGTCGACCTTGAGCCTCGAACTCGCATAATTGCAGACAGCTGGGTGTTAATAACAGGCTATCTAGCCCGTCGAGCTATCAATGAATTTCCATTCATTGTTCCTTGCCTGGCCTTCGGGTGCTTTGGAAACAGCTTGACCCCCTTCCTCCTCTCTGTGGCAGCCCCTCAAATATTGGAACACAGCTATCATGTCTCCCCTGGTCCTTCTCTTCACTGGACTAGCCAGGCCCATTTCAGTTTGAAAATGAGCAACCGCAGCAGACTTTTGGTATGAGATGGTCCAAGGTCTTGCCCGGTGCCTTGGTCAAGTGAAGGAGGAGAGGCTTAACTGACCTCCCAGGAAGGACCTACGAGGAGCTTCTCTACCTGGTGGCTTCCAGGGCTAGTTCAGGTGATTCACATACATCCTTCTTCCCTACAGAGAGCTTGCTACCTGTCCATCAACCCTCAGAAGGATGAAGCTCTAGAGACAGAGAAAGTGCAGTACACACTGCCCGACGGAAGCACTTTAGATGTAAGTTCCTGAACTAAAACAATGTATGTTGTTCCCGAGATGTGAAACCTCCTGTTTCAGTGTGGAAGAGAAGCACTGTGATGATTTAAAAAAAAAAACAGCTTTATGAGTTTCTAGCTATGCATCAGAGACTGGTTAATTTAGCCACATTTGGTGAGGAAAGGGGAGGAATGTTGTGGCCAAGCAGAGAGTTGACCTTGTGGCTTTTTGGAACAGGTTGGTCCATCCCGATTCCGAGCTCCTGAGCTGCTTTTCCAACCGGACCTAATAGGAGACGAAAGCGAAGGGATCCACGAAGTATTGGTGTTCGCCATCCAGAAATCTGACATGGACCTGAGGCGGACGCTGTTTGGGAACATTGTCCTGTCTGGAGGATCGACGCTCTTTAAAGGTACTCCGTTGGCGTAGAGGCGGTACTTCCCACTTGTAACAAAGAATAGGTAACAGAACCATAGAGTTGGAAGGGAGATCTTCTAGTCAAGAGGTCTCCAACCTTGGCAACTTTAAGACTTGTGGACTCCAACTCCCAGAATTCCTCAGGAATTCTGGGAGTTGGAGTCCATAAGTCTTAAAGTTGCCAAGGTTGGAGACGCCTGTTCTAGTCCAATCCTTGCTCACACAGGCGATCTTATACCACTCCAGATGAATGGCTGTCCAGTCTCTTCTTAAAAACATGGAGCACCCATAACTTCTGGAGTTTAGTTCTGCATTCCCCCCCACTCCAAAATTGATCGGAAGGGGATGTGCAGTTTTTCACGTCTTTCCCAGACAAGGTTCAAGAGAGCAGGAATATTGAAGAAGTATCTAAATATTGGGATAGTAACGCATCTGGGAATTGAGAGCACCTGAGCACCTCCTCATTGCTAGTCCTAGATTTTATTCTGACGCTTTAAGAGGGTGTTAACTTGCCTTCTCAACTCTTGAAGGTTTCGGGGACCGACTGCTCAACGAAGTGAAGAAACTTGCTCCAAAAGACGTCAAGATCAAGGTAAATTGATGGGAAAAAATGTTACATTTCCAGCCCTAATTCCATTCACGAGGGTAAAGTCAGTTTAAAAAACAAACAAAAAACCTTTAAATAACCCCATGGGTTATTTAGAATGAAATGTTTCTAAAGTAGAAAGGAAAGTATATTCCTTTTCGCCGGGAGGGTGCAGACTCCAAAACGGAACTTTAGATCTCTGAGCTTTTCTTAGTTCTAAATTGCTTCTCTCCTAGATTAGTTCCCACCCATTGCTTCTTGTCCTGCAGTCAGGTGCTTTGGAGAATAGCTTGACTCCCTCTTCTTTGGGGCAGCCCCTGAGATATCAGAACACTGTTATCATGTCTCCCTTAGTCCTTCTCTTCATTAAACTGGACCTACCCAGTTCCTGCAACCGTTCTTCATGTTTTAGCCTCCTAATCCTCTTGGTTGCTCTTCTCTGCACTCTTTCTAGAGTCTCCACATCTTTTTTTACATCGTGGCGACCAAAACTGTATGCTATATTCCAAGTGTGGCCTTCCCAAGGCATTATATTGTAAAGTGGTATTAACACTTAGCGTGAATGTGATTCTATCCCTCTGCCTAAGCATGCTTCTGTATTCTCCTTTCCAGATTTCGGCTCCTCAGGAGAGATTATACTCAACGTGGATTGGGTAAGAATGTTCCCCTTCCACACCCTAGGTGGCTTCCACCAGGAGCCCCAGTGTAGTAGCCATGTTTTATAATGATTTATCTTTCCTGAACAGGAATGTGATTTATTTGATTGTTTTATTTAATGCCCTTTGCAAATTCGGCCGTTATGCTTAATTATTCAGCAAACCATGTTCAGATCTAGTTTGTGAATCCGGTCTTCTGCTAGACAAACCACGGTTGGATGAGTTCACACAACACCTTAAACCAGAGATGATCAAATTGGGAAAGGGGAATAAACTGGATTGGGGTTGTAAAGACTCGAGTGCTGGAAGAATGCAGTCTGGGTTTTCCTCAAGTTAAACCAAGATCTTCACTTTTGTCATCATTGCCAAACCTAGATTGCTGTCAGAATTTGCTCTCATTGTGCCCGGAGGAGCTGACGGCAGAATCTCAATTTTGAATTTTTGTAAGGAACAGATATTTTGATTCAAGATCAGTGTAGAGTGAGAGGGAAAAGTAACTGTCCCAAGAACAAAATCTAATTTTAGCATTAAAAAAAAACAAAACAAGCAAACTCATCCTTCCTGCTAAGAAATAAACTTAGCATTTGGATTGGTCTTTTTTCCAATGAAAATAAAACTTTATTTTGTAAAGTTACAAAACTCTATTCACATTTCGTTGTTAAATATAAGTGATACGTTGTGTTTTTCAAATAGCTCAAGCTCAGCCCCAGGAAGTCATTGCTGTGGTTTAATATGTGGGCGAGAGAGTCATGCATTCATTGTTTTAAGGGACGATGTAGTTCAGAGTTGGAGAGCCTCTGGGTAAATTCTAGACTAGGAACACATGACTTCGCATGTCATACTATGTCAATATCTTGACTGATGATCCCGGCCAAAGCAAGCACACTCGAGACCTACCAACATCTCGGAATAAAAACTTTATTGAGTACATTGTTTCGGCACCATTGAAGGCAAAACCAGCTCTATCTAATTCCTGTGCAAACCCACATAATTCAGCATAAAAATCCCCCTCACCCACCCCCTATATTAGTGCAGGTCACATTATCCAATTGAGTGTTGTTGTACTGTTATGAGAAAATGTCTCTGGCTTTGGCTGACACCTGCAGATGCGTCCTTGAGTCTCAGGCCTCTCCTCCTCGAAGTCTGGGCTCTGCATACTTTCTCCCAGCAGTGAAATGTAAAATTTGTTACTACCGGTTCTCTGGGCATGGCTTGGTGGTGGTGGGTAATATGACTGAGTGGGCGTAGCCAACTTTTTTTTTTTTAACTTTTAAAACTATTTTTTCTACAACCTCTTCGGCTGAAGAGGTTGTAAAAAAAAATGCTTTTAAAGCCTCTGACGATCCCAGCTGACTTGCCTGATCGGCAGAGGCTTTTTTTCCCCTTTAAAAACATTTTTTCTATAACCTCTTCAGCCGAAGAGGTTGTAGAAAAAATGCTTTTTAAAAGGCTCTGACGATCCCAGCAGAGCCGCGCGATTGTCAGAGGCTTTTTTTTTTTTACTTTTAAAAGCATTTTTTTGGCCAAAGAGGTTGTAGAAAAAATGCTTTTAAAAATTAAAAGAAAGCCTCTGATGATTGCCCAGCTCAGCTGGGCAATGTGGTGGGGGGGGGGGGGGCAGGGATTTTTGCTACCGGTTCTCCGAACCACCCGCCTCCATCGATACTGGATCAGGCGATCCGGTCCAAACCCGGAGCATTTCACATTGGACTTAAAAATGTGATGTTAACTGGTGAGTCTAGCATTCCCTCAAAAAGTTTTGGAGAAAACCAGAAAATATGATTTGGGGGTTAGTTGATGATGTGTGAACTCAACCTTTCTGGCTCGTAAATCGCAGATTATGGTTTGGGGCAGAAGAGGGCACATTTTGCTTGTGTGTCTGTGGTTGGTAGCATCTTGACATCAAGGAAGGGACAGAGGTTAACTATCGTATTTTTAGGACTATAAGACGCACCTAAATTTAGCAGAGGAAATCAACAAGAAAGTTTTTGGGCCCCATTTTCAGGCCTTTTTTTGGGCCTTTTCCAGCCTCTTTTTGGCCCATTTTCAAGGCTTTTTTCTGCCTTTTTTTCCTGCCTATTTTTTTGGCTTTTTTTGGTCTGTTTTTGAGGCTTTTTTCAGGCCGTTTTTTCCTGAAAAATTGGCCAAAAAAAAAAAAAAGCCCTGAAAACGGGCCAAAAAAGCCTTGAAAACGGGCTGGAAAAGCCTCAAAAATAGGCTGAAAAAGCCTCAAAAACAGGTTTAAAAACCTCAAAAATGGGCCGAAAAAAAGGCCTGAAAAAGGCCGAAAATGGGGGATGCAGAGGCAAAAAAAATGGTTAGCAAGTGGATGGGTCTTCAGCAATATTCGGTCTATAGGACGCACATTTTCATCCCCTTTTGGGAGACAAAAAATGCATCTTTTAGTCCCAAAAATACGGTAAACGCTACTGTTGGTTTCCCTCGTTTCTGAGGGAAAGGAAGGTTTTAGGGCACATATCGTGGCTCCCACCTCCCCTATAAAGTCGAACATTTCAAACCAGACTCGTCTGAGGGTGGCTTTGGGGGCTTCTGATGGGGCCTGGCTGGCTGGCTCCCTAGGGAAGGATGTAGCCCGCCAACCCCTGACGCTGCACCAAGCCGGACTCCACCAGCAGCGCTTCCATGAAATCCTGGCAAAATCTGTGCCCATCCGGTGAACTGGTAGTCCTCGACTTAGACACAGTCGAGCCCAAAATTTCAATTGCTAAGTATGAAACGTGGGTCAAGTGGCTTTTGCCCAGTGTTACGACCTCTCTTGACCCCGTTGTTAAGTGAATCACTGCCGTTGTTAGCAACAACACAGTTGTTGAATCAGTCTGGCTTCCCCCTTTGTCCGAAGGTCGCAAAATGGGATCACGTGACTCTGGGACATGCAATCGTCACGAATAACATGCCAGTTGCCAAGCGCCCAAATTTTGATCACTTGAATTTGGGGATGCGGCCACAGATGTAAGTCCCTTTTCTTCCAGTGCTGTTGTAACTTTCAAACTTCAAAAAAGAGCCTGGTGGCTCAGCAGACTAAAAGCATTGTGATTAACTCCAGCTGTCTGCAATTACTGTAAGTTCGAATCTCACCAGGCTCAAGGTTGACTCAGCCTTCCATCCTTTCTAAGGTAGGTCAATTGAGGACCCAGTTTGTGGGGGCAATAAGCTGACTTTGTATAAATATACAAAAGTATGAAGGCTATTGCTTAACGCATTGTAAGCCGCCCTGAGTCTCCGGAGAAGGGTGGCATATAAATCAATTTTTTTAAAAAAAGGTCACTGAACGGATGACTGTAAATTGAGGACTACCTATGTTATTTTGCCAGCTCCTTGATTCTCCTCTTGTCTTCTCCCCCAGGGGCTCCATCCTGGCCTCGCTGGACACGTTCAAGAAGATGTGGGTCTCCAAGAAGGAATACGAGGAGGACGGCTCGAGGGCCATTCATCGAAAGACATTCTAGGACAGGGGCTGGGGGTGGCAGCAGCAGGAAGCAGAAGCAGCTGGGGTCTTGTCTCTTCTCTCGTAATCCTTTCTTGTCCAGGGCTGCTCCTTTCCTTCCTTCCTTCCTTCCTTCCTTCCTTCCTTCCTTCCTTCCTTCCTTCCTTCCTTCCTTCCTTCCTTCCTTCCTTCCTTCCTTCCTTCCTTCCTTCCTTCCTTCCTTCCTTCCTTCCTTCCTTCCTTCCTTCCTTCCTTCCTTCCTTCCTTCCTTCCTTCCTTCCTTCCTTCCTTCCTTCCCCTTTTCCTTCCTTCCCCTTTTCCTTCCTTCCCTTCCTATTCCCCCTACTTCCCTCTCTTAGTACCCCTAAATGCATGTTGCTAGCATGCACCTCCCTGGGAGGAGGTGTTGCTCTTTTGAGGCCTTGTTTGGGGGTGGTGGGGGTGGGAGGGTCCTCGCCCCTTGACCTGGAAGGGACTTTTGAAGCCCCTTCCCACCTCCCGATTCCCCTCCCGAGCAACCCTTTTGCTTTGCCCCAGTGCTTGCCTTGGACTAAAGGCAAGGAGGAAGGCTGCCCTCTTGGCAAGGAAGGGACCCTGACCTCCACCTTCCTAGCCATCCGCACATTCGACGCCTCTCTGGGGGAACCAGGAATGTCCATGCCTCCGGTCACCCAAAAAAGGCAAAAAGCTCTTAGGGAAGACGGCATCTTACAGCTGCTGCTCTGCTTCCCCCCTCTTGTCAACCCTCTCCCTATGTCGAGGGGAAAAAAAGGGACATAAAAAATGTTTTTCAGCCTGCCCCCTAAAAAAATACCTTCGGTCCTCTCATCACCCTGAGGACCAACCAAGGGGCCTCTGAGAACAGAGCGATGGTGGCCTCGACATAAGCCCAGCTTCCTTCTCGGAAGCCCCTTCCCCCAGCCCAGCCCCCATCCTGACAATTAAGAAATAGGAGACTCGGAGGTCCAGAGGGATGTTTGAATTGGAGAATAAGGGCACGAGTTGAGAATCACGGACTTCCTTCCGGTGTGTCTCCTCTCAGGAGTTTGGGATCAGCTCCCAAGTTGGAGATGGCATAAGCCAAGCCAGAGAGGAGGTGGGCAGCTTCCCCATCTCCCTTCCCTGTCCTTCTGAAATAAGTCGTGGGAAAAAGAATACGGAGGACCAAATCTCGGTCTGGTTCAGCTAAATAGGAGGTGGGAAGGCTATGGGAGCGGAAGCATCCCATCCTTGGGGGATCTTTAGGGGTCTCCCCTGAGGTGGCACTGTGGGGGGGGGGGGAGAGTTCAGGTGACTGCTGGGAGGAGGAGGAGGAGGAGGAGGAGGTAGGGGGAAGCTTAACAAGCATGGTGCAGGAACCTGGAACATTTTGAGACTAACCTAAGAAATAAGACAAACCTATCCTGAGTGCATTCTACACAATATTGTCGTTTTTAGTTGGTTTTTTCCCCCCCCATGTCTGATTTGGCTCTTGATACCTTGAGATGTGCTCTCCCCCACCCCTCCTCCCAAATCTTGTGGCTGTGCATTGCAAACGGCCGTGTCTCTCTTTTGGGAGTAGGGGGGTGCCTTTATCTGTGTATGAAAGCTGCCAGCTCTATGTCCCATCCCATCCCTGCCCTCCCAGTCCAGCTTTCCCAAACGGGCCACCTTCCAACTGTGTTGGGTTTCAATTCAAACCCCGCCCTGCCCTGCCCACCCCCTCCCCGGGCCTCTGCTGAACAGCCTAAGAGTTGCTTCCCAGGCTTTGCAGGACAAACCCTGTCTCCCCCTCCCATCCGCTCTACGCGGTGCCCCCTTTGCTTACTGCCTTTTTGGGGAGCTGGATCGCGTTGGCTCGAGAGTCCAGGACTCAAACGGTTTTCCTTAAAAGATAATAGACCAGTTGAAAGCCTGTCTGGTTTTGCTAGCTGGGGGTGGGTGGGTGTTGGTGAAAGGTGGGGGGGGAGCAAGTTTCCAATAATTATCCAAACTGCCCAGCAGCTAAGAGGACGAGCTCCCCCCTCTTCGGCTGTGTTGCAGATCATGGCCTTCAGCCTCAGGCTGGGAATAGCATTCAGCGTTTTTAATGTGTACGCAAATGAATTTATTTAAAAGAAACACACTCTCTGTTCCCTTAAAATGTGTACCTACGTTTGTCGGCTTCTCCATGTTGCCCCTCTACAGTAACTCAACCAAATTGGAGGCAGAACTGCCCCTCTTCTTTCCCCCCCTCCGCCCCCCCAATCCTTTCCCCATGAGATCCACCTGTCTGGGCTGCAATGTACAATAATTTAACACAGTTGCCTGTATTTTTATTTTGTAAATTCATTATACTAATAATTATAAATTAACCGCCAGTGGCTTGGCGTGCGTCTGGAGGCTGCTCTGTTCGCGGTGGAAGGAGGCGCCATCCAGATGGTGGCGAGAGAAACTGGCTGCCTTTTCAGATCCTGGGACTAGACCCTTCTTCGGCACTCGGTGCTCACGGAGCATGTTAGAACTGCTAAATTTTCCAGGAATGGTGGAGGGGTGGGGTGTCCCTTCTTCCTGTGTACACTCGGTTGCAAAGGTTGGGCTAAGGAAGCTCTTCGGTTGCACTTTTCAGAACATAAAGTCTAGTCCACCTTGCTTGGACTTTTACCAAACCACGGTTTTGCCATGCGAAGCGTTGACGCAAATCACTAGAAGAGCTGTTCGATTAATTAAACAATCCTCTAAGTCCATGATGGAAAACGTATGGCATGCATGCCAGAATGGCACACAGAGCCCTCTCTGTGGGCACATGCGCCATCGCCAGCTGCTCTTCTGGTTTCGGGCACACCCCGGCCAGATGATCTTCACACATACCAGAGCACCAGAAAATGGCCCGAAAACAGCCCCCCAAATGGCCAAAAAACAAGCTACTTTTCAGGTCATTTTCGGGCTGTTTTCAAAAAACAGGCTGAAAAACGACCCGGAAAATAGCCTGAAAACAGCCAAAAAAAAATAGGCATAAGCACGCCGACCAGCTTGTCTTCCGATTTTCCAGCGTGCACACATGTATACATGTGTTCCGGTTTGGGCACTCGGTGCCGAAAAGTTTCACCACCACCGCCGTAAGGATTTTCTGATGCTGCTCCTGATACCGCAGATGACAGCGGACACAAGAGATTGAATCTCTTGAGTCTGTCTGCTCTTTCCCCATTCCCGCAGGGGATGAGGTTGTGAAATCCCCGCAGAGGTTGTGAAATAAGTTCACAACCTCCTGCGCACCAGGTCACTCTCACTGCCGTCATTCCTTTCTTGGCTGACCGTGGTCAGCTCGGCTGTGGTCGCTTCAAAAATAGGCGTGGAATTAGACGAGTGTTTCTCAGCCTTGGCCACGTTTTAAGACACACGGACTTCCGACTCCCAGAATTCCCCACGCATGGCTGGCCGGGGAATTTCAGAAATTGAAGTTGCTTAACATTGAATTAGATCATGGCTTGTCCTGTGTGACTCCTGACCGCAGGATATCAAATAATGGGTTTACATTTTGGGAAAAAAACCAATGTCGGGGATGGGGTGAATTTGGACTCTCAACCCTGACCAAGGGATGGGATGTTTGATGGCTTAAAGAGCCTTTCCATCTTCAAAGTCTGGTCCCAGTATAACTTAATTGCACTTTTCTTCTTGGTTATTCTGCCCTTATTAGCAGATAATCATACCCTGTTTGGAAGTTCCTTTTGGAAAGGAAGTTTAAAAAAAAATACGTTGTCTTTAAGTCCTTTAAAAAGGTTTTGTGCTTGTCTGGCTTCAGGTGAGCCGTGTCTGGGATAGTTCAGTGATGTGAAAACAGGTATGAAAAAGTAATTTACAGGGCTGGATATGTAGCCAATACAAAGAGTTGTTTGTGTGACCATCTCCCGTTTACTGGGTGGGGGGGGAGGGGGGAGAGAAGGCAAATATATCAATAAATACCTGTCAAAGCAAATATTTCAATTATTTAGTTTTTAGTAGATGTGCTCTTTTGAAATGCAGTTACGGATAAATACGGTTTAGTGACTCTCCATGTTAAGGGAGGATAATAGGACTGAATTAAACGCTGGAGAATAAAGTGTAATAAAGGCTGAAGCTTAATCGATTGGCCCCTAACAGAACGATGCTTTTCTCCGTATGACGAAAGCAATGCGTACATCGCATCTGCAGTTCCAACGTTCGAGGGTTGGGATTTAGGATGGTGCTTTCATTCTGTGAAAATCCCTTGAATGGCTCTGGCGGCTGGTTAAGAGTTTTATTTTATTTATTTATTTTTAATTTGATTTATATGCCGCCCTTCTCCGGAGACTCAGGGCGGCTCACAGTGCATTAAGCAATAGCCTTCATACTTTTGTATATATTTATACAAAGTCAGCTTATTGCCCCCACAAACTGGGTCCTCAATTTACCCACCTTAGAAAGGATGGAAGGCTGAGTCCACCTTGAGCCTGGCTAGGATTGAACTCGCAGTATTATAGGCAGCTGGATGTTAATTGCTGCCTTTAGTAGGAGGCATTAGCCCCCTACGCTACTCAGGCTCAGTTAATTGGACAAAGGAAATTTGGGGTTCACGCAGCACATGGACAAAAAAAATTGGATAGCAACAGCCCCCGAGAGCTGGCTACCAGCTCATTACCAGGGCATCCCCTGAACTAAGGATTTCTGCAAGCTTCTAGCCCCCGTTTGATGGAAAATGCCATTAACAAGAGAAGAGACCATCTTCAGGATGCTCCCCAATGCGAAGTTGCTGGGGGTTTGGATGGAAACAAGCATTAAATTGCAATACAGCCATAATTGGGGCCATAATTTCTCTCATTGTGGACTTAACATGAGCCTGATTTTACAGTAATTTTTATGTTAAGTGAACCCAGCTTCCCCAATAGCTGTTTTGTTGTTTTTTTTGGCCACTCACAAATTGTAATTACACAATCCTTGCACGATCCTGCACACCGATTACAAATGCAATCCTGTTGCCAAGTTGTGCAGTTGTGCTCATGTGAACCACAAGGGGGGGATAACTAAGAGTCTAGGCCAGGGGTCCCCAAACTTGGCAGCTTTAAGACTTGTGAACTTCAACTCCCAGAATTGCAGGCTGGAGAATTCTGGGAGTTGAAGTCCACAAGTCTTAAAAGTTGCCAAGTTTGGGGACCTCTGGTCTAGGCCATCGCTTTTTTTGAAAGCTTGTTATAATGTTGAGCCCTCATTAAGCGAGCTGTAAATTGAGGACTATGTGTAATTTGTCCAGTTTTAGGTATTTTTATTTTAAGAGTTTATGGACTCTATAAGCCAGCTGGATCTGTCCACACACTTCGTTGTTTTGCAATCATCTTCAAACCTTAGCCATGTTCTTTTCAAAGGTTCAGTTCTCATCTTCTGGTTATTGAAGCTGGAGAGGAAAATGGGTTGAGATTAGGTGTGGGCATCAGACAAAACTGCGTGGAATAGAAAATAGTAGAGCCTGTTTATAGAGTTCCAACACCCACTAAAATTATTTTGGGAAAATCCTCAAGCTTTAAGATGATGATGGTGGTGCTGGGAGTACTCCCGTGTTTACTGCATGGCCCTATTTAAAAACAGCTGCAGTTTACCCTCCCTGGTTCAATAAAGGAAAGGCCAATGACACTGTGATCTTTGTAATTTACATTCACTGAGAGGAAGATGCTGCATTAGCCGTGGCATTTCTGTGCACACGTAATTCCAGAAGAAAATTTCAGGGAAACAAATCCGCTTCTTTGCCTTAAAAACTGACCAATGTCATTTTTTTCCTCCCCCTATTCAAAGCTCTTAAATTCCAATGCCATTTTTTTAAACACAAGCCCAGAACGTGCAAAGGATGCATTTTACACAATGGGTCAAAAGACTTTTTATTAAGCTTCAGAAAATAAAGGACTTCATAACTTATTCAAGATTTCCGGCTCGAGCCCGCGTTTCCCCATAAAGTAAGAATTCGGCTTCTGCAGCCTTTCAGGGCAATTCGCAGGGAACCAGTTTGAAATGGGCCCCACACGAAGGGCAGCGCTCAATTTTATCTTTGTGAAGCCAAATGTAGTACGTCTCCGTGGCATCTTCCTCGCCTAGGAAAGGGCAGAAACGAGATTGTGAGAATGCTCCAGAAACATGTACATGCTCGGTCATTTGCTATCATCCTCTTTTAATGACCTCATAATCCCTTGGGGAGGTGCAGTCTGGGCAACTGGATGGAGCCGAGTCAGGGGTGAAATCTAAAATTTGTTACTACCGGTTCTGTGGGCGTGGCCAACTTTTTTCTTTTAAACTTTTAAAAGCATTTTTTCTACAACTTTAAGAGGTTGCAGAAAAAAATGCTTTTAAAAGCCTCTGACGATCCCAGCTGAACCACGAGATCATCAGAAGCTTTTTTTAAAAAAAATTTTAAACGCATTTTTTTCGGCCGAAGAAGTTGTAGAAAAAGTGCTTTTAAAAGTAAAAAAAAAACAGCCTCTGATGATCCAGTCTCTTCTTAAAGACCTCCAGGGATGGAGCACCCACAACTTCTGGTGGCAGGCTGTTCCACTGGTTAATTGTCCTAGCTGTTAGGAAGTTTCTCCTTCATTCCAGGGGGCTTCTCTCCTTGATTAGTTTCCAACCATTGTTTCTTGTCCTGCCCTCTGGGGATTGCCAGACCTTGGCAACTCCCTGGCGAATCAGGCTGCAGCTTTGGGGGGGGGGTGTCACATGAGGTTGGCATCAGGGGCAACTGCTTTTGAGGCCTTAGTATAATTTCAATAATTTCTCAGAAGAAATTATAATGAATCAAGCTGATTCATGCTTCGACACAGACAAATGCTCTAGTCAGAGTTTCTTCACCTCGGCCATTTTAAAGATACGTGGACTTTTTTTTTTTAATTTGATTTATATGCCGCCCTTCTCCAGAGACTCAGGGCGGCTTATAATGCGTTAAGCAATAGCCTTCCTACTATTGCCCCCACAACTGGGACTTCAACTCCCAGGATTCCCCAGCCAGCATCATACCGGGAGTTGAAGTCCACCCATCTTAAAATGCCTGAAGTTGGAAAATGCTGCTTTTGGGTGGCCCCGTTGGCTTCAAAGCACACCTTGTCGCCCTTGGATCCGGTATGCCCCCCTGTCCTACTGAGGGGAAAGCGGTTTTAAGATTCCCCCCTCAACCCTGGTCCCAGAGGATGCGGCCTCTTTGAGAAGCGATGCTTGGTTTACACCAGCGCTCTGCCTGGAGGGTCTTTTCCAAATGCTTTGCATGCCCCCCGTTTGGATGTCCCTGGGCTTACACTTCTAAAGACATTTCAGCGGATGAGATGGGCGCTCCCCATCCTTTTTTTCCTGCATCAAGTACAATACTACGGTTTCAAAAGCCTCCCCTCAATTGTCTTTAAACACTGTTCAAGAAACTGGTCTCAATAAAAGGAGAATATTTGTGGATCGGTAGAAAGGAAGGACCCTTGGTGCTCTCACTTACAGATACAGCCCACGAGCCTCACGTTGGTCAAGGAGGGGACTAGATGGGGGTCGTCTTTCGTTCCCCCGTATGGTTTGGATGGATATACTCCATAAGGATCCTACAACCAGCAGAGAGAGAGAGAGAAAAGGTTAAAGCCGTTGAAATGATGGGCCAGTGTGCCGTCCTTCGCCCCAATTCTAAATTCTCTTTTGATCATTTTTATCCTCAAGCATTTCATGATCCGATCCTGCCGTTAGGAGAACTAGCCCCCAGGCCAAGGATTTAATTAAACCCTTCCAACTCTCAACTTCAAGTCATGAATGATGGTTTAAGCTGGATTCTGAAGCAGTCTAGATGTCGAAGGCCTTCCTTGTGGATTGTTTGACAAAAATCACCTGTCTCCATCTACAACAAGGCCTGTGTGCCAGATCTGGCACGTGGGGGTGCTTAGATTTGGCCCGCGGGGCTGGCCTGGAAACAGAAAAGGAGCGGCTTGGGGTGCCTCTGTCAGCAAAAATGCACGTGGTACCCCCCGAGCTCCATTTTCACTGGGAGGAGGCTATCAAAACAAAATAAAAGCAAAATAAAAGGAGAGATGTTTTCCCCTTTTGCATTTGAGCATCCAAGAAGGGATGGGAAGGAGAAAGGGAAAGAGGAAAGAAAAAGAAGGGAAGATGGGAAGGAAGAAGAAAGGAGAAGGAAGAGGGAACGAGGAAGGAAGGAAGGAAAAAGAAAGAAAGAAAAAGAAAGGGAAAGGATAATGAGAGGGAGGGAGGATCTGAGGTAAGTCCTGCCTTAGTACTTGGCCACCACAGGTGCTCCTGACACGGGTGACGTTGAGCTGGCCAGCCCCCCTTGGCCGCTCCAAGGTCAAACACAACCCTGATTCCCCCTTCAATGAAATGGAGTTTGACACCCCTGATCTACAGAGCTTTGGTGGAGGATAGGATTGGCTTTGGACAGACTGAGCAGCTGACCCTTTGAATTAAGTCTGGAAGGGAAGTGATGACGAGCGAGGTAACTAAAATGCTGCCCCTCCCAGAAAGGGCCGAGGTTCCTTATGGTCAACTGTTTCAGCACGTGGAAGTATCATTGCTCAAAGAAGCGTTGGCTCCGTTCCGTTTTGCTCACCACTCCTTTCTTTATAGTATCCAAAACTTTCTTCTCCATTCCTGTGGCCTGTTCTTCATCGGTAGCCATACCTGGGGTAGAGAAGGACAATATTAGGTAATCTGAAAGATTCCTATTCGGGTCAGAAATCCCCTCCCTCCCCTGTGGCTAAAAATAAGGCCCAATATTCTTTGGTAGTATATGTAACATGTAACAGAGTTGGGGGGGGACCTTGGAGGTCATCTAGTCCAACCCCCTGCTGACGCAGGAGACCTGTGCTAGGGATTCGAACCGCCGAACTGCTGACTTTTCTGATCCATAAGCTCAGTGTCTTAGCCACAAAACCAGCTCGTGAAGAGGTCTGCAATCTTAAACACTCAAAGAGCCACTTGGACTTGTTTCCCACAGAAAAGAAAACACCGGGAGCCACAAAACCCTTCCTGTGCCGGACTATTTCTCGAGCGGCCACAAAACTAGCCTATGTGGTTGAATTAAACATTTTGTTTTCTTCGGAAACTTTTCTTTTCTTGGATTTATCCATGGTTGGTCTACCAGGGGTTGAAAAACTCAATAAATCGCGTGCTGACAGATGTCGCACACTGGCGGTTGTGACGCATATCCTGAGTGTCGGAGCCGTAGCAGAGGGCTGAGAGAGCCATATGTGGCTCCAGAGCCGCAAGTTGCTGACCCCTGACCTAGTGAGACTGAGGCTATATGAAACATTTGCTTGCCCTGAAAACAGCAACTTCTTCTAGAATGTGTCTCCCAGTAATCCAACCACAAGGTTAAGAAAGTCTACCAGCCCCATATAAAATGGAGTGTATTAATCTGGCTCTGAATACGTTTTTCTAGCACCCCCACAATTTCTGTTTAGCTCCGCAGCAGCTGGATAGCTATACGTTAATTTTACTGTCATATATAAAAATCCATTTGTCCTATCTTTGTTAAATGCATTTGCTGCCTATCTCACCACGGGGCTTCTGTAGGTGGTTTACAGTAATTTAAAAAAAAAAAAGGGGGGGGGGAAATGACAGTAAACAGAAGCAAAATAATAAGATGAAATAATGAAAAAGAATAGAAGAATATATCAATAATACATCAATTAAATGAATACTAGAGAATCACTGATCAAGCCTAAAAGCCCATCTACTGCAGAACAATGAGGCTGCTGTGAGTTTATTATGTTATGTTTTCTGAGGTTTTCGCGGGTGTTTGTATGTAGGTCTTTGGTTATTCAGGTCTTCTCCCGCGTAAAATTGGAAGTGTCATGGCGACGTTTCGACGAAGTCTCATTCGTCATCTTCAGGCTGGTGTTCTCGGCTTCATGCTTCCAGGAGCAATGTGAGATCGCAGCTGTTTCTT
The DNA here is from genome assembly GCA_038048745.1 of Coluber constrictor foxii. NCBI lineage: Eukaryota > Metazoa > Chordata > Lepidosauria > Squamata > Colubridae > Coluber > Coluber constrictor. Next base: position 39,177,676 of record CM075967.1, read on the forward strand.
CCTTTCAATGTGAGGTGCGATCTCACATTGCTCCTGGAAGCACGAAGCCGAGAACACCAGCCTGAAGATGACGAATGAGACTTCGTCGAAACGTCGCCATGACACTTCCAATTTTATGCGGGAGAAGACTCGAATAACCAAAGACCTACACACACACACACACATTTTATTAATCAGATTTATATACCGCCCGTCTCCTTACGAACTCAGGGCGGTGAACAGCCGAATAAAAAACAGTACATAAAAGTTAAAAATTATAAAACCAATATAAACTTTGGCTGAAAGTTAAAAACAATTAAATATTAAAATAGAACACCCCTACAACACTAAAAATTTTAAAAATTCAACAGGGATCAGGCTAGACCGGCCTGATTGATTTATTTATATATTATATATATATATATATATAATTTTATTTTCGTAGGTCTTTATGTGTATATTTCTTTATGCCAGGGATTTTCCTACGTATATCAAGATGTTTCATGGCCTAATATATATATATATATATACATTTATATATATATAAATGCTATATACATATATATGTTATATATATGTTATATATAACACACATACACATATTAAAACCAAACCAAAAATTATGTGTGTGAATATGCATGTATGTACACATATGTATGCTTGCCCATATTTACACTCACAGAAACTCATAATTTTTGGGTATTTCAATGTGTGTAACTACATATACATACACATACAAATACACACACACACACACGTGTTTATATATGTAATACGCACACATGTGCATGTAGACACACATATAAACATATTCACACACAAAGGTACGAAAAGGCCCCTCAGCAACACCCCCTTTTTACACAACCTGAGGCACTCTCCCTCACAACTGCCTTCAAGCAGGCCCTTCCCTCCCTCCCTGCCGGGTGGTGGATGATGGGAAGGGTAGTCTTAGCCTCGGAGGGAGGAAAAGACGCGCCCGCCCGCCGGAGAAAAGCTCACCTCCGGTGCTGGCCTCGCGAGACCCCGCCGCCAGAGGCGCCGGCCCTTTCCCCAGGGCAGCCGGGCCCACCCGGAGAGCCCGCAAGGCTCCAGAGACCCGCAGTAACCTTGACGCCATCGCAACCGCCTCAGGGACGCCTCTTCCTCCTTTGCCTGGCTGGGCGGGGCAGGAAGTTCCGGTCACGTGCCCCTCCTCCTGTCTCTCTCTCTCTCTCTCTCTCTCTCTACCCAAAATGGCCGCCGAGCCCTTTCCGGTGCGCCGCGCACAAGGGGAAATGGGCGTGGTTAAAGTGGCCCCGCCCCTCCGGGCGAGCCCTGGTTTCCTTATTAGGGGAAGAGGCGGGAAAGTTTAAAACGTGGAGAATTGGGTTTTGTTTTGTTTTTTTGCAAAGTCATTTTTTTTTTTTGCACTGCCTGCTCCTTCTAGGCTCCCCTCTGGAGGGTCTCTGAATTTGGGTAGCCCCCCACCCCCGCCCAGGGTATTCTCATTTTTTCTTTCCTTGCTTTCTGCTGTAGTTTCCTTGAAATTGTGAAATTGAAGTTGTCAATTGTGCAGAGAGAAGAGCAACCAAGATGATGAGGGGACTGGAGGCTAAAACCTACGAAGAACGGCTGCAGGAACTGGGCATGGCTAAGTTTAATGAAGAGAAGGACCAGGGGAGACAGGATAGCAGTCTTCCAATCTCTCAGGGGCTGCCCCAAAGAAGAGGGGAGTCAAGCTATTCTCCAAAGCACCTGAAGACAAGAAGCAACAGGTGGAAAATAATCCAGGAGAAAAGCAACCTAGAATTAAGGAGAAATTTCCTGAAAGTTAAAATAATGAATCAGTGGAACAACTTGCCCGCAGAAGTTGTGAATGCTCCAACACTGGAAGTTTTTAAGAAGAGATTGGATAACCATTTGTCCGAAGTGGTGTAGGGTTTCCTGGCTGGGCAGGGGGTTGGACTAGAAGACCTCCAAGGTCCCTTCCAACTCTGTTACTCTATTCTAAATGGCACCTGCCAAATTGCAAAAAATTGTCCGGGTTGTCTTGGAGAACGGGACACGACTGAGCCGAAGGAGGGGGGAGGGGCGAATGCTTTTTAATAAAAGTGATGTTAGCCTTTTAGCGTGGTGTCCGTGCTTTGATCTGTATAAGCTCCTTCCTTGCAGAACCAGGGGGCCAAATGGACAATTGAGAGAACAAAGGAATGCTCAAGGAAGAGATAACGCTAATTGGGAGGCTTCTATTCCTTTGCAGGGCAATAAGGAATACACAAACCTAAACTAGGAGGCCAGAGTTGGGTACTAAGCTGATGTCTCTAAGGGTATAAAAAGGACGCCATATCTTCCCCAAGGTGTGGCTATTTCCTCGCATGCATTGTATCTGTGTGTTCTGAATATAGTCCCACCCAGTATTTTGTTTTTGGCCATAAATAAAATTTGCTTCTTTCTGCAAGCCTCGCCTTGAGTCTTTCTCTTTGGCATTCTGGTGACTCAAGTATATTTTGGGACCTTACAAGGTGAACTGGCACAGTTTCGGCACAACCCGAATCTGAGCGGTCTGGGTTTTCCCTCAGTAAATCAAATCCCCCAAACCATCTCCTCACTCCTCAGTTGATCACATTCTCCAATCAACCACCGTCCCATCTTGAAACAGCACTCCGACCACTCCTTCTCCAGATGCAGGATCATCCTGACCTTAACCCACAGGAAGAATGCTATTGTGTCTACAGACAACCCCTCTACTAAATCCCCCCTCCTACTTTCCCACACAGGAGAAGCTTCTGGTCTAATATGGCTTCCAAAGTTGACAAGAAGTTGCCTTCAGAAGTTATGGGTGCTCCATCACTGGAGGGTTTGAAGGAGGGATTGGACAGCCAGTTGGTAAGGCCACACTTGGAATATTGCATTCAGTTGTGGTTGCCACGATGTAAAAAAGATGTGGAGACTCTAGAAAGAGTGCAGGGAAGAGCAACAAAGAGGATTAGGGGACTGGAGGCTAAAACACAAAGAGCGGTTGCAGGAATTGGGTATGCCTAGTTTGATGAAAGGAAGGGCTAGGGGAGACATGATAGCAGTCTTCCAATATCTCAGGGGCTGCCCCAAAGAAGAGGATGTCAAGCTATTCTCCAAAGCACCTGAGGGCAGGACAAGAAGCAATGTATGGAAACTAATCGAGGAGAAAAGCAACTTAATTTACTGACAGTTAAAACAATTAATCAGTGGAACAGCTTGCCTCCAGAAGTTGTGAATGCTCCACAACTCCATTTGTAAGAAGAGGTTGGATAACCATTTGTCTGAAGTGATGTAAGGTTTCCTGCCTGGGCAGGAGGTTGGACTAGAAGACCTCCAAGGTCTCGTCCAACTCTTTTTATTCTATTCTATTCTATTCTATTCTATTCTATTCTATTCTATTCTATTCTATTCTATTCTATTCTATTCTATTCTATTCTATTCTATTCTACTCTACTCTACTCTACTCTACTCTACTCTACTCTACTCTACTCTACTCTACTCTACTCTACTCTACTCTACTCTATTTTATTCACTTGTCTGAAATGGTATAATGTCTCATACCAAAACAAGTAGACACAAAGACAATTTTTCCCCATGCCATCACTCTACTAAATACCTAATCCCCACAGCACTGTCTTATGCCTAAAGATATTTACCCATGTAGTAAGGCTGTAGTGCTTTTATCCTTCTCATCTTTTCTACTACCTTCTATTGCTATCTCATGAGAAGAGTATAATTTGTTGTTTGTATCTTATGATTTTATCTTATGATTTATCACTTATGCACTGGAGACAAATTCTTTGCGTGTCCAATCATACTTGGCCAGTAATGAATATTCCAATAAAGAATATTGTAATGCACTGTCATAATCAGTCCTTTTCATTCTAGAATGACCTCTTCATTCAGTTAATTGTTAATCATATGGCAGTGACTGAGTCTACTCACAAGGATGCTTTGGGACCAAACTTAAATATCTGGTCAACTTTACATTTTCTTCCGTACTTCGTCTTATAGGAGTACTTGTGCTGTACTGTAGGGGGAAAAAAACTTTAATCTCCGTTTAAGGCAGCAAAACTCAACTTTGGAGTTTTATTTCATTCTGTTCTCTTAGAAGTTTTCAAGCAAGCAGCTGTGGTTACATGACTTTTCCCCCTATACATGTCATTAGGAACAGAGTGGCTGGTTTGGGTAAGAGCAACCAATTTCTTTATTATACATGATTATTTATTGAGATTGGCAGTCCTAACAATTGAACAAATCAATTTCTAATGTGCTTCTTTTGGGGGGAATTTATACAAGACAGCCGTTTGGTCAAAGAGATTGAGTCTCTAGTTATTGTATAATTTGTGCTCCTTATCACTTACTCTTTCCCTGACAATATTTGTCTGCTGTTGTCAGCTTATTCTGATTTTCATCTTCAATATGGTTTCATTACGTCTGCTAATATTTGCCAAGTTCAGGGTCCTGCAAACCATAAAAGCAGATATGATTTTATGCGATCTCTCCCCCCTCTCCCAATTACTAAAGCCAATGATTTCATGGGGTAAAGATAAGGTTAAAAAATACCATTGCTCTTTAATAAGTAAATCTTACATTCTATAAAATAAAACAAGGATAGAATCTAATAATTCTATAAAATAAAATTGATATATGCACCAAAGAGAAATTCCTTGTGTGTCCAATCACACTTGGCCAATAAACCTATTCTAGTCTAGTCTAGTCTAGTCTAGTCTAGTTAGTCTATTCCTCTTCTCTTCTCTTCTCTTCTCTTCTCTTCTCTTCTCTTCTCTTCTCTTCTCTTCTCTTCTCTTCTCTTCTCTCTTCTCTTCTCTTCTCTTCTCTCCAATACTGCATTTTGTTAACATATACACTTCTAAAAACATTAAAAATATGGATGGATTATTTCATATCACCCTGGCAGAAATGCTATAGTTGCCCACAACTTTCTAAAAGAAGCTAAATCTAAATATTGCTGATCAATAGCAATGGAATATAAATATCCAATAAGACATTGTAGGAGAACTGTGTTAGCCTGCAGCAGTGGTGAAATCCAGCAGGTTCTAACAGGTTCTGGAGAACCGGTAGCGGAAATTTTGAGTAGTACAGAGAACCGGCAAATACCACCTCTGGCTGGCCCCAGAATGGGGTGGGAATGGAGATTTTGCAATATCCTTCCCCTGGAGTGGGGTGGGTATGGAGATTTTGCAGTAGCCTTCCCCTACCACGCCCACCAAGCCACGCCCCCAGAACCAGTAGGGAAAAATTTTGGATTTCACCCCTGGTATGCAGTTTAAAAAAAACAGAACTCTGATAGCAGATTTTCCAACTAAGTAGTTTTATTAAAAGGCATGAGGCTTTTCTACAGCTCATTTCATTAGATGCATAGAATGACTTTGATAAAGTGAGCTGCAGTTCACAAAAGCTTATGTCTTTTAATAAAATTTGTTAGTTGGAAAAGCTGCTACCGTCATCCATTTTTCAATTTCCAATAATAGTTTGTCACTGATAAATAGGTGGTGGGGACTATGAAGTGCGGAAATGAGAATCTGGTCCATTTCAACTGTATTAAAAAAGCCAACCCGTGAAACACATTACATTTTAATTAATGCAAAGTTACAAAAATCTTCATGCAAATTTTAACACAGTGGCTTTTAGCAGATGAAACGTTTGTAAAATAAACAGCAATGCAAGTACGAAAGTTAATTTTAAAAAAATAATACGGAATAAAGTGGTGCAATATTTTGGACCACTCATCGACAGTATGAGAATGAAAACAGAATAGAATAGAATAGAATTATTCTATTCTATTATTATTTGGCCAATGGTGGTTAGATATATCCAGTGCTTCGAAAGTAGGAATTCTGGGAGTTGAAGTCCAAGTTTTGTGGTCGCCACCTCCAAGGTCCCTTCCATATTCTGTTCTGTTGTTCTGTTCTATTCCTATTCCTATTCCTATTCCTATTCCTATTCCTATTCCTATTCCTATTCCTATTCCTATTCCTATTCCTTATTCTATTCTATTCTATTCTATTCTATTCTATTCTATTCTATTCTATTCTATTCTATTCTATTCTATTTCTATTTCTATTTCTATTTCTATTCTATTCTTTTTCTCCTATTCCTAATTCTATTCTATTCTATTTTTACTGTACTCTATTTGCTATTCTATCAAATTTCTCCTATTCCTATTCCTATTCCTATTCCTTATTCTATTCTATTCTATTCTATTCTATTCTATTCTATTCTATTCTATTCTATTCTATTCTATTCTATTCCATTCCATTCCATTCCATTCCATTCCATTCCATTCCTCCCCTCCCCTCCCTTGTTCTGTTCTATTCTATTCTATTCTATTCTATTCTATTCTATTCTATTCTATTCTATTCTATTTTCTATTCTATTCTATACTCTATTTTAGTAATTTTCTCCTATTCCTAATTCTATTCTATTCTATTCTATTCTATTCTATTCTATTCTATTCTATTCTATTCTATTCTATTCAACTGTACTCTATTTTCTATTCCTAGTCTATTTTCTATTCTATTCTATTAATTTTCTACTATTCCTATTCCTTATTCTTTTCTATTCTATTCTACTCTACTCTACTCTATTAGTTTTCTCCTATTCCTATTCCTAATTCTATTGTATTCTAATTTATTTTACTACTCTATTTTCCATCTATTCTCTTCTCTTCTCTTCTCTTCTCTTCTCTTCTCTTCTCTTCTCTTCTCTTCTCTTCTATTCTATTCTCTTCTCTATTAGTTTTCTCCCATTCCTAATTCTATTCTATTCTATTGTAGTCTTTCTATTCTATTAATTTTCTCCTATTCTATTCTATTCTATTCTATTCTATTCTATTCTATTCTATTCTATTCTATTCTATTCTATTCTATTCTATTCTATTCTATTCTATTCTATTCTATTCTATTCTGTATAAAAGCAGATAAATACCTACTCCTATTCCTATTCCTATTCCTATTCCTATTCCTACTCCTACTCTCCTATTCTATTCTATTCTATTCTATTCTATTCTATTCTATTCTATTCTATTCTATTCTATTCTATTCTATTCTATTCTATTCTATTCTATTCTATTCTATTCTATTCTGCAGTCCAGGCGGGCCTCCATTTTCCACAAGCCCCCAGCCCCAACGGACAGCTGCAAAAGACCTCCCAAGAGCACGTGGCCGGCCTTGACTTTCCGAAGCGCGCTTTTTTTCTCTTTTTCTTTTTTTTTTTTAAATTTCCCCTCTCCCTCCGAGGCCGCCGATTGGCTGAAACTCCTCTGGGTCCCCGCCTCTTCTCTCCACTTGCGGGAGAGAGAGAGAGAGAGAGAGAGAGCTAGAGCGAGCGCGAGCTCGGACAGCTGGGCCGGGATTGGCTCTCATTCTTGGCTCTTGGTCAATCCCGGCATCTGATTGGCTGTTCTCGGGGGGAGCGTTGCCGTTTGAAAAAGGTAGACGCCGGCGACCGTTAGCGAGAGCCGTTTTTTTTTGCGTGCAGGTAGAGCGCCAGGTGGCTCTTTTCTGGGGGGGAGGGGGTTTCTCTCTCTCTCTCCCCCCCCCCCCCCGCTTCCCTCCAGCCTCTATTGCGTTGGAGGAACCTGGCAGAGGTACAAAACGACCCGCCAGGATTTACTCAATGAAATTTACTAAATGAATTGGTAGCTTAGGTCAGGGTTTTTTGTTTTTTTTAAATGGGGTGTGTGTGGGGGGAGGGGGGAAATCATTGGGGCAAAAGTGGAAGAGAGAATTGGGGCCGTGGAAAGGCCTGAGCAAGAATGACAAAAAGAGTTTTTTGAAGGGACCTTGGAGGTCATCTAGTCCAGCCCCCCTGGAGCTGGTATATATCATTTTTTTCAGTCAAAAGGCTGGCCTGGCTCTTCTTGGGGGAAACAAACAAACAAACAAACCTCCAGTGTTGGGAGTCCATTCACAACCTTCTGGAGGCAAGTGGTTCCACTTATTAATTAAAAAAATAGAATAGAAATAGAAAAGAAATAGAACAGGGAATAGAATAAGGAATAGAACAGAATGAGGAATAGAATAGAATAAGGAATAGAACAGAATAAAGAATAGAACAGAATAACGAATAGAATAGAATAAGGAACAGAATAAGGAATAGAATAGAATAAGGAATAGAATAGAACAGAATAAGGAATAGAACAGAATAAGGAATAGAATAGAATAAGGAATAGAATAGAACAGAATAAGGAATAGAATAGAATAAGGAATAGAACAGAACAGAATAAGGAACAGAATAAGGAATAGAATAGAATAAGGAATAGAATAGGATAGAATAAGGAATAGAACAGAATAAAGAATAGAATAGAATAAGGAATAGAATAGAACAGAATAAGGAATAGAATAGAATAAGGAATAGAATAGGATAGAATAAGGAATAGAACAGAATAAGGAATAGAATAGAATAAGGAATAGAACAGAATAAGGAATAGAACAGAATAAGGAATAAAATAGAATAAGGAATAAAATAGAATAGGATAGAATAAGGAATAGAACAGAATAAGGAATAGAATAGAACAAAATAAGGAATAGAATAGAATAAGGAATAGAACAGAATAAGGAATAGAACAGAATAAGGAATAGAATAGAATAAGGAATAGAATAGAACAGAATAAGGAATAGAACAGAATAAGGAATAGAATAGAATAAGGAATAGAATAGAACAGAATAAGGAATAGAACAGAATAAGGAATAGAATAGAATAAGGAATAGAATAGAACAGAATAAGGAATAGAACAGAATAAGGAATAGAATAGGATAGAATAAGGAATAGAACAGAATAAGGAATAGAACAGAATAAGGAATAGAATAGAACAGAATAAGGAATAGAACAGAATAAGGAATAGAACAGAATAAGGAATAGAATAGAATAAGGAATAGAATAGAACAGAATAAGGAATAGAACAGAATAAGGAATAGAATAGAATAAGGAATAGAATAGGATAGAATAAGGAATAGAACAGAATAAGGAATAGAATAGAATAAGGAATAGAATAGGATAGAATAAGGAATAGAATAGAATAAGGAATAGAATAGAACAGAATAAGGAATAGAACAGAATAAGGAATAGAATAGAATAAGGAATAGAATAGGATAGAATAAGGAATAGAACAGAATAAGGAATAGAATAGAATAAGGAATAGAACAGAATAAGGAATAAAATAGAATAGAACAGAATAAGGAATAGAATAGAATAAGGAATAGAACAGAATAAGGAATAAAATAGAATAGAACAGAATAAGGAATAGAACAGAATAAGGAATAAAATAGAACAAAATAAGGAATAGAATAGAATAAGGAATAGAACAGAATAAGGAATAGAATAGAACAAAATAAGGAATAGAACAGAATAAGGAATAGAACAGAATAAGGAATAGAACAGAATAAGGAATAGAATAGAACAGAATAAGGAATAGAACAGAATAAGGAATAGAACAGAATAAGGAATAGAATAGAATAAGGAATAGAATAGAACAGAATAAGGAATAGAACAGAATAAGGAATAGAATAGGATAGAATAAGGAATAGAACAGAATAAGGAATAGAATAGAACAGAATAAGGAATAGAACAGAATAAGGAATAGAACAGAATAAGGAATAGAATAGAATAAGGAATAGAATAGAACAGAATAAGGAATAGAACAGAATAAGGAATAGAATAGAATAAGGAATAGAATAGGATAGAATAAGGAATAGAATAAGGAATAGAATAGAATAAGGAATAGAACAGAATAAGGAATAGAACAGAATAACGAATAGAATAGAATAAGGAACAGAATAAGGAATAGAATAGAATAAGGAATAGAATAGAACAGAATAAGGAATAGAACAGAATAAGGAATAGAATAGAATAAGGAATAGAATAGAACAGAATAAGGAATAGAATAGAATAAGGAATAGAATAGAACAGAATAAGGAATAGAATAGAATAAGGAATAGAATAGGATAGAATAAGGAATAGAACAGAATAAGGAATAGAATAAGGAATAGAATAGAATAAGGAATAGAATAGGATAGAATAAGGAATAGAACAGAATAAGGAATAGAACAGAATAAGGAATAGAATAGAACAGAATAAGGAATAGAACAGAATAAGGAATAGAACAGAATAAGGAATAGAATAGAATAAGGAATAGAATAGAACAGAATAAGGAATAGAACAGAATAAGGAATAGAACAGAATAAGGAATAAAATAGAATAGAACAGAATAAGGAATAGAATAGAATAAGGAATAGAACAGAATAAGGAATAGAACAGAATAAGGAATAAAATAGAATAGAACAGAATAAGGAATAGAACAGAATAAGGAATAAAATAGAACAAAATAAGGAATAGAATAGAATAAGGAATAGAACAGAATAAGGAATAGAATAGAACAAAATAAGGAATAGAATAGAATAAGGAATAGAACAGAATAAGGAATAAAACAGAATAGAATATAGAAAAGAGAACAGAGTAGAATAGAGTAAAACAGTTGGAAGGGACCTTGGAGGTCTTCTAGTCCAACCCCCTGCTCAGGCAGGAAACCCTATACCATTCCAACCAAATGGTTGTCCAACCTCTTCTTTAAAAAACTCCAGTGTTGGCGCGCCCACAAATTCCTTGAGACAAGCTGTTCCACAGGTTAATTGTTCTCATGGTCAGGAAATGTCTCCTTAGTTGTCTCTCCTTTGATTCGTTTCCATCCCCACCTAGTCCAGTCTCCTTGTATCCTGGGAGTAATGGAGCAACTGGAAGGTGCTTGTTTTGTCGATCCAGGATCCAGCTGGGATCCTGCATGAAGCCACAGTCGTGGGCTTTTTTGTGGGACTGACGACATCCCTGGAAACCAGGAAGAGCGGTAACTGAGATAGGTCAGTTTTAAGGAGCCCTGACTCAGATGTACATGCAGCAAATCCCGAAACTAATGTAGTAAGAATTGCTTTTTCTGAAGCACCTGTTTTAGCAGTCCAGGCTGTTTCTTTTCTTTTCTAGTTTTCTCACTGGAATTAATTTCTACATCTCCCTTCCCCAAAGACCTACTACATTATCTTAAGACTGTGTTTGCCTGATGCGATTATCTGTCTTGAATTCCCTGATTTTTTTCCACCAGGTTAACTGCAGTGAGAATCCAAACCTTAGATAGTCCCAGGTTTACCCAAGGGACTAGCCTCAAAAGTTATTGATGTGTTAAATTTATTTGCCGCTTACCTTGCTGTGTGAGCAGCTTACCACAATACACATGTAACAGTAGCAAAGGAATGGAATAATAAACAACGAAAAAGAAAACAATGAAGATACATTTTTTATAAAAAGTTTTTTTTTAAAGACAAACAAAACATATCAATCCTTCCGTGTGTCATCTCGGTGTTTCTTCAGTGACTTCTTTTTGTTACTCCTTATTTCTTCCTTAATAAATCCTATTTCAATATTTTCCCCCCAAATACATATATTTAATGTAACTTTCTCCTGTTTGCGTATCAAATTCTTTATATCTCTTTTCTATCCAATCATAAAATTTCCCCCATATCTTAAAATATTCCGTGTCCTCTTTCTCTTTAATCATTAATCTACTCATCTCTGCACAGTCCAAACTTTTTCTAATTTAGAAAATCCCCTTCTAAAGGGATTTTCTCCGCTTTCCATCTTTGTGCAAATATTATTCTTGCTGCAACAATGAGAATACATTGAGATAAGAGTTAAAAAAATTGGGCAGGTGGGGAAGCAGGGAGCGAGGGGAGAGGTGGGTTTGCTTTCAGTCCAGTAGCCCCCTCAAACAAACATCAAGCTACCTTTTTTTTTTTTTTAATTTGATTTATATGCCTCCCTTCTCCGGAGACTCAGGGCGGCTTACAATGTGTTAAGCAATTTGATGGTTTGTGGCTGTATTTGTTCCGGGAACGTAGCTCAGATCAATGAGAATTGAAGTTTTGTAATCTTCAAGGCTTGGAGCTATATTTATTGGTTCAATTTATATGCCGCCCTTCTCCGGAGACTCAGGGCTGCTAACAATGCATTAAGCAATAGCCTTCATACTTTTGTATATACCTGCTTAGTAGGGCTTTCGCCCCCCACTCCCACCCCAAGAGGTGTTCTTTTTTTATACAAAGTCAGCTTATTGCCCCCACAATCCGGGTCCTCATTTTACCTACCTCGGAAGGATGTAAGGCTGAGTCAACCTTGAGCCTGGTGAAATTCGAACTTGCAGTAATTGCAGGCAGCTGGTGTCACTTAACACCACTTTAATCTGCTGCGCCACCAAGGCTCTTGCAGGTAGTCCTCGATTTAACGACCACAGTGAGCCCCAAGTTTCGGTTGTTAAGTGAGACATTTATTAGGTGAATTTTGCCCCGTTTCTTGCCACAGTTGTTAAGGGAATCATTGCGTTTGTTAAGTTAGCGACACGGCTGTTCAGTGATTCTGGACTTTGCTCATCAGAAGGTTGCAAAAAGGGGTCACAACCCAGGGGATGCTGCCACCGTCATAAATACGAGTCAGTTGCCGAGTGTCTGAATTTTCTGTTGTAATGGACGTAAGTCTGAAAAGCGGCCCTAAGTCACTTTCGGTGCCATGGTAACTTTGAATGGTTGCTAAACGAACTTTCAGAGATTAACAGAGTTAGAAGGGACCTTGTAGGTCATCTAGTCCAACCCCCCACCCAAGCAGGAAACTCTACCCCATTTCTGACCAATGGCAATCCAGTCTCTTCTCACAAGCCTCCAGTGATGAAGCTCCCACAACTTCTGAAGGCAACTTCTGTTCCATGGGTTGATTGCTCTCACTGTCAGAAAATTCCTCCTGATTTCCAGGTTGAATCTCTCCTTGGTCAGTTTCCATCCATTATTCCTTGTCTGGCCTTCAGGTGCTTTGGAAAATAGCTTTACCCTCTTCTTCCTCTCTGTGGCAGCCCCTCAAATATTGGAAAATGCTCTCATGTCTCCTGTGGTCCTTCTCTTCACTAGACTAGCCAGGCCCAGTTCCTGCAACCGTTCTTCATATATTTTAGCTTCCACTCCCCTCATCAACCTGGTTGCTCTTCTCTGCACTTTTTCTAGAGTCTCCACGTCTTTTTTTATAGCGTGTCCAAAACTGGATGCAGTACTCTAGGTGGGGTCTTACTAAGGCTTCATAGAGTTGTTGTGGGCTAGCTGCATTTCCACAGGGCTTTGCAATTTAGCCAGTTGGGCTATCCAATTCGGGGGGGCGGGGGGCGCTAGCCCATCCGTTTGCAGCCAGAGAGAAAGACGATGCCGTCGAGGGGGAGGCAGATGGTCATTTAAACAGATGGTGTGATTATCATCCTGTTGAGTCATCCGCCGCCTCGGCCTCCCTCCATCTCTTCGGTTCCCTCTGGTTACCAAGGTTGACTTAGAACTGCTGTCTGCTGTGGCTTAATTGCACACAAACCATGGTTGAGGTAACAAAGGGGCAAGTATGGTGCTTGAGCGGCTGAAGTAGTTTTTCTGTTCCTTCTTTTCTTTTCCTTCTCTGTATAGCGCTGAGTTGTTACATCTGGGAGCAGAAGAAGCTTATTTCTTTACTAGTAATTTGTAAGAGTGTCTTAAGAGCCCTTTTTGGGGGTGTCTGCGTGTGAAAAGCAGGATTAAAATACTGTAAATATTGAAGATGGGGTTTTTTGGCCATTAAGGCTAGTTGTGTCTTTGCCACAACAATTGGGTTTTTTCCCCCCTTTGGTAGGAGAAACACGTGGATTGTGGCTATACAATTTAAGAGCAACCTTTTTGAGCAACTTGGATTTTTTTTATAACGGAGGGCTTTTTTCCCCCTCTTCCTGCTCTTCAGAAAATTCCAGATGAAATCCTTTCGGAAAATCTAGCACAAGCAACTTTGCCGGGTTTATACCATACGGTAAAAAAGCCAACCCTGAAGCAAATTTCTTTTGGGATATCTAAATATCAGGGGGATGATATTTCTAGATGCGGCAAAAATTAAAAAGCGGTCTCTTCCCCCTTCCAAACTCTCTACTTGTGGCTTAATGCGTTGCATGAACCTGAGTGTTGCGGCTTGTAAAACTTGTGGTTTAGTGTGATGCATGAACTCTGCCAATTGTGATTTTTATTTCACTGCCATTGTTTAAAAAAAAAGATTAAAAAAGGGTAATGATGAACCCAATCTGTGCGGTTGGGAAGAATGCAGCGGTTGGCAAGAAAAATTCTCGGAAACCTTGCCGACCGTTTTAATGTAATGACTGAAAACAGTGTCAATGTCGCAGGGGATCAAATTTGGATATTTCAAGGTGGTAACGGACCCCGTTTATCGGCAGAAGACCCTGTAGGTCCCAGGGCTTGTGTAGCTGTTGTGAGAAGTGGTGTTCTTTTTTATACAAAGTCACCTTATTGCCCCCATCATTTTACCTACCTCGGAAGGATGGAAGGCTGAGTCAGTTAACTACTGCTGAGCCAAGTACCACCTATTCTATATCTATATTTGACTTTTTTTTTTTGTTCCTGCCTAAGTGCAGGACCTGGCTTTTTTCACCCCTGAACTGAATCTTGTTGGATGAAATGTCTGCATGACCTCAACTCAGCATCAAGGACTCACAGTTCAACCTTGAGCTACGAATGCTGTAAATACTGTCTTCTCTTAGTTAAAACCCTTATTACAGCTCTTGTTACAATACTTCACAGTAGAGTATTCATAACCACCGAGTAACAGAAGTATCCTGTGGAAGCATATCTGTCTGGCCTACGTCTGTCTGTTTTCTTTTTTCTTTTTTTTAAAATACGGTTTAATATGCTTTTTGTATTCTGATTTTTTGTACTGTTTTTAATTGCTGTCGTGTTGCTGGAGGCATAACAGTCTCAGTTGGAAACACTAGATAACGAGAGAAAGTTCTATTCTTTGTCATTAAAAAATGGATGGAATGGAGTGGAAGAGGAAGAGGAATGGAAAAGAATAGGAATAAAATAGGAATTGAATGGACTTTATTGGCCAAGTGTGATTGGACTCACTAGGAATTGTCTCCAGTGCATAAGCTCTCAGTGTACACACCTACCACAACAAAGTGATAGGTCAGTGATGGCTAACCTTTTTGCTGTCGCGTGCGAAAAGCGGGGAGAGCGCGAAGGGAGGGCAGGGGTCATGTGCATGCGTGCCCACACCCATCATTCAATGCCCACTGCACTCCGTAAATGTACGCTTGTCTCCCCCGTGCTCCCCCGCGCCTGCACGCACGAACCCCCGTGCCCCTTTTTGGACCTTTTTGGAAGCTTCCAAAAAGCTTTCCAGACTTCTGGTAGGTCCATTTTTCGCCCTCCCAAGGCTCCAGAGGCTTTCCTGGAGCCTGGGGGGGCCGCAAAAACAGCCTCCCCCGCTCCCCTGGAGGCTGAAAACACCCTCCCAGAGCTCCACGTGAGCCCTGTACTTACCTGGCATCCAAAATGGGCCACGTGGAGACTCCTGGGAGGGTGGTGTGGGCGTGGCCAGCCAAAAATCAACTGACTGGCATGCGCATGTGCGCTGGAGCCGAGCTAGGGCAACAGCTCCCGTGCCCACAGATATGGCTCCACATGCCACCTGTGGCACGCATGCCATAGGTTTGTCATCACGGTGATAAGTCATAGCTCATAAATCATAGTTACAGTAATTAATGATAATATAATATAAATCCATTTACATTTGTTATCTTTCTGTATGTCTGGAAGCCTTCTAAGCAGCCTTGGGAACGGTATAAATGACTTTTCTCTTTCTTTCTTTCGACAGGGTCCCTGTGTTGTCCTTTCGGGCAGAGTGTGTAGGGAAGGCCAAGAGGTAACTTCTTTGCAGCCATTCCCAAGGACCCTGGACCAAACGAACTGAGCTTCTCCTTTCAAGTTCAAACCGGAAGAGAGATTGGCCACACTCATGAAAAAGTCAGGTAAACAAAGCCGGGGGAAACCCTCTAAGCTGGATAGCCAACCCGGGACGTCCAAGGATGCCTCGAAGAAGATGCGCCAGGCTCCACTTTCCAAAGACCCCTCGAAAGCTAGCTTGGTTTCCCAGTCGAAGATGACTTCGTTCAGCAAGGAGCTGTTCAACACCTGGAGAGACATTCGCTGGTTCCAAATCCCTTTGTCCTCTTTAAGGAAACCCAAGGCGGGTCTCTTCAGCTTCACTTTCCAGTCTAGCCTGCAGAGATACCAGCAGCTTCGGAAAACCAAGCGGCTGAAAGTCGGCAGGCCCTTCTCTGTCCTGCCTTTTCCTAGCTTATCTTTGCCATTTACGGATCCTCGAGATGCCTTGCGGGTAAGCAGTGAAGCCAGGATTGATTGATTGATTGATTCGGGGGAGTAGACAAGACCAGAGAACATAAGCCCTCTAATAGTACAGGGTGGTGTGATGACCCGGGACACGGCACAGAGATAACACAGGCAGCTGGCAGTTCAAGCTGACCCTTTATTGCTCCACATTTCTGGCAAGTCCCAGAGCAAAGTGACCACATACACACACAACACACCTCAAGCAGCCTCTGGCTGCAAATAGTCCAGCCCAACGCTGTGAGCACCATGGCTGCAAAGCCAAGAAATTCAGTAGGGCAAATTGAAGAGTCGTGGAAGCAGAGGAGCCAGGCAAGTAATCCAGAAAGAATGCAAGGAATCCAGGAATGTTCAAACATCGGCACTCAGCATTCCTGGAATTCAGTGTTCGTTCCCAACAAATGCCCCTCCCCACAGCTTCTCCTTAACTCTCAATCCCCAGGTGTGATTTGTGAAGAGGGGCAGGGCGCTCTTCTCCCGAGTAGTTGAGTCAATCTGCTCTGTTCTCGCCTTCTTTCCACTCTCCGTGCTCGTGGATCAGGAGGAGGTGCTCATCATCTGAGCTCTGTCTCTCATGTTCACTGCTTAGCCTCTCTTGATCGTCCTGCCCCTGTTCCTCCCTGCCTACAAGCCATCCCAATCCTGAAAAGCCCTAGCCTGACTGGGTCTGCTCTTCCCCATTTTCCTCCGAAGCCAATGAAGCCGCCCCCTCGATCTCCGTCGGCTCAAGATCCGGCTCATCTTCCTCTACAGTTTCAGGCTCCAACATGGGCGTGACAAGTGGTATTGATCAGGTTTCTTCCCTTAGTGTTTTAAGAAGACCTCCGAACCACTCATCCTCTCTTGGTACATGGATGAATTGTGTGTAAACTTGTCTCAAAACACGTTCATTGGTAGAATTGTGAGCCTATATGGCCGGGATGGCGAACCTATGGCAAGCGTGCCACAGGTGGCAACACGGAGCCATATCGGTGGGCACACAAGTGTTGCCCTAGCTCAGCTTCAGCATGCATGCACGTGCCAGCCAGCTGATTTTCAAGCCTTCTGGGCCCACCGGAAGTTGGGAAATAGGCTGTTTCCGGCCTCCGGGGGCGTGGGGAAGGCCGTTTTCATCCTCCCCACGCTCCAAGAAAGCCTCTGGAGGAGGGCGAAAAACGAGCCTACCGAGCCCACTGGGCCATTACATGCCAAAATTGGGGGGAGTGTGTGGAGGCGGGGTGCATTGAATTATGGGTGTGGGCACACACGTGGGTGACCCCTCCGCGTTCCCCCTGCTTTTGGCACGCGATGGCAAAAAGATTAGCCATCACTGCTATACGGTGTTAAAAATATGGTTTCTTTTCCCTCTTGATCAAAGGCGAGGTGCCTATGTTGACTGGCCCCAGTCTAAAAGCTCCTTCATACGAAGGGATGAATGGTGAGGCTTCCTTGGCCATAAGTGCCCATTGCTTTGGGCCACTTATCCTAGACAGATTTAAAGGTAGCACAAAGCCTTAGAGCAACAATGGGCACAAGATTTATCTTTTTTAATACCTTTGAATAAATAAAGGCTCGGTCAAAGGATACACTCAACTGAAATAGGGTTGGGAAAGTTGGAAATTAGGGGTTTTTTTGTAAACTAGGCCAGAGGCGAAATCTACTTACTTTCCTTACGGTTCGGAAGTGAGCGCAAGTGTGCGTCATGCGTGTGCAGACCTTTTGCACATGCGCAAAACCTTATGCGCATGCGCAGAAGGTAAAAAAACACATTACTTCCTGGTTAAAACCAGGAAGTAATAACACCCGGGCGGGTGAGTGGAACTTTGCTCCGCCATTGCTACCGGATCGCCGAACCACCAGCCAAGATCGCTACCGGATCAGGCAATCCGGTCCGATCCGGGAGCATTTCACCCCTGAACCAGGCCATTAGATTTTCTGGAATTTATTTCTTTGGACCTGGCATTTTTCATATCCCTGCGGCTGTATTTTGTTAACTTGGGGTGTAAGGCGTGTATTTATATATATCCAGCCATTCAACAAGCATTTTTAAAATCTTAACCAAACTTGTCCTGCAGGACGATAATCACAGATCTTCAAGAACTGATGGATCTAAAGTCTGCAAAAGACTCTCGGCCCATAGAAATGGTAATATTCTAAAATATATTTCTGATGACTTCGGGGTGGGTGGAGGGTGGAACATTGTATGGCCAGTTTTAGGATCGTTTATGATGTTTGTTTGCTGAAATAGACCTAACCTCAGTGGGGGAGAGGTGAAACTGGGTTTTTCGACATGGTTTGCTTGTACTTTATATTATTATGAGCCGTGGTGGCGCAGTGGTTAGAGTGCAGTACTGCAGGCTACTTCTGCTGACTGCCGGCTGCCCGCAGTTTGGCAGTTCAAATCTCACCAGGCTCAAGATTGACTCAGCCTTCCATCCTTCCAACCCAATCTGAGGACCCAGATTGTTGGGGGCAAGAGGCTGACTCTCTAAACCGCTTAGAGAGGGCTGGAAAGTAGTATATAAATCCAAGTGCTATTCCTTCCTTCCTTCCTCCTTCCTTCCTTCCCTCCCTCCCTCCCTCCCTCCCTTCCATGGTGCACGGTGGGTTAGAATGCAGCATTTCAGGCTGATTCGGCTCACTGCCAGCAGTTCGATCCTGACCAGCTCAAGGTTGACTTCCATCCTTCCGAGGTCGGTAAAATCAGGACCCAGATTGTTGGGGGCAATAGGCTGACTCTCTAAACCACTTAGAGAGGGCATTAGAGCACTGTGAAGGAGTATATAAATCTTAAGTGCTATTGCCCTTCCTTCCTTCCTTCCTTCCTTCCTTCCTTCCTTCCTTCCTTCCTTCCTTCCTTTCTTCCTTCCTTCCTTCCTTCCTTCCTTCCTTCTTCCCTCCCTCCCTCTCTCCCTCCCTCCCTTCTGGTTAGAAGGCAGTATTGCAGGCTAACTCTGCACACAGCCAGGAGTTCAATTCTGACCGCTCAAGATTGACTCGGCCTTCCATCCTTCCGAGATGAGGACCCAGATTGATGGGTGCAAGAGGCTGACTCTGTACACCGCTTAGAGGGGCCTGTAAAGCACTGAGAAGCTGTACATAAGCCTAAGAGCTATTGCTATCGGGACAAAGGGTTCTCAATGAAATAAATGTGTTGAATGCCACGTTTTGGATGTGATTATAAAATGGTGCTTGAAGCAAGCAGGATACAAAGCTGGTACTTTGGGGGGGAAATCAACGGTTTAAAGCACTCTACAGCCCTGTTGAGCATGAGAGGCTTCCAACGTTTTCTAGTGTTTGGGGCAGGAAATGAATGGGAGGCAGTCTTCAATTTTAGACCATTTGTCCCTGAAAATTGGCAGGGTGATTTATAAGCCACTGGAAGAAGAGGGTCATGGCATGTAGCTTATGCACTTGTCACCCTTGGTTTATAAAACACCACCTATAATTAAAGGTAATAAAACAACCCAAAGGGCTCTCAGTACCGCTAGAGTTTTATGCAAAGGCAAAATATTGTTCCCCATACCCGTGGTTTACTCCGCCCTGCCCCCCTCCCAGCTGAGAGCAGCCCCCACCAAGAAAATCAACCCGTAGATCTCTACACGCAGAAAATTAGACTTTCAAAGAAAAGTCTGCTTCTTAAAATAATCTCCAACAACCCCCCCCCCCCCCCCAAATGAGCTGTTTTAAAGTCAGTTTCTCATCTCCAGAACACGCCTCTGTATTATCCAGGGTTGGCCTGAACAGCACACAAAAATAAGATTTGTCAGGCATTGCATGCTCACGTTACTGTAGAAACTAGAAATAATAACTAGTCGAAAGGGATGCTATTATGGGCACAGCGCTATTTTAAATCCTGGAAAACGTGTCGCTAGCGGGGTTACATCCAGGCATAATCTGATTTGGAAAAAAAAAAAGAAATAGACTCCTTTTTTTAGTATATACTGGCAACAGATGAGATCCACCAGAGGGCAGTCTTAGCTCTAAAAATGTTATTTGACTTAACATTCCCCCCCCATTCAATTGCAATTGAATGAAAAGTTGGGTTTCTTAGGCTGAAAGATTCCTTCCCCAAAAAGACAACTCCATCCTTAGAATTTCAGATCCGCCAGAGCAAAATTGCACAAGCTGTTTCGTGTCTTTCGCGGAGATTGCCTTTTTATCTTCTAAAGCAGGGGTCTCCAACCTTGACAACTTGAAGCCTGGCAGACTTCAACCTCCCAGAATTCCCCAGCCAGCAAAGCTGGGAGTTGAAGTCCACAAGTCTTAAAGTTGCCAAGGTTGGCAACTTTGCTGGCTGGGGAATTCTGGGAGTTGAAGTCCACAAGTTTTAAACTTCCCAAGGCTGGCATCTTTGCTGGCTGAGGATTTATATCAATATAAGAGAAGGATTCTGAGGACACAGATCAACCTCCAAGTGCTTCAAGGACCCTCTAAAAGGATGCAAAGGACCAGCTGTAAGGAGTATCAATCCTTCCCTTCCTCACCATCCAGTGAGAACTGAAGAAGCTTCTTGGATGAGAAGCAAAACGTCCCCAAAAGAAAAAACGAGAGTCCAGTTGCCTCCTGAAAAAAGCACCTTTCGGACAACTGTGACCTGGATGACGGAGAATCGCTACAGACTTTTAGCTATACAATTTGGGATGAACGTCCTTTGAATGGTGTGGGGGTAGGAAGGGATTTCCAGAGGAAAAAATGGCGGACTTCAGGAACCGGGAGCACCACTCAGGTGTCCCTGAGGACACAGATAAACTTCCAAGTGCTTCAACCCGTGGGGTGCTTAGGTCTGGCCCATTGGGCCACCCTGGAAACAGTGAAGGACTGGTCCGCAGTGCCTCTGCCAGCGAAAACGGAGCTCGGGAGGGCCACAGGCGGCCCTCCAGAGCTTTGTTTTTGCTGGCAGAAGGTTGCAGGAGGCTGTCACAGCCGAAAACGGAGCTCAGGAGCCCGTTTTTGCTGGCAGAGTGCTTGGGCCACCACAGGCACCCCCAACATGAATGACGTTGAGCTGGCCATGCTCACCCCGGCCACTTCCCCCACACCCCGAGGTCAAATACAACCCTCAATGAAATCGAGTTTGACTCGTCTAATGATAAGAAGGACTAGGGGTGACATGATAGCAGTGTTCTAGGGCTCCTACAAAGACATGGGGGCAGGGGGTGAGTGTCAAACTATTTTCCAAGGCACAAAAAGGTAAGACAAATAACCCCCAACAACAATGGATGGAAACAAATGAAGGAGAGAAACAAGCTAGAAGTAAGGAGAAATTTCCTTATGGCCAATGCTGGAGGCTTTCCAAAAGAGACTTGACAACCGTTGATCTGAAATGATCTAGGGCCGTGATGGCGAACCAAAGCTATATCTGTGGGCACCAGCTCAGCGCCAGCACACATCTGCACTCCGGCCTGCTGATTTTCGGGCCTTTCAGGCCCACCGTCCGGAGGGCCTCTGTGGGGGAAGGCCGTTTTTGCCCTTCCCAGGCTCCTAGAAAGTCTCTGGAGCCTGGGGAGGGCAAAATATGGGCCTTCCGGTCCCACCAGTAGTCGGGAAATGGGCTGTTTCTCGCCTCCGGAGAGCCTTGGGGGGGAGGGGGCGGAGGCCATTTTTGCCCTCCCCAGGTTCCTAGAAAGCCTCTGGAGTTTGGGGTGGATGAAAAATGGGCCTTCCATTCCCACCAGAAGTAGGGAAATGGGCTGTTTCTGGCCTCCAGAGCGTCTCCAGGAGGGTGGGGAAGGCCGTTTTCGCCTTCTCCAAGGCTCCTAGAAAGTCTCTGGAGCCTGGGGAGGGTGAAAAAGGGGCCTTCCGGGCCCACCGTTCCATTGTGTGCCAAAAGTGGGGGGAACGGGGGGGGGGGCACATTGAGTTACATATGTGGGCACATGCATGTGTGACCCCCCCACGTTCCCCCCTGCTTTTGGCACGCTATGGCAAAAAGGTTAGTCATCACTGGTCTAGGGTCTCCTGCTCAAGCAGGAGGTTGGACTAGAAGACCTCCGAGGTCCCTTCCAACGCTATTATTCTATTCTGTGTTTTACATGTTGACTTCATACCGCGGTTGGGGCTTCACTCGTTTGTGTGGCCCAGTTGCTGGCATGCCAGAACCGGCTTGGGGACCCCATGGTATAGCACGTCCGTCCTCCTAATAATGACTCTTTCCTTGTCTCCAGACTCTCAGTCTTTCCTGCAACGGATGCAGAAGAAGTTTCAGAAGCACCAACCACCTCCAGACGTGCTCCCCCCAAAATGCGCATCCCCTCTGCAGCAGTTTCTGGACAGAAATGGGTCCCGGGGCCTGGCAGGCGCTCCCGAAAGAAATCCAAGAAGAGAGACTCTGCTCCCCCAGCCAAGACCCGAGAAGAAGGAAAAGCTCCCGTGAACGGAGCGACTCCAAGTCCCCCTTGGAAGAGGATGAGGACATCTTCCCCCCAGACTGGTCACCTCCATCCTTTCTCTTCAAGGAAGAGCCTCTTCCTCCTCGCAGCCCAGATCCTGTGCCCGGCTCTGAACCTGGAAACTCTCAAGACATGCCGGACGGCATCAAAGCACCTGGTGGGTCTCTCTCTCTCTCTCTCTCTCTCTCTCCCCCCAATTGGGGGTGTGTGTGTATGGGGTGGCTTTACAAGTAGTCCTTGACTTACGACAATCCATTTAGTGACCGTTCAAAGTTACAACGGCGCTGAAAAATGTGGCTTAGGATCAGTTTCACACTTGTTGACTGTTGTGGCATCCCCATGGTCATGTGGTCAAAATTCAGATAGCAATAGCACTTAGACTTATATGCTGCTTCACAGGGCTTTTTACATCCCACTCTAACCGGTTTACAGAGTCAGCCTCTTGCCCCCAACAATCCCGTCTTCATTTTATCCACCTCGGAAGGAGGGAAGACTTAAGTGAACCTTCTGCCGGTCAGAATCGAACTCCTGGCTGTGGGCAGAGTCAGCCTGCAATGCTGCATTCTAACCACTGTGCACCATGGATGGATGAATGAATGGAAGGAAGGAAGGAAGGAAGGAAGGAGGGAGGGAGGGAGGGAGGGAGGGAGGGAGGGAGGGAAGGAAGGAAGGGAGGGAGGGAGGGAGGGAGGGAGGGAGGGAGGGAGGGAGGGAGGGAGGGAGGGAGGGAGGGAGGAAGGGAAGGGAAGGGAAGGGAAGGGAAGGGAAGGAAGGAAGGGAAGGGAGGAACAAAAGAAGGAACGAAGGAAGGAAGGAAGATAGGGCTGCACTGGCTTCCTATTGGTCTCCGGTCACAATTCAAGGTGTTGGTTATTACCTTTAAAGCCCTACATGGCTCAGGGCCAGGTTATCTTGGAGACCGCCTTCTACCGCATAGCTCCCAGCGATCGGTAAGATCCCACAGAATTGGTCTCCTCCGGGTCCCGTCAGCTAAACAATGCCGGCTGGCAGGCCCGCGGGGGAGAGCTTTCTCTGTGGCTGCCCCAGCTCTCTGGAACCAGTTACCTCCTGAGGTCCGGACCATCCCCACCCTATTGGACTTCCGAAAAGCGTTGAAGACCTGGCTTTTCCGGCAGGCCTGGGGCCGTTGATCTCGCTCTTGCGAGATCTGGCCATGAATGGTGGGAATGAGTTTTAATGTTTTTAATTTTTAAAATGTTTTTTATAATGATTTTAAATGTATTGTGACCCTGAGTCTTCGGAGAGGGGCGGCATACAGATAGATAGATAGATAGATAGATAGATAGATAGATAGATAGATAGATAGATAGATAGATAGATAGATAGATAGATAGATAGATAGATAGATAGATAGATAGATAGATAGATAGATAGATAGATAGATAGATAGATAGATAGTAGAGATAGATAGATAGATAGATATAGATAGATAGATAGATAGATAGATAGATAGATAGATGATAGAGATAGCAATAGCACTTAGATTTATATACCTCTTCATAGTGCTTTTACAGCCCTCTCTAAGTGGTTTAAAGAGTCAAACTCTTGCCCCCAACAATCTGGGTCCTCATTTACCCACCTCAGAAGGATGGAAGGCTGAGTCAACCTTGAGCAGGTGAGACTCGAACTGGTGGCAGCGGGCAGAGTTAGCTGCAATACTGCATTCTAACCACTGAGAGGGAGGGAGGGAAGAAAGGAAGGAAGGAAGGAATAAATAAATAGCACTTAGATTTATCTACCGCTTCACAGTGCGTGACAGCCCTCTCTAAGCGCTTTACAGAGTCAGCCTCTTGCCCTCAACAATCTGGTCCTCATTTTACCCACCTCGGAAGGACGGAAGGCTGAGTCAACCTTGAGCCTGGTGAGATTCCAACTGCTAAATTGCAGTCAGCCGGCAGTCCGCAGAAGGAGCGCCACCATGGCTCTTGGCAACTGACTTATATTTATGATGGTCGCGTTGTCCCGGGGCCATGACATCCCCTCTTGCGTCCTTCTGACAAGCAAAGTCAACAGGGAAGCCAGGTTCACTTAACAACTGCAGCAATTAACTGTGGCTCGAAAGATCCTAAAATGGGGCAAAACTCAATTAACAGCAGAAATTTGGGGCTCAATTGTGGTCGTAAATTGAGGATTTCCTGAATTTTTCCCTCAAAGACTCGGGTGCCGTGTAGCTTAAGGGGAGGGACCATTTGTGCGTGTGTGGGAATCTAGTATGAAGCATTGAGTCTTACACTCGAAAGGTAACAGATTAACAGAGTTGGAAGGGACCTTGGAGGTCATCTAGTCCAGCCCACCCAAGCGGGAGACCCTAAGCCTTTCTGACCGATGGCAGTCCAGTCTCTTCTTGAAAGCCTCCAGTGATGAAGCTCCCACAACTTCCGAAGGCCACTTCTGTTCCATGGGTTGATTGTTCTCACTGTCAGAAAATGTCTCCTTATTTCCAGGTTGAATTTCTCCTTGGTCAGTTTCCATCCATTATTCCTTGTCTGGCCTTTGGGTGCCTTGGAAAATAGCTTGACCCCCTTCCTCCTCTCTGTGGCGGCCCCTCAAATATTGGAAGACTGCTACGACTTTCTCTCGGTCACGCATGTGTGTCAAATGCATCTAATATTTCTTAGAGTTGTGGGGTGGGTTTTTTTTTGGAAGAATCCGAATGAAGTCTGTGCTACTTAGAAACCTGGATTAAGTGCTCAGTTCCACATTCTGTAGCTGCGATTAGTCTCCGTGCAGTGTGGCGTGTCTGGCCTCACGGTAATAACTCTTCCCTTTTTCTCCCAGAGTCCGCAGAGAAATTGGAACAGGAAGACTCTGTCTCTCCAGCCGAGACCCTGGAAAGAGACGACCTCAAGTCTTCCTTGAAAGAGGAAGATATGGGGACGTCGTTCCTTCAGGATTTGCCGCTAAGACGAATCGCACTTGGGTACAATGAAGAGTCGCCTCCCCTCAGCCCAACC
This sequence comes from Coluber constrictor foxii, assembly GCA_038048745.1. Taxonomy (NCBI): domain Eukaryota; kingdom Metazoa; phylum Chordata; class Lepidosauria; order Squamata; family Colubridae; genus Coluber; species Coluber constrictor. The sequence goes on from CM075967.1 coordinate 39,203,257, forward strand.
CCTGGGCCATCCGAACCTCGAAGCTCTCAGGAGATGCCAGACCAAGAGGCTGGTGGGTCTCCAAGGATGGGAGGCCCTTCTTCGTCGCCCCCTCTCCGTCTCTTGCTGCCAGGCTCTAGGAATTCCTCCAGGAGCAGCAGCAGCAGCTCGGATTCCTCTGAGGAGTGTTTAGAAGGTCCCGGAACACTGACTCCGGACTCTGATGAAGAGGAAGATATGGATGACAGCAGCCTTGTGCCCCTTCGAGTTCTCCTCCACATGGACGAGTCCAATTCCAGCGCTCTGGAGATGGGCTCGGTGGGTACCCCGGGGAACTGGATTGAACCTCTTTCGACTTGGCTTCCCGAGTCATTCAAACACACGAATAGTCCCAAAAACCTCTTTTATTGCAACAGCTGTGAATTACATTCATTCATAGCTGAACCCCAATTAGGCGCAAAAAATCCTTTGGGAGAAGTCCTTCGGGGTAATCGCCAACCTTTATCTTCCTTGACACGCTGCCAAAGACCTACTTGGCAAAGCCACACGGAGTCCAGAATCAAACAGAGATGCTGATTGGAAACAAAGTTAGCAATGTTGCTTTCCTGCAAAGGGCCCACGTGCCTTTGCCCTCTTAAGCCTTACATGAGGGGCCAATCATCTCCAGGCCTTACTCCTGAGTCGTCCCTTTTGTTTTAACTGCCTTCTGGCAGCTCTGCGCACCTGCACGCTAGGAACAGGCTCCTCCTGTTCCTCTGCCTTGCTGCTGTCTGATGCTGGAGGCTCCGGAGTCCGCACATCACTCCCTGATGGCCCCTGGCCCCATCTCTGCCTCTGATGCAAAGCCCTCGTCCGAGTCTTCCCCAGACTCCATAACTGACCCATGTTCCTCCCTAGCCTCCTCACTGTCCGACTCTGCTACCAGCTCCGCGGCGGACGACAACACTGATCCACCATGCACAGTTTGGAGACTCCATAGCTTTCTGGAAGGGCATTGTTAGGGCTGGCAGCGTGTTTAAGCCTTGGCAATATGCCTGGCAGTGAGTCCCACGTTTGGGTAAACCTGGCCCATCCCAGCCTCCCTCTAATCTGTTTTCCTCTTGCTTCTGCTTGTAGTGCCCCTCGCCAAGACGGGACAGTTACCTCACCAGCCTAGACAAGCTTCTTGAAGAGAAAAGGTAAAATTGAAGCCCCATTTGCACCCCTGGTGATGGGGGGAACCACCCAACTGTAAGAAAAGGCCACTTATTTCTTTCCTGAAAAGCAGGGGGGGGGGGGGGGGGCGACACAAGGAAACAGGAGGGATGAAAGTTGGAGGACGGGGGTGCTCCATCACTAGGTTTTTTTTTTTAAATTGAAAAAGTTTTACAAACACAAGTTTCCCCCCCACTTTTCCCCCCTCCTTCCCACTCCAACCCTCCCCTCCCCCCCTTGACTTCCCAAGGTGAAATCCGAATCATACCATATCATACAATACCCTCATATAATTCTACCCCCTGTCTACACTTTATAATATATAACAATAATATTATATAAAACATATAATATATGCTCTACATGACATTCAAGTAAAAGCTATCTGATACATCCTTGTTTAGTATTTGTTTAATATTTATTCTGCCCGTTCCTACAGCTCTAACCCCTATCTACACTCTAACTTTCTACATAACATTCAACTAAAAGCTATCTGATACTTCCTTGTTTGATATTTATTCTGCACATAGTCTATCCATTTCTCCCATTCCCTCACATAAGTTTTCTTGAGTCCGGTCTTTTAAATACGCTGATATCTTCGCCGTTTCTGCAAAACTGGCCACCTTCAAAGTCCATTCTTCAATAGTAGGCATAAACGTCTTTTTTTCCAATAACTGGAGGTTTTCAAGAAAGAGACTGGACCATTTGTCCAGAATGGGATAGGGTCTCCTTCCTGAGCCAGGAGGGTTGGACTAGAAGACCTCCACGGTCCCTTCCAACTCCATTACTTTTGTTATTTATTCTGTTAAATGGAGGGAAAGTGGGTCATTTTTCAAAGCCCACAAGGGCGGGGGGGGGGGGGGGGAAATATATCTTCGTGGAAGTTGGGCAGGTCCTGAGAACTTTCAGAAGTGTGGATTCAATGCCTGGAATTCTTAGCAGGGAACTTGCAGAGGGATCCTGGGAGTTGAAGTCCATGCATCCGGTAACTGCCATATTGGGGAACACTATCATAAAGCCTACAACTGTTTGTGGTGTACCAGTTAAGTAGGTTTAGAGCCCTGTTCCTAGAAAGTTACAAGGTGTGGCTGCTGTTAGGTGAATGTGACCGATTTCTCCCAAGAAGCAGGGGAGTGAAAATCCAGCAGGTTCTGACAGGTTCTGGAGAACCGGTAGCGGAAATTTTGAGTAGTTCGAGAGAACCGGCAAATACCATCTCTGGATAGCCCCAGAGTAGAGCGGGAATGGGGATTTTGCAATATCCTTCTCCCAGGAGAGGGGAGGGAACGGGGATTTTGCAGTATCTTTCTCCTGCCACGCCCACAGAACCGGGTAGTAAAAAAAAAATTGGATTTCACCACTGCCCAAAAGGATTGGGGTTGGTACTTGGGTGAGCGGTGGAAAAATCCAAAATGCAGCCTGGAAAAAGGCAGTTTTATAGAGCAGGGGAAACTCACGACGTCATTAATTCCCGCCGTACTTTCCTGACTTTCGTTCCATCTCTCTTCCCCGTTCGTCCTTCCTCTTCATTCTCAACATCCCTTGAGCTGAAAAGAACTTAATTTGTATTTCTGCTCTTTGGGAGTCTAACCGTCCCTCTCGTTCCTTCTTGTCACAAAGCAATAAATATCACTTGGGATGCTATGGAAACGCTGGAATGGTGTAAATTAAGCTGCTTGTTAAACAGGATTAAGTTTTCACTTTGGCTGCTGTGCAGTTGTCATTGACAGTGATATGATATTTATGGTTCTTGAGGGCTCATTGTCCTTTTATTGCTACTGAACCCTAAGCAGTTTAGTTGTGGCGTTACT
>CM075967.1:39206440-39256440 GCA_038048745.1 Coluber constrictor foxii
GATTGCCATTTGCGGCCTTCACAGCTGGTTTCTGACAATCCAAGTCGGGGGGGGGGGGGAGTTGGATTTACTTTACGACTTAATTCCTTTTAGCAACTTCAGTGATTCGCTTAATAACCGTGGCAAAAGAAGTTGTAAAATTGGGGGCAACTCACTTAAACAACTGCCTTGCTTTAAAAAAACCCTCCCTTTTTACGATGACTCTCTAATCCCTTCATCCGGATAGAGTCAGGACAACTGGATGGCGTTGAGCATTTACTGACCGGATGCCCTTCCCGACGCCTATGCGGAGTTCACAGCAGATATTTTCTCTTTGTGCCCTCGGAGATGAATATCTGCCCCTCCCTAGGATTGAACTCTCAATCTTCCAAGTGGGAGGTGAGTGTCTTCACCACTTGGGCCACCACGCCACTCAGTTGCCTTGCTTAGCAAACAAAAACATTCTGGTGCAACTGTGGTCATAACCCGAGGATTACCTGTATTGTGGAGGCTTCTCGGGGAGAAAAATTAATCAGCGGAACGGCTTGTGGGGTGCTCCCTCATTGGAGGTTTTTAAGAAGAGATTGGACAGCCACTTGTCTGAAATGGTATAGACCGTGATGGCTAATCTTTTCGCCGTTGCGTGCCAAAAGCGTGGGGAGCGTGGGGAGGTCACCCACATGCGTGCCCACACCCGTAATTCAATGTGCCCCACCCCTGTGCGCACGACCCCTCCACAGCCCTCCACTTTCAGCATGCAATGGGACTGTAGGCCCGTTTTTCACCCTCCCCAGGCTCCAGAGGCTTTCTAGGAGCCTGGGGAGGGCGAAAACAGCCTCCCCCCCCTCAGAGGCCGGAAAACAGCCCATTTCCCAACTTTTGATAGGACTGGAAGGCTAAAAAATCAGCTGGCTGGCTCATGCATGCGTGCTGGAGCTGAGCTACAGCAATGCTCGCGTGCCCACTGATATGGCCCCTTGTGCCACCCGTTGCACCCGTGCCATAGGTTCACCATCACGGGTATAGGTTCTCCTGTTTGAGCAGGGGGCTGGACTAGAAGGCCTCCAAGGTCCCTTCCGCTATGCTGAATTTGAAATTTGAATCGGCGGGTTTGCCCAAGTCCTCTGCTCCACAGTCGCTCACCCATTTGGCCCGAGAGGGTTTGAAGTACAAGATCTTTAAACGCAATCATCCGTCTGCCGATTGGGTTTCTCCACCGTGTAGCTCATCAACACAGCAGCAGGACCTGCGTTGGCTCAGCACCACAGAGGAAGCGCTCGGCGTAAAAGGATTGTGCCGTTGAAGCCGTTGAGTGGAGGGCCTTCACCTGAGCCAGCGGGATGCACTGTGCAAAAGGCATCCGATGCGTTTTGGCCCCAGCTAATGATTCGTAAGAATCAAGTCAGTAGTGGGCCTTATTTAACCGATCAGGTTTAATGGGACTTGAGTAAATCACAGCTTACTGTAGGAAATGAAATTAGCCAGCGCCGCGCTGATTCCCTGATTTTAAATGACCTGTTGAATGTTGGACCTAGACCTCTCATGTAAAATGGATGGTTTGGAAGCTGATAAAAATTCTGCAGGTGTTTTATTTCTCTTCTTGTAAATAGGTACACGGAGGCTCATCTGTTATGAATAAAACAAGTTTCCTCCTTGCTATTTTGCAGCAGCTATAGGAGGCTTCACCTTCATTAATTCAGGAAATAAATAGCTTTTTCCATGACTTCCGGTGGGGGAACAGGAGCCTGGATAGCTCAGCAGACTAAAGCCTGTTATTAACATTCAGCTGTCTGCAATTACTGTAAGATCGAATCTCACCAGGCTCAAGGTTTGACTCAGCCTTCCATCCTTTCTAGGGTAGGTCAATTGAGGACCCAGTTTGTGGGGGCAATAAGCTGACTTTGTATAAATATACAAAAGTATGAAGGCTATTGCTTTGGCACATTGTAATCCGCCCTGAGTCTCTGGAGAAGGGCGGCATATAAATCTAATTAAAAACAAACAGAAAAAAAAACAGTCTGGTTGCTGACAGTCTTGTAACCTTAAGCCCTTCCTGACTACAAGTTTGTCGGCCAGTGCAATGGGCTGCCTCAGGAAGGGACTTCCAAGGAAGGCAGGATAGGATAGGATAGGATAGGATAGGATAGGATAGGATAGGATAGGATAGGATAGGATAGGATAGGATAGGATAGGATAGGATAGGATAGGACAGGATAGGAGTAGGAGTAGGAGTAGGAGTAGGGAATAATAGGAATAGGAATAGGAATAGGAATGAATAGAATAGAATAGAATAGAACAGAATAGAGAATAGAATAGAATAGAATATGGAAGGGACCTTGGAGGTCTTCTAGTCCAACCCCCTGCTTAGGCAGGAAACCCTACACCACTTCTACAACCCTACAACCCTACACCACTTCAGACAAATGGTTATCCAACATCTTCTTAAAAACTTCAGTGTTGGAGCATTCATAATTTCTTCAGGCAAGTTGTTCCCCTGATTCATTGTTCTCACTGTCAGGAAGTTTCTCCTTAGTTCTAAGTTGCTTCTCTCCTTGCTGAGTTTCCACCCTTTGCTTCTTGTCCTGCCTCAGGTGCTTTGGAGAATAGCTTGACTCCCTCTTCTTTGTGGCAACCCCTGAGATATTGCAACACTGCTATCAGGTCTCCCCTAGCCCTTCTTTTCATCAGACTAGACATACCCAGTTCCTGCAACCGTTCTTCATATGTTTCAGCCTCCAGTCCCCTAATCCTCTTTGTTGTTCTTCTCTGCACTCTTTCCAGAGTTTCCACATCTTTTTTACATCGTGGCGACCAAAAGTGGATGCAGTGTTCCAAGTGTGGTCCATGTGGGATTCTGCATTGATCTGGGGGTCGGACTAAGTGATCTCTAGAGTGATGGGTTTAGTAGAGTCTGATTTCTGTCTGGGAAAAGAAAAGGGTTTTTTTTTTTAGCTTCGGCTAGCTGCCCAATTACTGGCCCCTGTTCTTTTTCCTTCCCCTTTGCTCAGCCCCGTTTCACTCTGTACCTCTCTTGTGTTTTTCCACTTTTTAGAGAGCACATACGAGAAGAGAGAGAGCTGGAAAGAAGCTTGGGATGCGGGCTGCTCTTCTCGAAGTGGTCCAATGCCGAGGAGGCCAGTGAAGAAACCGAAGCTTCGTTGCTCGATACTCAGAGGTGGGTGTTAAGAGGGCTCTCTCTGCAGCTGCCCAGAGAGGACCAGGAGGGGATGGATCAGTGGAGGAGCCTGTTCCTAGTGCACGCATGCGAAGAGCTGCCAGAAGGCAAGAGCAGCTGAAGCAAAAAGGACGACTAGGGAGTAAGGCCAGAAGATGATTGGCCCCTCCCAGAAGGCTTAAAAGAGCAGCAACGGCTCTTGGGATCTTTGTAGGAAAGCAACATTGCTACATTTGTTTCTCGTTTCTCAACTTTGCGGGGCTTTGCCAAGAAAAGCCTTTGGCAGGGTGCCAAATTAGACAAAGGTTGGTGATAAGTCCGAAGGACTGTTTACGAAGAATTTGTTTCGGAATTAATTTGGACTAAGCTGAGAAAGAAGTAATTCTCAGCTGTTCTAATAAAATACGTTTGTTTAGGACTTATGGTGTCTGGTAATAACTACTTGGGCCTCGGTCCCAACATAAGGTCGTAGAACGGGGCCATATTCTTAACTTAAACCAATGCCTCAGGTAGCAACAGACGTTTTCGGTTCAATTATGCTCATAAGTCGAGGACTACCTGTACTCTATTGGCCAGCATGTTTTTCCCAAGGACCCCCGAAAAGTCTTTCACTTTGTCAGCGCTTTTGATAAAAGACCTGAAGCTTTGAAATAGGCAGAACCGATATTATGAATGCTTGTGCGGTACCCAGAGGAGTTCCATTTCATCGTCTCTGCCTGTCCCCCCCTCTCCCCTGCTCCTTTGGATGGTAACAAGATTTTGTTATTAAGCTCCGCGTTTCCTGGGCTTCGGGCAAGAAAGTCCCAATCACTTTCTCTCTCTATTATTTCTGGAGCTCAACCGATCCTTGGAAACGGGGCACAGAAACTCGGTGGCGGTTGGTTCTGATTGGCACAGCCTATAAGGCGTGTGGAATAAATCAGGGAAATAAATTGTACAGAAGGCCCAGAGGTTCAGGTGAGAGCTGGCCTCCGTGGCAGCTGGTCAGTAAATCATTCGGTAGGAGGGTGTGTGTGTGTCAGAAGAGGAGCCCTTAGCAAGAACTGATCCTTTTAAAAAAAAAAAAAGGTCACTTTTTTATATTATATTATATTACTCAGTAATGAAGCCTTCCCTCATCTGGCTTTCACTTGTCCCTTCCTTCCTTTCCTCCCTCCCTCCCTCCTTTCCTTCCTTCCTCCCTCTCTTCTCCTTCCCTTCCTCCCTTCTTTCTTTCCTTCCTCCCTCTCTTCTCCCTCCCTTTCTTCCTCCTCCCTCCCTCCCACCCTCTCCCTTCCTTCCTTCTCCCTCCCTTCCTCCCTTCTCCCTCCCTCCCTTCCTCCCTCCCCCCTTCCTTCCTTCCTTCTCCCTTCCTTCCTACTCCCTCCATTCCTCCTTCCCTTCTCCCTTTCTTCCTTCCCCTTCCTTCCTTCCTTCCTTCTCCCTCCCTCCCTCCCTTCCTTCCTTCCTTCCCCCCTCCCTCCCTCTTTTCCTCCCTCCCTCCCTCCCTTCCTTCCCTCCCCCCTTCCTTCCTTCCTTCTCCCTCCCTCCCTCCCTCCCTCCCTCCCTCCCTCCCTCCCTCCCTCCCTCCCTCCCTCCCTCCTTCCTTCCTTCCTTCCTTCCTTCCTTCCTTCCTTCCTTCCTTCCTTCCTTCCTTCCTTCCTTCCTTCCTCCCTCTCTTTCCTCCCCCCTTCCTTCCTTCCTTCCTTCCTTCCTTCCTTCCTTCCTTCTCCCTCCCTCACTGCCACCATTTGAGCTTTTTCTGAAAACCTATGTTTATGTTTTTTTCCCCCAGATTGGTCCTGGAGCAATTCTCCATTAGCGCTGGTACCATCCCGATTGTGCACCCTGGCGAAAATATTTTCAGGCCTCCTCCTTACCCAAGGTCTGCTTTCGTCCTTGACACTGCTGGGCTTAAGCCCCAGAACCATTTGGAAAGGTTGCTCTTCAGGTGAGTTTCCCCAGAGACATAGGTGGCGAAAGGATGGGTCAACCTAGACGTCTGTATGCCTGGAGAAATGAATTCCCCTTTGAATGCAAACTTCCTATCTTATCTTGGAACCAATGCCTGAGCCAACCCCCATTTTGTGCCTTTCAAAATTCTGGTTTTTGCAAACTTTGCAATGTGGTTTGACTTCCGGGGGGTGTGGGTGTGGGAATGCACTGGGGAAAAGCTTTTCTGCCTGTATTCATGAAAACAAAATACATGTTCAAAGAAAACTGGGTTACTCTTGGAAAAACTGCAAAAAGAAAGCTGCATTTGCAGAAATGTGTATCCCAAATCCTTCCTATTCCAATTTCAGTCCATTGTTTTTAAAAAATCTCAAAAGTAATACAGGGAGCCCTTACTTGTAGGCTTCTAACCAACCCTCTTCTCCCATCTGCTTGGATTTTAGATATTATTTCATCCAGAACTAGGTATGTCTAGTTTAACAAAAAAAAGAAGGATTGAGTGGGGACATGATAACTCTCTTCTAGAACAGGAGTCTCCAACCTTGGCAACTTTAAGCCTGGTGGACTTCAACTCCTTTTCCTAGCTGGGGAATTCTGGGAGTTGAAGTCCACCAGGCTTAAAGCTGCCAAGGTTGGAGACTCCTGTTCTAGTACTTGAGGGACTATCACATAGAAGAGAGGCTTGATCTGTTTTCCAAAGCACCTTTCTGACAAGGGGCAGGGCAAGGAATAATGGGTGGAAATGTTGTTAAAGAGAAATTCAACTGCAAGAGAAGTTTTCTGATAATGAGAACAATCAGTGGAACAGTTTGCTTCCCGGAATTGTTGGGGGCTCCATTGCTGGAGGTTTTCAAGAAAAGATTGGACAACCAGTTGACCAGAATTGGGATATGGACTCCTGCCTGGAGCAAGAGGAACGAGACAATTTGCCAAAGCCAACGTGCTGCAGCCAACTCATCATGGCCAACTTTCTGCAGGAAAACTCGCCATGGCTCACTGGCCACGGGACAACTCAACTATGGGACAATTGAACAATTCTATTTAATGATTTAAAATAAATAAAAAATTGTTTTAATCTTTGCCGTTCCCATTTCGTTCTGTCCCTCCTTTTGTATCCTTTCTTTAATGATTCTATTTCACCCTTTTTTTTCACTCTTGTCCTGCAACGATTTGTCCTATGGCGATATGGCCATGGCAAGTTGTCCTGCAGCGAGTTGGCCAGTTGGGTGTGGCGAGTAAGCTGTGGTCAGTTGGCCATGACAAATGGTCATAGACTCCCACGAGCAAAGAGTTGGACTAGATGACCTACAAGGTCCCTTCCAACTCGGTTAATCTGTTAGAAGTTCTATGTTCTACATCAGCGGTGTCAAACTCAAGGCCTTTGGGCCGGATGCAGCCCGCAATGTGGTCAGATGCGGTCTGCAGGGCCGTCCTAGAAAATGTAAGGGGCCGACCTGCATTGCTTCGGCCCGGTCTACCCAATGCGAAGAGGAAACATTGGGCAAGCAGTTTCGGGAGTAGCGTTAAGATGGCCACGCCCACCTAGTCGGCCACGCCCCCACCCCCTCCAAGGTCAACCACAGCCCTGATGCAGCCCTCAAGGAAATTGAGTTTGACACCCCTGTTCTACGTTGTCAGTATCTTGAGATTGAGCGTTCCAGTGGTGGAAGTACCTTCAGAAGCCGCTCAATGGCGTCGAGTAGACCGAAGCTCTCCTCGGTCGGAAGCTTTTGTCTGCAGAAACCGCTCGGCTTCTTGTTAATTATCCCTCGGAGTCCTTCCTACCTGCTATCTCTGCTGAACCAGGCCTTGCTCCCAGCTTCTCTGCAAAGCGTTAATTAACTCCCTCCAATGAATGACTTGGAATGCGGTGAACCTTGCCAATCATCTCAGCTCATTGCTTCCTCCGTCCCTGGAAATGGGAGACCTGCAGGCATCTGGATAATTGGTTGAAAAACAGCTTTGCTTTGCTCTCCCCTCCCTCCCTCCCTCCCTTTATGCTCCCTGCTAGTGGACTCTTTACGAAGGAGGAATAATCAGAGCTGGGTTTTGTTTCGTGGGAATGGCAGCCAGGGCTGGATCCCAAGGCGGCGTTTGGCGAGGCACGCTGACTAATTCACCTTCTGAAAGGGGGAAAGCCTGTTTGTGCTGTGCTGGGTTCAAAGAAATACGGTTTCCAGTTTCCTAACTTGGCCCATCGTTTCGATCTTCTAGTAGAGGAATTAAATGGTTTGGGTCTAAGCACAGAGCTTCTCAACCTCAGCATCTTTTAAGAGGGATGGGCTTCAACAGTTCTGGGAGTTGGAGGCCGCCCATCAGAAAGGTGCTGAAGTTGAGAAACGCTGGTCCAGGTGCAGCATCATCAGACATTTATTTTATTTTATTTTATTTTATTTTATTTTATTTTATTTTATTTTATTTTATTTTATTTTATTTTATTTTATTTTATTTTATTTTATTTTATTTTATTTTATTTTATTTTATTATTTTATTTTATTTTATTTTATTTTATTATTTTATTTTATTTTATTTTATTTTATTTTTTTATTTTATATGATTTGATTTGATTTGATTTGATTTTTTTTATTTTTTTATTTTTTTTATTATTTGATTTATTAGTCTAGTCTAGTCTATTTTCTCTTCTCTTCCCTTCTCTTCTCTTCTCTTCTCTTCTCTTCTCTTCTCTTCTCTTCTCTTCTCTTCTCTTCTCTTCTCTTCTCTTCTCTTCTCTTCTCCTCTCCTCTCCTCTCCCCTCCCCTCCCCTCCCCTCCCCTCCCCTTCCCTTCCAGATTCCGTATTCTGTATTCCATATTCCATATTCCACATTCCACATTCCATACTATATTATATTATACTATACTATTCTACCCTACCCTACGCTATCCCCTATCCTATCCTATCCTATCCTATCCTATCCTATCCTATCCTATCCTATCCTATCCTATCCTATCCTATCCTATCCTATCCTATCCTATCCTATCCTATCCTATCCTATCCTATCCTATCCTATTCTAATTTCTTAATTCCAATATTCTATTCTATTCTGTTCTGTTCTGTTCTGTTCTGTTCTGTTCTGTTCTGTTCTGTTCTGTTCTATTCTACCCTACCCTACCCTACCCTACCCTACCCTACCCTACCCTACCCTACCCTACCCTATCCTTAATTCCAATATTCTGTTCTGTTCTGTTCTGTTCATTTCTTTTCTTTTCATTTTCCTTGGAGCACCTGAGGAACAATTTTAGCTTTATTCCACAAAGATGGCCACCTTTCCATGGGCGATTTACCTCTTCTGGGTAGAGTTTCCCTCTGTGCTTTTGCTGGCAAGGTGTGATTGTTACCAATAAATTTGGTTCTCTTCTTAAATCCCTTGATGGTGCAATTTAGCCATCCCCAACCTGTCACCCTCTATGTGTATATTGGACATCTGTTCTTGATCCCTGGGCTAGGTTGACCTAGAAGTTTCCCAGTATATCTTGAAAGGTTAAGTAGTCTTTCTGTCTCTCTCTTTCTCTCTAGCTCTATATCTCTATCTCTGCCTGCCTGCCTGCCTGCCTGCCTTCCTATCTCTCTCTCTCTCTCTCTCTCTCTCTCTCTCTCTCTCTCTCTCTCTCTCTCTCTCTCATCTATCCATCCATCCATCCATCCATTTATTTGATATATATCCCTTCTTGCTTTTCAGAAGTGGGCACTATCAGAAGACCCCTCCCTAACCCCACAAATGTTCCCCACCCAATGCAATTTTGCATGCAAAAGCTTCAAAAATGCAGTTAGGCCGTATCCGCGTGAAAAGGTTTCAAGGATCTTGCAGATCAATTGTGTGTGTCTGCATGTACACACACACACACACAGAGAGAAACACACACACAGAGCAAGTAGGACTATATGTTTTCCCCTGATATATAACCACCTTTTTTGCAACATCTACTGACATCAAAGTCAGAGATGTCCTGAGATAGGCTTATGGAAATAGGGGGGAGGCTGTTAGAAAGATGTGTCCTTATATTCCACCAATTCCAAAATGGTTGCACCAGAAGTGGGAGAAAACTGGTTTCTCCCTAACACTCGCCCTGTTGCAACCGAATCGAGTGTGCCTTGCTGTGGGCTGGGAGCAGGAGTTCGGGAGAACCTCTAGCTAAGATTCTGTGCAATTTGGAGAACCCCCAAATGCCACTCCTGGCTGGCTCCGCCCACCTCTCCCCTCCCCTCAGTGCGTTTTGGATGCAGGTAAGTGCAGGGCACACGCACAGGCTCAGGGAGGGTGAAAAACAGGCCTACTGAGCCTCCAGAGGGCCTCTGGAGACTGGGGAGGCCGTTTTCGCCCTCCCAGAGGCTTGAGAAAAGCCTCTGGAGCCTGGGGAGGGCAAAATGACACGCATACACCCCGCCGTGCTACAGGAGGCCGACTAAGCCACGCCACACCCAGCAACCGGGCAGAGACCCCCCTTGTTAAAATTTTTGAAGCCCATCTCTGGCCGGGAGCCCCATAAACCCCCGAATGTCACTCAGGTTGTACACGACATGCAGCTGACATTGATTCGCAGGCCCGGCGTGTCACAAGGAGCTTCCAACTTCACTGTTGCTCCTCTGATGTTGGCCGGGTGCTGAATTGCAGAGGAACGAGCTGGCGCCCACCAAGCAGCCTTGTGAATATTTTAGCAGACTTGCAAAAAAAAAAAAAAACCCCTAAAAAAACTAGGTTATCTGTCATGCACAGCCTTCCTGTGATAAATGGCGCCAACGTGCCAAGCCGGATGCTGAATGCCCTTCCACTCTGCCAATAAGCCGGAGCTCGTCGCTCGGATCCGAGCAAGCGGGGCAGGGGAGAAAGAAGGAAACCTGGGTCTTGTATCAGCCTCTGATATTAATAAGCCCGCTTTGCAGAAAACGGGCGCTTTTCCGGCAGATGGAAGGAAGAAAGGAAGACGGATTCATGTTCGGAATTAAAAAGTACTGACAGGCGCGAACATTGTTATGGGAGATGCTGATTATTTTCCGAGGCGCTGAGAGAATTGGGACATCATTGCTCATTCTGCTTAGGCTTCCATCTGTCACAAAGGCACGGAGATGGATGTAGGTGTCTCTCGCTGTTGGCTGTCCTTTATTAGGTGGGGGATTAATAGCAGCTGAAATGCCGGGGTTTTTTTCCCCTGTTCTGGTTCTTAGGATGATGTCTACGCCACGAGATTATATAGTGGCAGCCGCTGCTATATAACAATGGGAAGGATGGGTCCCTTTCTCAAGCAGAGTGGTATGGAGAAACCTAGAACTAAGCAATCTAGAACCTAGGGACGATTTTCCTGACGGTGAGGACAATCAACCCAGGGGACCAGCTTGCCTTCGAAAGTTGTGGGCGCTTCATCACTCGAGGCTCTTAAAGAAGAGACTGGACAGCCACTTGCGTCTCCTGGGGGTTCTCCTGCTGGAGCAGGGGGTTGGACTAGAAGGCCTCCAAGATCCCTTCCAATTCCTGGAACTCGGTGGAGCAGAGTATAATATCTCAGAGGCTGCCCCAAAGACAAAGGGATCAAATTATTCTCCAAAGCACCAGAAGGCAAGACAAGAAAGAACGGATGGAAACTCATCGAGGAGAGAAGCAATCTGGAATGAAGGAGAAACTTCCTAACAGTGAGGACAATTAACCAGTGGAACTGCTTGCCACCAGAAATTGTGGGTGCTCCATCCCTGGAGGCTTTTAAGAAGAGACTGGACAGCCACTTGTCTGGAGTGGTATAGAGTCTCCTGCTTGCGCAGGGGGTTGGATTAGGAGACTTCCGAGAACCCTTCCAACTCTGTTAGTCTGTTAAAAATAATAAATGCACAGGGAGACCGAAGAAATGTCTGGCTGCAGAAATGGAGATTTTTTATTTTTTTAAAAAAATGAGCTTCTTTCATTCTTGATTTGCAGGAGTAATTGGATACGAAATGGATGTTCCTTAGATCTCCTGGAAAGAGAAATATGAAAAATATGTTAGATTTTGACTGCGGAAGCCCAAGTTCAGTCATTCACGTAACTGGGAAGTTTGTTGGGATGCTTTTGGTGCTGACTCATAACCGTCTTGAGGTCGCTCACGAGAATGACTTTTTTTTTTAAAAAAAACTTTCATTTTTTCCAACTTGTATGGCTGCCCATTTCAAACACGCGATTCTGGGCAGTGCGCAGGAAATAGAAACAAGATTAAAACAGCACCACAAAGCAATAAATGTCAACGCAAGAGCCAAGATGAAACTAATACCGTCCAGAAAACCAAGATGTTTGGGGCAGTCACACCCTGGGCTGGTCAACGAAACCAGGTTTTTATGGCCTTAGTGGAGGAAAAAAATATAGGGCAGAAATGTATTTGAGGAATTCAGACTGGACAACAGAAGTTTCTTCTGTTTTCTTCCCTCTCAAACCTCTGGAACAAGGAACTGGCAAGTTGGCCAACAGATCACAAGTTCTCCTTTATGTGGTACGCCCGACTCTTGTATCAGTTTCTGCATCCTCTCCTCTTTCCACAGAAAACTCCTCCACTGTTGCATGAATGATCAATTTTTAGAGATAAGAAAGGATTCTTGTTCGGAGAATTTGCAAATCTCTTTTCAAGGGAGGTTTGCAGCCTGCATGTCCGCATGTGTTTTTGGGACCAGAAACCACCGATCTGGTTGCTTCGGGTCTGCATTTTGGAGCATTTCCTTGGAGCTGAGGATTTTCTTGAAGTCAAGGAGAAATTTCCTGATAGAACAATTTATCCATGGAACGACTTGCCTCCAGAAGTTGTGGATGCTCCAACACTGGGGTTTTTAAAGAAGAGATTGGACAGCCCCATTTGTCCAAAATGGTACAGTGTCTCCTGCTTGGGGAGGGGGCTGGACTAGAAGACCCCCAAGGCCCCTTCCAAATCTGTTATTCTGTTATTTTAATCTACAGAACAGTCCTGGCCACCTAGGCTGGTCCTGGATATCTGCTAGGAAGAAAGTCAATTATCAGATACTAATTAGCTCAAGGGTGTCAAACTCAATTTCATTGAGGGCCACATCAGGGTTGTGTTTGATCTCGGGGGGCCGGAGTGGGCAACACCGAGTTTGGTGTGGCCAGTTCAACGTCATTCATGTTGGGGGCACCTGTGGTGGCCCGTGCACTCTGCCAGAGACAATGGGCTCCGGAGCTCCGTTTTCAGCTGCGACGGCCTCCTGCATCCTTTTGCCAGTGAAAACGGAGCTTGGGGGGGAGGGGGGCTGCATGCGGCCCTCCCAAGCTCCGTTTTCGCTAGCAGAGGCACCATAGACCAGTTCTTCGCTGTTTCCAGGGTGTCCCTGTGGACCAGATCTAAGTACCCCACGGGCCAGATCCGGCCCCTCATCCTCTTGCTTCTGGATCTCTGGCTTCTGGACCTATGCTAGGTCTTCCCTTCTCTCCTCTCCTTTCCCGTCTTCTATTCAGGAAAAAAGCATTTTTCATATTTTTTCAAAACCATTATCACAAACCCCTCTGGATTGCTTGCATTCAAAGCTCCTGAGAAGGGCTGGAAATAAATGTAACGCCTGCGACGCACTTGGATGCTCTCACAATATGTTCATAACTCCTTTAAAGCGAGCATTTAAACCCAAACAGCCTGCAAGAGACAATGGCTGGTTAGGTAAGGAACAGCAGGGAGGAAAAGGCCTTGAGGGATGTCTGAGAGGCTTTGCCAATTTTTCCTTCCTCCTCCATCCCTACTCCCTCTCAACCTCCTTTAACCCGGCTGCTGCCTCCTAGTACTCTTCGGTCCTCCTACATCTCAACTGATTGGGGTGTGTGGAAGTCATCCTCTGGAGGAGGCAGTTTGTAGCTTCAGCAATGGATGATTCACCGCAGTGCTTTTGGGCATGGAAACGTCCCACCAGATTTGAAGACTCGGCTGCATTGCTTGGTAGCTACTACTGGAGTCTGACCCAAACTCCAGCCAAGGCAGCCTTTTATCTGTGTCTCCTCTCCTATCCCACTTCTCTCCCTCAGGCTTGCCCCATAGAAGCCTTTCCCCTTCTCTCCCTCAGGCTTGTCCCATAGAAGCCTTTCCCCTTCTCTCCCTCAGGCTTGTCCCATAGAAGCCACTCCCCTTCTCTCCCTCAGGCTGGCCCCACAGAAACATCTCCTCTCCTATCCCCTTCTCTCCCTCAGGTTTTCTATCCCCTTCTCTCCATGAGGCTTGCCCCACCGAAGCCTCTCCCCTTCTCTCCCTCAGCCATTCCCTAGAGAAATGTCTCCTCTCCTCTCTCACTTCTCTCCCTTAGGCTTGCCCCACAGAAGCCTCTCCTCTCCCCTTCTCTCCCTCAAGCTTTCTGTCCCCTTCTCTCCATGAGGCTTGACCCACAGAAGCCTATCCTATGCTATCCCATTCTCTCCAGTTATTTTCAAGTTGGGAGAGGGAGTAGAACGTCTAACTAATTAGCATCAGAGCGATAGGAAATATTAATCCTCTGATGGTCATTTCAAAAAATCCTTTCTTAGTGAGCACCTAGAAGCTAAGGTGAACATCCGTGGCAAATGTAGGCTTTACGATTCTGGAGATTTCGTGATTAATATGTGAGTGGTTTTTGCTTTTATATATATATGTAGATTCCAATAAAGGAGAATA
Source organism: Coluber constrictor foxii (assembly GCA_038048745.1). Taxonomy (NCBI): domain Eukaryota; kingdom Metazoa; phylum Chordata; class Lepidosauria; order Squamata; family Colubridae; genus Coluber; species Coluber constrictor. The sequence continues at coordinate 39,220,121 of CM075967.1, forward strand.
TTTGTAGCTGAGGGTTGAAACGAGGGGTGTTTGTTGCTTTCTGATCTTGGTGGTTTTCTTCCAGACATTTCATGACCCAACTAGGTAACATCATCAGTTCTAGAAGGGAGCTGGATTTGCAAACTGCTGGGGTTACTTAGATTGGTAATGAAATAGCTGCAAGAAAACCAAGCTGAGAGAGCTCTAATGACCCAAGAAATCTGCAATTCCCCCCTCCTTATTAACTGATTAGCGCGGGGCAAACGCCACCGAGAAGGACAGGACAAAAGCTAGAATTAGAAAGCCATGCTTCTGAATCCATCCCTTGTATAATTCCATGAAGAAACCGGGTCAAAGACAGCCTTTAGCGGAGACCCCAGAGTTGCCCATTTAAGCTCTGTCCTCTGCCCTCAGCCTTTCTTTTTCCCCTGCCCTGGGTCTAATATTTCCATTTTGGGCTCTCCTCGAATTGAATTGGCCTCTGGCAGCTGGAGGTCTTGATCCAGCTGATCAAAACAGCTACAGCCGAGACTGGTCCTGACCCGGCCTAAATTTAGATGACCTCTGTTATCTAACAAAAAGTCCTTTGGTTTCAAGTGATCCGAGACAAGTCTTTACTGCCTCTCTCCGGATCCAAAACCTCGGTTTGCCCCGAGGGCTGCAACTGAGCTGGCGCGGAGATAAAAATGAGAAGAGTTCTGGTTTATGTAGAAGGCAGGGTGAACAGCAGAAGTAGCTTCCTCTGGACAAGACGTTCAGCTATTGAAAAGCCCCTCAACTGGGCACGAAGAGGCCTCTGTCTGGAAGGACCGACTTGTCTCTCTGAATTCCCGTTAGCAATGGGGCAGCAATTGACTTATGCACAACTGATAACAAGTGATGGGATTCACCAGTTGTAACAACCGGTTCGCTCTGCGCCCGCTTCCGTGCATGCTCAATACGATCAAAAATTACCTTCTACTGAATCCAGAGTGAGTAAAACAGCTGAGGCGTGGCAATCCGCTCTTCCGCGCCTATCAGCTGGGCTAAAACAAAAGAAATATAGGTAGTTTATAGCGCAGGGGCGGGCGGGCCCATCTGAACATCGGAAAGAACCGGTTTGCTCTCAGCTGATTGTTGGAGCTACCGGTACACCCGAACCAGTCAGAACCGGCTGAATCTCACCCCTGCTAATAACCCAGCAGACTTGGTGCTGTAAAGGCAACAGCTTAAAGGCTATTTGAGAATGTTTTCTCCCAGTTGGCTACCATTCGTGTTTCAGGGCAAGTGCGAATTCTACATTGTCTTATTTTAATATTCTTAACGTCCGCCACGGATAAAAGCATGTTTAAAGAAGAAAAGAATAACAGAAGCTTAAAAGAAAAATGAGAAAAGAAGCAACCCTTAACAAAGGAAGCCCCTGGAACACGTGGCTATCCCAAGTGGGACTTCATCAGAGCTCAAAAAGAGACCCTACGGGAGCTCCTCCATAACGGACAATGAAAAGAACAATAAACGAAGCAGCGTTGCTATTCCATACATTGCAGGAATATTGGAAAAGCACAGGAGGATCTTCAGCCAACACAACACACGGGCACACTTCAAGCCCAAGAATATACAAAGGCAACCCCTTTGGCTGGAAAAAATGCTTTTAAAAGTTAAAAAAAAAAGCCTCTGATGATCCCGCGGCTCAGCTGGGATCGTCAGAGGCTTTTAAAAGCATTTTTTCTACCACCTCGAAAAAAATGCTTTTAAAAGTAAAAAAAAAATGTTGGCCACGCCCATCCAGTCACATTACCACCACCAAGCCACACCCACAGAACCGGTAGTAACGAATTTTACATTTCACCCCCAAAAGATGGTAAACAATCACTGGGCTACATTGTATGGGTCAGTTAACCTATCTAATTCAACCCCCTACCGAAGTAGGAGATCCTACACCAGGGATGGCGAACCTTTTAGACACTGAGTGCGCTTGCACGAACAGTGCGTGAAAGGTGCATGAACGCATGCATGCACGGACATGTGCGCATGTGTGAACATGCACGTGTAGACATGCGTGCATGTACAGGAGAAACCCAAAGACCAGTTGGCTGGCAGCACAGCAAGAGGTAAGATCTTCCTTCGTGACCTTCTGTTTCGTCGTTTGCAAGGAAACAGAAGCTCACGAAAGAAACGTCACCGAGATCTGACCCGGGGCGACGGCGCACGTCCCAGCAGAGAGGGCTCTGTGTGCCATCACAGCCCTACACCATTCCAGATAAGTTGACTGTCCAATCTCTTCCTGAAAAACTCCAGTGTGCTGGTTGTACATTTTTCACGCTCACCCCTTAGTTTCGCGAATTGCTTTCCATTGTGCATTCAGATGGACTGCGTTGTCTTGTAGTGGGGGGTTGTAACCTTTGACCTGAGGGTGGCTTGTGAGCCCACCCACCCCAGCAAACCTTGAATGAGGATCTTAGAAACACCTCCTCCTTCCCCCTCCCCCCCCAGGTTGTCACCAAATTTCAATTCATCTAGCGGCAAGAGGGGGAATGATTAAATTTCCAAGGAATCGTATTCTCCATGTTGCTCTTACTGACGTGAACGCAAATGCAGCGTTTGCCCTCGTGTTTCTCCCTTGGAATGTGCCCCCTCTCTGTGCCCTCGGAGAACAAGGGCACGCTTTGTCACCAAAAATGATGACGCCCCACTGGGTTAGAAGTCTCGATCTGAGCATTTTCTTCTCAGAGCTCCAAGGACTAAATGTCAAGATTCCAAGTAACATACCCACAGCAAACAAAACTCCGAGGCAGGTAGATTCCTCAAAGAATACGGTAGTTTTATTGGATAGATCACATTATATATATATTTTCAATTTAATTTATATGCCGCCCTTCTCTGGAGACTCAGGGCGGCTTACAATGCGTTAAGCAATAGCCTTCATACTTTTGTATATACCTGCTTAGTAGGGCTTTCGCCCCCCCCCCCAAGCGGTGTTCTTTTTTATACAAAGTCAGGAGTGGGGAGGGAATGGGGATTTCGCAGTATCCTTCCCCTGGAGTAGGATGGGAATGGAGATTTTACAGTACTCCTGCCATGCCCACCAAGCCATGCCCACAGAACCAGTACTAAAAAAAATTTGGATTTCACCACTGCCCCAATCATCCTGGTTGCTCTTTTCTGCACTTTTTAATAGTCTGGTGACCAAACATGGATGCAGAATTCTTCGCCTTTCTCCCCCTTTGCCTTTCTCCCTCCAGCTCCAGCTCCAGCACCTCTCAGCAGCTGGCGATCCTCCACAGTGGCAGCCTTGGGTTCATCTATCACGGAATTGCCAAGTGTCCCCTCCCGGTTCTGCGCTGGCTTTTCCAGGTAAGCAGAAGTTGGCTGGCTTGCAAGCTAAGGACCGACCACTAGATGGCCCCAGTGGCCAAGGCTCAGGTGAGAAGGCGCTCCCGAGGAATGGCACCCCTTTTGCTTCGAGGTTCTGGCACAGGGGGCTTAGGACCATCTATTCCCCCCCCCTCTCCCTCCCTCCCTCCGTGGGCACTAATCAATTAGCCCGATTAATCAGCTGAAACGGTAATCAGCGGGTTTAGGAGGTGCATTTGCCTAATTGGCCGAGGCGTCAGCCTTGTGGAACAGATGCCTTCGTGGTGCAGAAGGACCCCTCGCCTTGAGAGAAGGATAATGATCTGTTGTGCCGGTGAACGGTGTTGCTCAGGCAGGACCTTACGAGAAGGAACGTTCTCCTCAATTCAAACCTTTATTGTCAGGGCACTACATATATGCAATGAGATTGCTTGAGCTCCCTCGGTGCACCCCCTCCCCAACACAATACAACTCACCGTGAAGACAGAAAATCCCTAACCCCATAAATCGTATTAACAAAACACCCAGCCCTCTTGCACCCGTGTGAACATGTTCCCCGTTGCGCCAGCCCTACAAGTCCATCATACGACGTAGTGATGATGTGATTTATTTCGCATTCAGGAATCTGTCAGCCCAAGGAGAAAAACTGTTCTTTCAGCCTCTTTGTGTGGCTGGCTATGCTTCTATATCTCCTTCCGGATGGTAGGAGGGTTAAAGAAGTGATAACCAGGGTGAGAGTCGTCCCTGAGGATTTTCCTCACTCTTCTAAGACAGCGAATATTGTTAATAAGAATCTTCCTTAGTTCAGTTAGGAGAAACAATGTACAAATAATGGGCAAGATCGGATAAACTAGTAATAGGGGAAAGAGTTAAAATTTCATGGGGGCATCCATATTCTTTCTCCCTCTCTTTCTCTCTCTCTAATTTATCTATTTCTCCCTTCTTTCTAACACCCTTATTTCATTCTTTCTTCCTCTCCAGGGAGGAAACTATTCTTTTGATCAATTTTTTTTAAAAAAATTGATTTATATGCCGTCCTTCTCCGAAGACTCAAGGCGGCTTCCAATGTGTTAAGCAACAGCCTTCATACTTTTATATATTTATGCAAAGTCAGCTTATTGCCCCCACAAACTGGGTCCTCAATTGACCTACCTTAGAAAGGATGGAAGGCTGAGTCAACCTTGAGCCTGGTGAGGTTCGAACTTACAGTAATTGCAGAAGCTGATGTTAATCACAATGCTTTAGTCTGCTGAGCCACCAGGCAATTGTTCTCACTGTCCGAAAATTTCCTCGTAATTCTAGTTTGGATCTTTCTTTAATAAGTCAACCCCTTCTTCTCTATGATAGCCCTTCAAGTACTACGGTAGAAAGCAGGGGTGAGCTATGCTTCGGCATCTCCTTCCGGATGGTAGGAGAGTAAAGAAGGGGTGACCAGGGTGAGAGTCATCCCTGAGGATTTTCCTCACTCTTCTAAAGGCAGCGAGCCCTAGCGGTCTCCGCTGATTTCTAGGACAAAACTACATCTGTTGCCTTGACCAGGTTAACAGCAGCCTGGGCCAAAGATGGTGTGGTCACAGCTGAAAGAAGGCTTAAAAGGGATTAATAAACGCCCCCTCCTCTCCTCCCCACAAGGACTGGTAAACCATTAGGAAGTAATTCAGGGGACTGCACATATTTCTCCCAGGAGGAGAAAAATCACTGGGTTTTTTTAAAAACAGATGTAAAATCCTCGACTTTATAACTTCGTTTAGTGGCTGGAGTTCCAACATCACTGAAAAAAAGCAGTTTACAACTATTTTCACACCTACGACCGTTACGGCATCCCCGCGGTCATGTCATCAAAATTCAGCCGCTCGGCAACTGACCCACATTTATGGCGGTCGCGGTGCCCCGTGGTCCCGTGATCTCTCTTCTGCGACTTTCCGATAAAGCCAAGTCAATGGGGGAAAGCCAGATTCACTTAACAACCGTGTGACTAACTTAAAAACTGCAGTGATTCGCTTAACAGCTGTGATGGGAAAGGTCGCAAAATGGAGCAAAATTCCCTAGACGAATGTCTCACTCAGCAACCAGAAATTTTGAGCTCAGTTGTGGCCGTAAGTCAAGGACTACCAGCACATATAAAATTGCACACTCGCCAGCCTGCCCTGAGTTTTTTTTTTGACAAGGTCCTGGTCTTTCCCCTCGGCCACAGCCAATTCCCTCCCCTCCCGCTTTTTTATTCCCTGTGTAAACAAAGAGAACTCTGGAAAGGCAAAACTCTTTGTCTAAAATCTCAGGTGGGAATTTTGTCAGAGAGAGACAATGTCTTGTTGCCAAAAAAAAAAATTCACCAAAAAATCCTCAACTGTACAAATTGTTACTTCTGGGTTAAAGTTAAGCAAAGCCAAAATTGGCGGTTGATCACTGTTATCGCTCCGAGGAATTGAGAACATGGAGGGGTTGAAAACAGCTTCTTGGCAATGCCTGGCTTGAAATTTTGCAAAACTTAAAAGAAGAGGTGGGAAAAGACCTTCCCCCCACCCCTCTCCAAAATGGTCAGACTGCTTTGTTCAAAAGATCGGGTTTCCATTTAGAAAGGAACTCGGGGATAGGTGGAAATCATTGCGCAAATGTGACAGTGAAATGAGCTCATTCCCACCCCCACCTCTCCCTCTCCATGTCATCATCACCCAAATCCTGGAAGAAAATTGTACCTTTAAAAACATTCTTCAGTGTGAATGATTAAGGTAGCAACTGTAGGCTCATTCAAGCAGTGGGTGAACAATGAATCAAAAACGATTTTGCCAATTAATTTAAAAACAGACAGTTGGCGTTAAAGCGTTTGAGAACGGCAGTTTTGCTGGGGTTTACTTTGGCGGTTGGTGCATCTGTCATTTTAGTTTTAAAAGAGAATGAGCTCACTCTGTAGTGGAGGGACGCGGCCGTGAGCTCTCTTGTCTTTTCTAATTTCTTTCCCGAGAAACTGGATCCCTTTCAGTGGCTGTGGTTGTGAGCAGTCCCGAACCACAGCCCTCATCCCAGTGTCATAGCTTGACTTATGTAGGCTGAAGATTTATAACAGTCAGCCTGGAGTTAATAGTTCCCAGGGCAAGGTGCCATCAAAACCCCCACAAAAGTTATGTAAATCAAATCAAAAACACAACAAAGCAATTAAAGCCAAATTGTAGAAGAGCAGCAAATTAAAAGCAGCCGAGGTTAAAATAAGCAGCCCCAAAGAAAGCTAAAAATATTGAAGATGAATCGACGTAAAAAGCAAACCGTCAGGGCAGAAATGCGAGAACAGCTACGATGAGGAGGGGACAAAAAGCATTCGACACCATAAAGTAGGCTCGTGGGGAAGAATGCTCCAGAGTTAGGGAAGAGAGGGAGGGGGCATCTGATTGGGGAGATCAGATTCCTGAGGACCCATCTGCTGCCCCTCAGCGGATTATGAGCATCCTGAGCAGGCCCTCTCACGGCACACATAGATTAGGAACAAGCCGGCAAAAGCTGCTTCTTCGAATTTTCTAGCTCTGGAGTAGAAAGGCCTTTATTGGTTAAGGCTGTGACACTGATCCTGGCTTTGCCACCATCAAAGACACTTAGTTCTACAAGCTGATTAGGTGAGATTGGTCTTTCTCAGCCCAGCACACCTGACGAGAGTTGTGGTGGAAAGAAAAATAAGAGGAAGGAGAGCTAATGCGCAATGATGGAATGGCAGGGTATGTGTTTAACTCAGGGGTGAAAACTGACAGGTTCTGGAGAACCGGTAACGGAAATTTTGAGTAGTTTGGAGAACCGGCAAATGCCACCTCTGGCTGGTCCCAGAATGGGGTGGGAATGGAGATTTTGCAGTATCCTTCCCTTGCCACGCCCCACCAAGCCACCCCCACAGAACCGGTAGTAAAAAAAAATTGGATTTCACCAGTGGTTTAACTCCTGAATAAATGGAAAGAAGCCTGCTTGGTCTCAAACCAAAGGCAAGTACTAGGACTAGCAGTACTAGGACCACCTGTGAGGAAAGGAGGGATTTGCTCCTGGTTGGGTCCAGTAGAGAAGACCAATTCAGGTAGTCCTTGACTTACAACAGTTCATTTAGGGCTCAATGGTGGTCGTAAGTTGAGGAGACGTATATCACAGTTTCCCCTCCCTGGTTTCCTCTTCATCCCCTGTTTACAGTATGCGTAAATATGGCGGGTCTTAATGGTGGAGATGTTCCCAAGATGTGGTTTCGATGGGCCCAGAATATGGAGGCCATTAGGAGAATTTTGTGGTATCTACTATGTCTGTTCTGCTTTCAGTGTTCAGCAACAGCTGTCTACATCTCTGGAAGTGAGCAATAAAGCTGCGTGCACTTCCAAAATGAGCAAGGTCCCCACAACAAAAATCTGAGATCTCACACGATCGTAATCATATGAACGATGAACGGTTGCATGTAGTCTAGCGAAGAGAAGGACCAGGGGAGACAGGATAGCCGTCTTCCAATATTTGAGGGGCTGCCACAGAGAGGAGGAAGGGGGTCAAGCTATTTTCCAAGGCACCCGAAGGCCAAACAGGGAATAATGGATGGAAACAGATCAAGGAGAGATTCAACCTGGAAATAAGGAGGAATTTTCTGACAGTGAGAACAATCAAACCATGGAACAGAAGTTGCCTTCAGAAGTTGTGGGAGCTTCATCCCTGGAAGCTTTCAAGAAGAGACTGGACTGCCATCGGCCAGAAACAGTGTAGGGTCTCCAGTTTGGGTGGGGGATTGGATTAGATGATCTACAAGGTCCCTTCCAACTCTGTGAATCTGTTAAACCTCTTGGCTCAGGTGGAGGCCCTACAATTCCCCAAGATAGGGTCCCTCAGATAGGGTCTGCAATTTGGGAGTCCTCCTGGATTCTCGACTGTCCTTAGAGGATCATTTGACAGCTGTGACCAGGGGGGCTTTCACACAGGAATGCCTGGTGCACCAGTTGCGCCCTTTCCTAGACTGGGATGTCCTCGCCACGGTCACTCACCCTTGTTACTTCTCGGTTGGATTACTGCAACACCCTCTATATGGGGCTGCCCTTGGGAGTATCTGAGACCTCAGATAGTCCAGAATGCGACCACACGGGTTGTTACGGGAGCTTCTCACTACTCCCGTGTAACACCTGGCTGCCGATGGTTCTCTGGGTTCATTTCAAGGTGCTGGTGCTTACCTATAGATCCCTACATGGCTTAGGCCCGGGGTACTTGCAGGACCATCTCCTGCCATCCTCCCATCGTCCTGTGCGCTCTCACAGAACGGGCCTCCTCAGGGTGCCGTCAGCCAAACAATGTCGGCTGGTGACCCCCGGGGGAAAGTGTTCACTGTCGGAGTGCCGACCCTCTGGAATGGTTTGCCCACCGAGCTTAGGACAGCTCCCGACTTCCTCTCCTTTCGCTGCGAGCTGAAGATGTGGCTTTTTCGTCAAACGGACTGACCCGTTGAGGGGGTTTCACGCTAATAATCAAGTAATAATAATAATAATAATCATGTAAGCCGCCCCGAGTCCTTCGGGAGAAGGGCGGCATATAAATCACCATAATAAATAAATAATAAATAAATAAAGACATCTACACTTGGTCACCCCTCAAGGACAGAATTCATTTCAACAGTGGCGTAGCAACTCCTTCCCTTGGTGTTGAGTAAGTTCAGCTCAGAAGAGACAGGGATAATTGTGCTAATCTGTATCTCTTTTTGTTTCTCATTAAAGAAGCTACCCTAACCCTAACCTTCCATTCCCAAACTGTTTGATGCTTCAGTGCAAGGGTCTCCAATCTTGGCAATTTTAAGACTTGTGGGCTTCAACTCCCAGAATTCTTCAGTGGCTGAGGAATTCTGGGAGTTGCAGTCCACGAGTCTCAAAGTTGCCAAGGTTGGAGACCCCCTGCTTTAGTGCAACCTCTATAGCGGCTCCATCATTTTTTTATTTTTTAACCTGAGCCGTTGAGTCCCTTTGGCCATGTGGATCCACAAACTTCGCTTCCACCGGCTTGTTGGAGTTGTCTTTTAAAACTGTTTAAAGATGCTCAACACGTTAGCGAATTCCTGAAGTTCCACTTACCCCAAAAAGAGCTTCCCCCTTATGACTCTTTATTGGAGCCTAATATTTTGAGATAAGTGGCGCAAGCACCACTCTGGTCTTTCGAAAGACCATAAAGCGTTTGGGGCTGGTGGGAATTTTGAAAGCATGGCGTCAGTACCTCATAAAATGGCTGCCGGAGGCGGGGGCTCGCCTATCGCAGAATGGCTGCTCTGTGTGTGGGGGGCGACGACTCAGCCCCCCCATTCCAGATGGCGAGCTGTTTGATGGCTCCCTGTCACCCCCGAACTCACCCTGCCATCTGTCCGATTATCTTTGTTATTGGTCTTTCTTTTGTTATTGTTTTGGATCAAGCGGGCACCTTTCCTAACAAGGTGTCTGAATTGCTGCTCGTCTTGTTTGTTTGTTTTTTCAAAAAATTTTAATGTTTGTGGACCTCTCCGGGACCTTAGGTGAAAATAACGATGATGTTAGAAGGAGAGCATTTGCTTTAGTGCATGTCAGCTCCTAATTAAGAGAGAGAGAGAGAGAGAGAGAGAGAGAGAAAGTTTCTTGGCAGCAATTCAGAAGTGGATTGCAAAAATAAAGGTTGTTTATGATTTAGAAGGAGAGGGAGTTCGGGGAACATCAAAGGAAAACATCCAGAGGAGCCGTAATACAAAAAAAATGCTGACAAACCCTAGGAAGAGGGCAGAGAAGAGCAACAAAGACGATAAAGGGGCCTGGAGGCTAAACTGTGCTGATGAATGATTGACTAACAAGGAGTCCTTGAATTACGGCCACGATTGAGCCCAAAGTTTATGTTGCTAAGCGAAGCATTTCTCAGCTGAGTTTTGCCCCATTTTACGCCTTTTCCCATCCAGCATGGGAAACGGGCGGCTTTCACTTACTCCGCAACGGGAGCTTCTGTGCATGCATAGATCGTCCATGATGACGTTCGGCCAGGTGGGCGGAGCTTCCTGCCGCCATTACTACCAGTTTGCAAGAACTGGACCAAACCAGGAGCAACCCACCACTGATGGGGAAGTCCACAAAAGGTGATCCCACGACCCCAGGACACTGCAACCATCATAAAGATGGCTGGCTGGGGGAATTCTGGGAGTTGAAGTCCACAAGGTTGCCAAGGTTGGTCATCCCTTGTCAGCAGAAGGAGCCTGCAGTACTGCACTCTAACCACTGCGCCACCGCGGCTCTTCACCATAATTGGATTCATCCCCATGGAGCTAGATCTGCAACGCCGCTTTCTCCATCATCTTACCCACTCAGTGAAATATTTGACACTGGCCGATCATTACCGAGATCTTATATAGATCATGGGAGGACCTTTTCACTCCAGCTGCCTCCTTTAAGCATGCAGTAGAACGTTCTGCACCCAAGGAGACATTCATCATTTCCCCGTAAATTTGGGGCTAGTCCTCTCCTAATCGATACAATTAGCCGTGGAAGGGCAACGGTTGAATAAGCCGGTGATGGCTCCCATCTTTCCGCTGGCTATTTCCCACATCTCGAAGATCTACTGTATAAGCTGAAAAGAATCCACATGAAGAAGATGAGCAGTTGCCAAGGTTACCTCGCTTTGACCCGCCCGCTGTTGAGAGTCCAGGTCAAGACAAATCCGATGGACCTGGTCTTGCCGAGAAGAATGAAAATTGCTCCCAGCAAGACCATCGATGGTTCCACCTCCCTTTCTCCATCATCATTATGGAGAAAACACCACACAGTTCAGAAAAGCTTTGCCAGCCTGTTGTGTGTAGGTGCAACGGCGGAAGAGAGGCGTAAGCGGCATCTGCTCGCTACAGATTAGGATTTTAAATGGGCCTTGAAAAGGGCCCCAATTCCTCATTCCCACCTGGTCCATACATAGAGCCCCTCCTCTTCTTACGCTCCTGCTCTGCTTCCTGGCAAGGCAAAGAGCCAGTGTAACGCTGCTTGAGGGGCTTAGGCAGGGGTGAAACGCTACCAGTTCGAACCGGCAGCGGGTGGTTCAGAGAACTGGTAGCGATGGCAGCGCGAGGCTCCGCCCACCCGCCCAGTCGTCGTTACTTCTTGGTTTTAACCAGGAAGTAACCTGTTTTTTACCCTCTGCGCATGCGCAGAAGGGTTTGCGCATGCCCAAAGGGTGCCTGGGCAAGGGGCATGGGTACTTCCGAACCAGTAGGGAAGGTAAGTAGATTTCACCCCTGGGTTTAGGGACAACCTTTCTCAATCCTCTAGTTTAGTCCTCTCTTCTAAGGCTTTGCTGATAGACCAGGGGTGTCAAACTCGATTTCATGGAGGGCCCATCAGTGTTGTGTTTGACCTCAAGAGCGGGGCAGGGAGGCGTGGCCGGGATGGGCATGGCCGGTTAGCTGTCACTAGTATCGGGGACGCCTGTGGTGGCCCGAGCGCTCTGCCAGCGAAAACAGGCTCTTGAGCTCCGTTTCCGGCTGCGATGGCCTCCTGCAACGCTGCAACAGCGAAGGACCGGCCTGCGGTGCCTCTGCCAGCGAAAACGATAGACCAACTGGGAAGTCCCCTAGTATGCTGTCTAGATTTGCCACTGGAGCTCCCCAGGAGCAAACGTCTTTTAATTTCCTAGGTTTTTCTTGGAAATTTCTTGCTGCAGTCTCCATCTGCGTCGATCTTGGAACCCAGGAGAATAAAATCTGTCACTGCCTCCATTTCTTCCCCATCTATTTGCCAGGAATCGAGAGGGCCGGGTGCCATGATTTTAGAGAAGGCAATGCTTTCCTCTCAAACCCCCAGAAACCCTCCAGAAGTCATTTTGCAAGAGTGGCCCTCTTTGTTAACTGACTCGGCTGCAGCAGCTCTTTTGTGCGATCATTTTAACGGTAACAAAGTTGGAAGGGATCTTGGAGGTCATCCAGGGGTCAGCAACCTTAAACACTCAAAGAGCCACAAAGGTCCTAACCGGAAGCCCCTGTTCAAACCTGGAGCCGACCGGAAGTCCGGTTCCCCCACCATAGAGCCTCCTTCTAGCACGGCATCCTTTTTCCTCTACCTGTCCTAACCGAAAGCCCTATCAATTGTGGAGCCAATCAACAACAGGGAGCCGCAGTAGAGGGATGAAAGAGCCACATGCGGCTCCAGAGCTGCAGGTTGCTGACCCTTCATCTACTCCAACTACCTGCTCACACAGGAGACCTATACTAGGGATTCGAACCGCTGAACTGCGAACCTTTCTGATGGACAAGCTCAGCGTCTTAGCCCCTGAGCCACCGAGCCAAGCTTTTTTGGTGTCCGGGAAGATGCCTTTGTGTGAGCTGAAGAGGGGGAACGGCCCAGGTTGTCACTTGAAAAACCTGGAAGTGCTTCTGCGCACAGGGTAATTGTGAAGCAGGGGCTGTTTTCGGACAAACATCCCCCCATGCCTTCTGAGCTGGGAGGGATGCTCTTTTTCCTTAGCCATTGAATTTGCTCTTGGCCTCCTCCGGTGCTCTCGCTCTCTACTCGGCTTGTTGCTATTGTACATAATATAATGCATTTGGGCAAAGGAGCTTTTTAAGTTTCCGAGTGTGGGTGTGATTTATAGAGCTGCTGGTGGGGGTTCATACATCTTAATCCAGCAGGGGCTTCCGCCGATCTTGTTTCACCTCCACAACTCCAGGCAGCAGAGTCGAAATCCATGCATTAAGACTACTCAATCTTCCTGACTTCAAAAGATGCCAGAGGAGTTGGCTTCTCCAGCAGATCTGGGCAAAAAAGCTGGAAGGTGGCGGTGGATCCATTATGGGGAGAGTCAGGAAGCGGATCCCGCCCACCAGCACGTCTGACGCCAGAAGGCCAGTCTAGAAATTGGGAGGGCTCCTTGCTGTGCAAGCTCTACCTGCTGGCTTGGAAGAGTGAGGCTGATGTGGCCCCAGAGAATAAGATAGGGGAAATCTCACGTTGTAAAAGGCTCGTCGCATGGATGGTGTGTCCACCAACCTCTGAAGTCCATTGAACGCAAGGATAGATTACCGTGGTGGTAGAAATGCTGTCATTTTGAGCCATTTACATCGTTTGCAGGATGGCATGATGCAAATCACAAAAGGGAAGGGAAGGAAGGGAAGAGAAACGAGAAAAAGCAAAAGAGGAGAAAAGTGGGAGAGAGGGAAGAAGGAGAAAGGAGAAAGGGAAGGAAGGAAACAAGAAAGGGGAGGAAAGGAGAAAGGGAAGAAAGGAAAGGAGAAGCGGGAGGGAGGAAAGGAAGGAAGGGGAAATGGAAAGGAGGAAAGAAGAAAGGAAGGGAAAGAAGGGAGGAAACGAGAAAAGCAGAAGGGAGGGAGGGAAAGAAAAAAGGGGAGAAAGGAAAAGGAGAACAGCAGAAAGGAGGGAAGGAAGGAAACAAAGGGGAGGAAAGGAGAAAGGGAAGAAAGGAAAGAAGGAGAAAAGGGAAGGAGGGAGGAAAGGAGAAAGGAAAAGGAGGAAAGAAGAAGGGAGGGAAGGAAGAACGCAAAGGAGAAAAGCTGGAAGGAGAGAGGAAGGAAGGAGAAAGGGAAGAAGGAAACAAGAAAGGGAAGGGAAGGAGAAAGGGAAGAAAGAAAAGGAAAAGAGGGAGGAAGGAAGGAGAGGAAAGGGAAGAAGGAGAAAGGAAGAGAGGGAAAGAAGAAGGAAGGAAAGAAAAAGGGAGACAGGAAAGGAAGGAAGGAAGAAAGAAGAAAGGGGGAAAGGAAAGAGAGAAAGGGGAGAAAGCAAAGAAGGAGAAAGAGAAGGCAGGAAGGAGGAAGGAAGGAAGGAAGGAAGGAGGTTGTCAGATGAGGAATGGAATCAGAAGTCAGAAGCTCTTTTGGCTCCAGGCACTGATAACCAGAAACGCAGCTCAGCAAATTTTCCGCGAAAAGTTTCCCAACGTGAAGCACGTTTGGCAGATTGAAAGTTGTAAAATGCTTGCTTCTCAATTAAAACATTGTGAAGCTGGAAATAGTTGCAGCTGTTTTTGCACCCCCCCCCCCCCGTCCCTCTCCCCGCAGTATCTAAAATTCCCACGAAGCATTAGTAAATCCAGGATCCAGTATTCCCATAAAGTAGCATCTTCGGTTGAGCGTTGAAGGGGTCAGGCTGAAAACCAGGAGACAGGTGAGTTCTAGTTGCCTCAGGCATGGGAAAAAAAACTGGGTGCCCATCACTCTCTCAGCCCAACTAGCTTTGCAGGGTTATTGTGGTGGGGGAAACGAGCAAGAAGGAGCATTAGGGATGTTTGCCGCCTCGAGTTATTTATAAAAATAATAAAGGAGGGATGAAAAAAATAAATAAATCTAAAATAGGAGTTCTTTTTTTTCCCCTCCACACATCAAAGCTTTTTAATTGCTTTGGATCCAAACTGCATACAATAGGCTGGATTTTATTTTTAATCACATCAAATAGCGCTGCCTAAATATTTGGGCAGTCAGTGCTTGAGATGAGTATGTTAATTTGAAGCCGCCTCATTTGCATAGGCAAATTTCCCAGAAAAATGTTGCAATTCAGAATTCTCCAGACTGTAGCTCAATCAGGATGCGCAATAAGGGATACCGAGCATTTGAGCCTTTTGCTATTAACAGAATAGGAGGTCTTCTAATTTCTAATCCAACCCCCCCTTTCTATAAGTCTCTATAAGATGACTTAGAGATCATCTAGTCCAACCCCTCATCCGAGCAGAAGACCCTACACCATTTCTGACCGATGGCAGTCCAGTCTCTTCTTGAAAGCCTCCAGTGATAAAGCTCCCACAACTTCTGAAGGCAACTTCTCTTCCATGGGTTGATTGTTCTCACTGTCAGAAAATTCCTCCTTATTTCCAGGTTGAATCTCTCCTTGTTTAGTTATTCCTTGTCTGGCCTTCAGGTGCTTTGGAGAATAGCTTGACTCCCTCCTCTCTGTGGCAGCCCCTCAAATATTGGAAGACTGCTATCAGGTCTCCCCTGGTCCTTCTCTTCACTAGACCATCCATGCCCAGTTCCTGCAACTGTTCTTCATATGTTTTACTCTCCAGTCCCCTAATCTTCTTTGTTGCTCTTCTCTGCACTTTTTCTAGAGTCTCAACATCTTTTTAATAGTGTGGTTGAATCTCTCCTTGTTCAGTTTCTATCCATTATTCCTTGTCTGATCTTCTGGTGCTTTGGAAAACACCCCTTCTTTGTGGCAGCCCGTGAGACAGTGGAAGACTGCTATCATGTCTCCCCTAGTCCTTCTTTTCATTAAACTGGACCTACCCAGTTCCTGCAACCGTTCTTCATATGTTTCAGCCTCCAGTCCCCTAATCATCTTTGTTGCTTTCTCTATGCTCAGGGTGCCATCAGCCAGACAATGCCGGCTGGCAGCCCCCAGGGGGAGAGCCTTCTCTGTGGCAGCTCCTACCCTCTGGAACGACCTTCCTCCAGAGTTAAGAACAATTTCTGACCTCCCAACTTTCCGGCGGGCTTTAAAAACATATTTTTTTCAGCTTGTCGGCTTAGCCTGATTCCTGTCAAATATTTTATTATTTTTAGAGTTTTATTATCTTTTTAAATTAATTTGTTTTAACTATGGCTATTTATATTTGTTCTTTTTATGAAATTTTAACTTTTGTGTATTTGCTTTTTAATTTGGCTGTTCACCGCCCTGAGTCCGCAAGGAAAGGGCGGTATATAAATCTAATAAAACTTAAACTTAAACTTCTAGAGTCTCCACATCTTTTTTACATGGTGGCAACCAAAACTGAATGCAGTATTCAAAGTGTGGCCTTACCAAGGTATGATCAAGTGATCATACCTTGGTAAGATCACTTTATTATAACACTTCACGTGATTTTGCCGTGATCGAGCAAAGCTCTTTCTTATAGCAGGAGGAGCCCAGGCTGGAAATCCTTCAGGGGTTTTTGCTGCAGAAACATCTATCACCTTTGGGTGAACAATAAAACCAGCCTCTCTGGAAAGGAAATTATTAAGGGGGCTGCGTGGGGGCTTAGGGCAGAGGAAGGGGTGCGGTCAGAATTCTACATTCCCCCTCCTTAAAACGTGTCCACGCTTACAGGCCCTTGCCCTTCCGTCCTGGGATAGGAAAATAAATAATAGAAGCAAAAAATAATGAGCATAGCATTTGGGTCTGTCTTTCTTCTTCTTTTCCTGAACCACAGGTGCCCAGCTCTTAACGGCTGCAGAATTCAAAACAGCCAGCAAAAATAATGTCCCCTCCCCTCCCCACAGAGCCAAATATAAGAATGCAAGTCAATACCCAAGCAAACACTATGATCCCATAGGATTGTCCCACCCAGCTGTGGAGCTTAACCTTGTCAGGCCTTGGAGTTAGGCAAAGTCAGGAAACAGGAGTTGTTAGGAAATCCTGCAAGTATTTTAATCCGGTTAGGGCAGCCTTTTTTCGACCTTGGCAACTTTTAAGAGGTGTGGGCTTCAACTCCCAGAATTGACCGGCTGGCTGGGGAATTCTGGGAGGTGACATCCGCACCTCTCAGAGTTGCCAAAGTTGAGAAATACTTGGGTACTAGCTGGGCTCCCATGCTTCACTACAAAAGTATGTGATCGGGCGTGAGAAATAGACACTTAAAGCCTGAAACTTAATGTAGAATGTGTAACTCCGTAGCATCAGGGCGTGTTAATATAAGGCAACTGGCAGTTGGAACAGAGGGGGAATGGGAGTAGAATGTCCCACCCTCCAGGGCTGATGAGTCACGTGCTGGCCACGCCCACACACATGATTTAGCAAAGGGGTAGCATCAGAGCATGTTAATATAAGGCAACTGGCAGTTGGAACAGAGTTCTTTTCAGGTGGGGAGGGGGAGTAGAATGGCTAACTCCTTAGCATCAGAGTGTGTGAATATAATACTGTATATGAAATAATAGTGATCTGATGGTCATTTTGAAAAATCCTTTCTTAGCGAGCACCTAGAAGCCAAGTAGGACATACGTGCCAAATTTCAAATTTGTAGGATATATGCTTCTGGAGATTTTGTGATGATGCGTGAATGGTTTTCTCTTTTATATATATAGAAGATTGTAGCACAATCTTGACGGTCCATCAGAGCTACTCTACACTTCAACGTATACCTTATCCAATCAAGGTGGGGTTGTTTTGAGTTTCTTTCTCACCCTTTCATCTTTCCCAGGAACTAGATAACTTTTGGGTAACTTTCCTTGGCCTTCTCTAGATCGCCCCTCCCCCTTTCTATCACACTTCTCGCTTACCTCATCTCTAGGGAGATTCTCAAGGCCTTCCCTTGCCCCACAGAAAGAAGGCCCTAGAGTGTCCAAAGGGGGGTCAACAATGAAGCCAAAATCCACAGCATGCTTCTGATGTGGGAAGGTTGCAAAGTGCCACCTCATCCCACCATAGAAATGAGGACTTGTAAGTGAGAAATGTGGTTGAATTGTCCTTTCCCTGCAACTCCAGGGGGAATTTTGTAAAACGCTGGAAAAAAACTGTAAGAAGCTGCTATTTCAAAAAAAAAACCACATTCCGCATTCTCGTTCCGTTTTTCTTAGCGTTCTGTATTCAGAGAAGCTTTTCCAGGGGAAAGGAAGCCCTCGGTGGACTTTCCCTGGAGCAGCAGTCTGACTTTGGGTCATTCCAGAAATGATCATTTTTAAAAACGATTCTGTACAAAAGTTGCTTTTTTGGGGAAGTGGGGAAGGCAGGGTCCTGACCTCCTGCATTGTTTCCACTCCAGACCAAGGCCCCACCTTCCCTTTTGCACTAATCCTCTACCAGAAATACTACAGGTGTGCAATTGGTAGAGTAGTCTGAAGAGGGTCTCCTTTTTTGAATTTTTTGGAGAGGTGTTCTAATTATTTGGGGGGGGAGAGAACTGTGATTTTTCTGGGACAGGGAAGAGGAGCTTGAGGAGCCTTGGTGGAGCAGCAGACTAAAGCACTGTTAAATAGCACTTAGTTGCTAGATGCCTGCAATTACTGCAAGTTCGAATCTCATAAGGCTCAAGGTTGACTCAGCCTTCCATCCTTCCGAGGTACAGTAGGTAAAATGAGGACCCGGATTGTGGGGGCAATAAGCTGACTTTGTATAAAAAAAAAAAACACAGCTGGGGGGGTGGGGTGGGCAAAGCCCTACTAAGCAGGTATATACAAAAGTATGAAGGCTATTGCTTAGCGCATTGTAAGCTGCCCTGAGTCTCCGGAGAAGGGTGGCATATAAATCGAACCAATAAATAAATAAATAAATAAACAAACAAACAAATAAATAAATAAATAAATGAAATAAAATAAATAAATGGGGAGCTTTGTGAACCATCGTTGTTGTTAGTTACAAAGTTGTGTCCGACCCATCGCAACCCCATGGACAACATTCCTCCAGGCCTCCTGTCCTCTACCATCCCCCGGAGTCCATTTAAGATCATGTCTACTGCTTCAGTATCTCCATCCAGCCACCTCGTTCTCTGCTGTTCGTTTCTTCTTCTGCCCTCAATCTTTTCCAGCATTGGGCTCTTCTCTAGTCAGTCTTTCCTTCTCATTAGGTGGCCAAAGTATTTGAGTTTGACTTCAAGATCTGGCCTTCTAAAGAGCAGTCAGGGTTGATCTCCTCTAGGACTCATTGGTTAGATCACCTTGCAGTCCAAGGGACTCGCAGGAGTCTTCTCCAGCACCTGAGTTCAGAGGCCTCAATTCTTTGGCGCTCAGCCTTCCTTATGGTCCAACTTTCACAGCCATAAATTGCAACTGGGAAAACCATCGCCTTGACTATATGCACTTTTGAACCATCATTGTCTGTAGGCAAGAGAAGGAAAGAAAACTGTGTTGAGTAAAATGTGAAGTCTGTAACTTCTTGATTTCTCCTCTTTTCTGGGAGGCAGGAGCCAAGCGGTGTGGAAGTTACCGGGCTTGGTCCTTGATAGCGTTGATTTATATCTTCCCCCTACTCCTTGCAAACTATTTTTCCACTCAAAATCCTCCCTTTGCCCTGGACCTCTGGAGAAGATATGGTGAACGGAAGATGATTCCACAAAAGTGGAACAAATAATAATTAAAAAATGAAGGAGCCAGTGGGTAGACTCTTCCATAGAACCTCTCTGGATAAGGAGGGGATGAGAGATCACCCACAAGTGCTCCGGATGGCTACTCCTTGTGAGGTGAATGCAGGACAGCAGTTTTCTGCAGGTTTGAGCACTGGGAGATGAAGGGGTTAGCCATATCGCTCGCAACTATGGTGGTGCCTTTTAAAGGACATCAAGTTTGCAAACCTCACTTTTTAATGATCTACTTCACTTGCTAATCACTTTCATTAGAAGCCTCACTTTTTAATCACTTTCAGAAATTTAACCATCTTAAAACTGTTGGAAACCTTCAGAACGGCTGGTTTGAAATGTCTTCATTGGATGAGTTTATCTTCAACTCTGAACAAAAGAAAAAATAATTATAAGCTTAGGAATGAAAGAATTTGAAAAACACAGCAAAAAGCTAAACAAGATTTTTATCTAGGAATGTTATGAATGGATTAAGGATCAAGATAAATTTGGAACGTTGACTTTTACTATAATGTTTTGGAATTAACTAGTAAAAAATTCTCATGGGAAACAGATGTATTTTGGTTATTCTGGCTTTTTCAAGTTATGACAAAAGATCAGATGAGGACTTTAGGAAACTGGACACTAGAGGGAACTAAAGATTTGAAGCAGATGTGAAGAAGAAAGAAGATACAAGCCCCTTCTTGATATCAGCTAATACCTGGATTTTATGTCACAAAACATTATAACATTGGAAATATTAAAGGAGATCTTTGAAGAATGGAGCCAGAAATTAATACCTATCATATCAACTCAATCAGTGATGTCTACTTCTATGAAAACACTATGTTTAAAATATGTTAATGGAGGTATGACAGGAGTGGCATGGTGGCCTAGTGGTGAAGACACTCGCCTCCCACTTGGAAGGTTGAGAGTTCAATCCTAGGTAGTGGCAGATATGTCTCTCTCTGTGCGTGAAGAGAAAATATCTGCTGTGAACTCCGCGTAGGCATCAGGAACGGCATCCGGGTAGTAAATGCTCAGCTCCATGCAGTTGTTCCAACTCCACCCCGAAGCAAGGGATTGCAGGATTGTTTTTTTTAAAAAGAAATGGAAGTATGACAGATTTTGAATACATTTTATCTGAAAAGATAAAAAAATAGAGAATGACGGGCCAAGAGAATGCTTTGGAAAAGGATAAAACTGGATATACAGTTTTAAAAATTAAAAGGGAAATATGAATGACAAACCCGGAGAATTATCTGAAAAATATGTGTCCTTATACTGGATCTCCAAAAGAAGCTTATTAAATTCTTGGAAGAAATCTGTGCAATGGGATAAAGAAAAATTGAAGGGAAATCTAATCTGATGACAATTGTATTAAAGATTACAAGAAGTAAGAGGAAGAAATATAAAGTTGGTTTCTGTAATCAAAATTAAAATAAGGCCGTATTGTTTAGCAATGGAAATTCTGGTGCCAATTGCCAGAATTGCCGCTGTAGAATGCTTGATTTTCACATTAAAAAAATCAAAAGAACCCGCCTGACAGCTGCCAGGTGGATGATGGTTGTCCTTTATTATTTCCCAAAGCTCTAAAGTATTTCAAGCTCCATTTGAAGGCCTGAGACGACATGAATGCCAATGAAGATTCGAAATCTCTCTGTCCAGGAAATACGAACAAGACTTTGCTTGCCTTTCTTCCTATCGTAACGTTTGAGCTGATTTATCCCAACCATCAACCCTTGAATATAATTATATCCATTCCCCCATTTTTAAGAAAGATGAGAATATTGCTGAGCATGCCCAGAGTGTCTTGGTCTTTTTTCACACACGCCGACAAAAGGCATTGTGAAAACACTAAGTACTGTGTTGTGACATAAGCCCAAGTAGTTACAGTCCCAAACAAACATTTTATTAGAACAGCTGAGAATTACTTCATTCTCAGCTTAGTCCAAAACAAATTCTTCATAAACTGTTCTTCGGCCTTATCACCAACCTTTGTCTTCTTTGGCACCCTGCCAAAGGCTTTTCTTGGCAAAAGTTCAGACAGGAAAGAAATGTAGCAAGACAAGAAACAAATGTAGCAACGTTGCTTTCCTACAAAGATCCCAAGAGCTGTGGCTGCTCTTTTAAGCCTTCTATGAGGGGCCAATCATCTCCTGGCCTTACTCCTGAGTCGTCCTCTTTGCTGTAGCTGCTCTTGCCTTCTGGCAGCTCTTCTCATACATGCACAAGGAACAGGCTCCTCCTGTTCCTCTGCCTCTCTGCTATCCGCTTCTGGAGGCTCCAGAGTCAATGCATCACTCCCAGATGGCCCTGGCCCCAATTCTGCCTCCGACGCAGAGCCCTCGTCCAGATCTTCCCCAGACTCCAGGACTGGCCCATTGTCCTCCCCAGCCTCCTCACTGTCCGACTCTGCTGCCAGCTCCACAACGCACTGCTAACAAAATGGTTGAAGGCTTTCTAGAAGCCTTTCACCAAATGACCCATCGATAGACACATAGACATAAACAACATCTACATACCACTCAAAAGAGGCAATCGACAAGCCAAAAAGGGAACAAACAGACTGAAACACCCCTCGACCAGCAATCGGCATCCAGATAAGCATACTCCAAGACCAGGAGTTCGATCCTAACTGGCTCAAGGTTGACTCAGCCTTCCATCCTTCCAAGGTTGTTAAAATGAGGACTCAGATTGTTGGGGGCCATAGGCTGAGTCTGTAAAACTCTTAGAGAGGGCTGTAAAGCACTGTGAATCGGTATATAAGTCTAAGTGCTGTTGCTAATCAAGAAGTAAACAATACCCCAATCAAGGAACTGTCAAACAAGCTAACAGTAAAAGGCCAAACAAGCAACCAAGCTCAGAGAGCATCCAGGATTCTTCCTTTCAACCCTGAGCGATCAATATTCTTCATTGAGAACACAATTGTTTCTGGAAATTGGCACCTTAGCTGAATAGATCTGATGACAGGATACTGTTTTGCTGTCCACTTGGAAGATGGATGAACTGAACTCTCGTAGTTCGGTGATTCGGGGGTTGCAAGACTGAAAGCCCCAGAACAAGCGAAGGTTGATGTGTGCCTGTGAGGTGATGATCAGCAAGCAAGAACTCATATATTTTGTTCCTGTGGCGCAGGCAGATGATAGACTAGGAGAAGAAAAATCAACAGTCCAAGAAAAACTAGACGAAGGAGAAGGCCCTGGGAAGGATAACATGGACGGAGTCGAAAGAAATGATGATGAAAGACAGTTCGGAGTGGCGAGCATTTCTTCATCCGGTGACTTGGCTCTATGCCCTGGACTAACTAATCTGGTTTGCTTCACAGCTGGTCCCGGAAAATATTCCCTTTGTCATTGAAATTGCTGCAAATGATCCCACAACATGGCTGTTTCAAGACAGAACAATAAAACCCTTTCACATCTGTGAGTGAGAAGGAACTTCACTTCTTTAGAGACAGACCCGAAACAGAGAGAGAATGGAGTTCTAGACTACCGGAAAAGGCAGTCCAACCTCTTGCATCTGACATAAAATAATCTAGAAGAATGGGTATTAATTAATTAATTTATCTAGTGTATGGTTTCTACAGAGGTCATGCAATCACTGATGTACAAATTTAGTGTAAAGAAAGTGTCAATATATATATACATATACACATACATATAAATATAAATATGTAGGTCTTTGGTTATTCAGGTCTTCTCCTGCGTAGAATTGGAAGTATCTTGGCGACGTTTCGACTTCAAAACGTCGCCAAGATACTTCCAATTCTACGCGGGAGAAGACCCGAATAACCAAAGACCTACATACAAACACCCGCGAAAACCTCAGAAAACAAATATACATATACATATACATATACATATACATATACATATACATATACATATACATATACATATACATATACATATACATATACATATACATATACATATACATGTAGGTCTTTGGTTATTCGGGTCTTCTCCCGCGTAAAATTGGAAGTGTCTTGGTGACGTTTCAACGAAGTCTCATTCGTCATCTTCAGGCTGGTGTTTTCAGTTTCATGCTTCTAGGAGCAATTCTCTATCTATCTATCTCCATCCATCTACCCAAACAGCCAGCCAGCTATGCATCTACCTACCTACCTACCTACCTACCTACCTACCTACCTACCTATCTATCCATCCATCCATCCACCCACTCACCCACTCATCCACCCACCCAGCCATGCATCTACCTACCTACCTATTTTATCTATCTATCTACCTGTCTACCTACCTACCTACCTATCTATAAGATATGCAGACAATACTGGAGATAATAAATTAAGATAAAACCATGATAAAATCACCATATTACGGTGCCATGAAGTCACAACAAGATAGGTCTTATAATTCAATATCTAAGGAAGCTAACAGCGCCTACATTTTGATCACATGATTCGAGATGCAGTAATGGTTGTAAGTACAAACACTAGTCGTAAATCCCTTTTTCCAGTAACTTTGAGAGTTTGCTAAGCAAATGACCGTAAGTCAAGGATTGCCTGTATCCAGGTCAGAAAGCCATTACATGGACAGAATGTCCTGAAACTTACTTTGGGACAGCAAAGGAGTGGGACAAAGCTTAAACAAGCTCCCTGAATTTATTCAAGTTATATGTGGAATATATATGGAAGGACGCTGGGTTGGGATCAAGCGAGGGTCATTATAAAGTTGGAGGAAGAAACATCAATGTTTCCAGCCTGTTCTAGGCTGGCGGCATTACTCTACTAACTGAAAAATGCAAGTCGTTTGCAAGATCTGGTAATAAAAGTCGAAAGAGCACCGTGGGAAAAAATGGAGCTAACCATTAAATATATGGAAGGCCTGATTGATATCAGCAGGTACAGCAACCTACCTTAGAATTGACAATGAAGATACCAGAGCTTGGAAAGCTTCTGTCTTTTAGAATCAAATATCAGGGGTAAAAAGAACCAGCAGTCAAAAATGTGCTGCGGAGTATAATGACTATTTTTCATTGGAAAGTAAGAATAAAAACCTTGGAAAAGATCAGATGTCACAGCCAGTCTCTCTCTCTCTCTCTCTCTCTCTCTCTCTCTCTCTCTCTCTCTCTCTCCCTCCCTCCCTCCGTCCATCCATCCATCCATCCATCCATCCATCCATCCATCCATCCATCCATCCATCTATCTATCTATCTATCTATCTATCTATCTATCTATCTATCTATCTATCTATCCAAGATCGGAATTGTGGCCGCAATGATTTTTCCCTGGGACATTTAATGGAGGTGAAAGTTGGGCTTTGGAGAACCGAGATAGATGCTTTTGAACGACGGTGATGGTGCTGAAGACTCCTGAGAATACCATGGACCAGAAGGGGACAATTGTGTTGTGGCCCGCCAGCTGCCAGCAGAGCTGGCGGCAGAGTTGGACGATGAGGAGGTTGGGGAGGAACTTGGGCCTGTCCCGGAGTCTCGGGAAGGTTCTGATGGATGCTCTGTGTTGGAAGCAGAGAGAGAGCCAGAGCCATCCAACATTTCCCAGCTGCCTTCTGAGTCAGAGATAAGTGGGGAAGAAGAACAGCTGGGGCCCATTCCAGATGTGCGCATGCACAGATCTGTCAGGAGAGAACAATTGAGTTTCAGGAGCTGACTCAGAAAGAAAGGCACACCTGGACGCTGAATGGCCCCTCCCTGACTGGGGAATAAATAGAAGCTAAAGCGGAGTGGCATCCGGATTTATTCATCATGATTTGTGTCACTGAGCCTGCTTGAGAGAGTTCGATTTACAGCTTTGTGGCTGAAAGCTCCTGGCCTGGCAATTATCCCATTACTGATAAAGTCTGTACTTCAGTTAACCCTTGGAAGGATTACTGCCTGGACTTTTCTGTGTGGGAATGCCACGAATTCCCAGTAGCTAAATAAAGAGGGTTTTTTGGGACAAGGAATTCTGTTTCTTGGTTCTGCTAAGGTGTTGTGACCCAGGCCCGAGTAGGTAGTAATCGACGCAAACAGTTCCAAAACAAACAGACTTTATTAGAACAGCTGAGAATTAACTCATTCTCAGCATAGTCCAAACTAAATTATAACAAACTCTTCATTACACAAATTCTTCAGTCTAATCACCAACCTTGGTATAATTAGGCAAACTGCCAAAGGCTTCTCTTGGCAAAAGTTCAAAAGCAGAAGACGCCGACAAGAGATAAGTGCAGCAAGACTATCAACGTTGTTTTCCGACAAAGAGCCCAAGAGCCATTGCTGGTCTTTTAAACCTGATGGGAGGGGCCAGTAATCTCTTGGCCCTACTCCCGAGTCGTCCTCTCTGCTTTATCTGCTCCTGCCTTCTGGCAGCTCTTCTCATACGTGCACTAGGAACAGGCTCCTCCTCTTCCTCTGCCTCTCTACTGTCAGCCTCTGGAGGCTCCAGAATCTGCACCTCACTCCCCGATGGCCCTGGCCCCATCTCTGCCTCCGATGCAGAGTCCTCATCTGGGTCTTCCCCAGCCTTCAGGACTGGCCCCTGTTCTTCCTCAACCTCATCACTGTCTGACTCCACTGCCAGCTCTGCAGGCTGCTGGCGGACCACAACACTGAGTTTGGAAAGCTTGATGCCATTCCAACTCTTCGGTCAAGATTCCATGAATGGCAGCCTCCTTTGAAAATGTTTGGTTGGGTTTTTTTCAAATCCTAATCAATCATCTTCTTTTAATGATCCCATAAACCCTAGCAGGGTGGAGTCTGGGAAATCGATGTCCCCTGTACCTCCCACCAGCAGGTGCGCCAGAAGCGGGACTAAATTGTCCAGTGGGGGGTTGGAATCGGCTGTGGAGATTTGTGCCGTGGCGCATCTCCCACGACCAAACAACGTGGGAGAAGCGGCAGTGTAGTACTGGCGGCAGTATAGCATTGGAAGAGAACCAGCGATGGATGAAGACCTTGCTGGCATGGTTAAGTGTCCGTGGAAAGCCAGTCAGGGATGAAGGCCCGCGGTGGATCAACTGGGCCGGGAAAGCCACAGTGAAGTGGACACGACCTTGTCCACTTGGACCCATGGACAATCAAGGGATTGATTTACCAAACAAGTCAGTCCAGAGTTTCCACTCATGATACAAAGGACCAGGGTCAAATTATCACTTTTTGTTGAGATTCGGTTCTACAAAGAAGCCCACTCTGGTAGGAAGGGTGGAAGGAAAGAGAAGAAATGGATACACTGTTAGAAGACCTGAAGGAAAAAAATGGGGGATAGATTAGATTACGGATTAACAGAGTTGGAAAGGACCTTGTAGGTCATCTAGTCCAATCCCCTGCTTAAGGAGGAGACCTTACACCATTTCAGACAAGTGGCTGTCCAGGCTCTTTTTCAAAACCTCCAGTGATGGAGCTCCCTCAACTTCTGAAGGCAACTTCTGTTCCACGAGTTAATTGTTCTCACTGTTAGGAAGTTTCTCCTTAGTTGTAGGTTGCTTCTCTCCTTAATTATTTCCCATCCATTGCTTCTTCTCCTGCCTTCAGAATTAGAACCAGAATAGAGTTGGAAAGGACCTTGGAGGTCATCTAGTCCAACCCTCACCCAAGCAGGAGACCCTACATCATTTCTGACAGATGGCCGTCCAGTCTTTCTTGAAAGCCTCCAGCAATGAAGCTCCCACAACTTCCGAAGGCCACTTCTGTTCCATGGGTTGATGGTTCTCACGGTCAGGAAATTTCTCCTCCTTTCTAGGTTGAATGTCTCCTTTATTTGTTTCCACCCATTGCTTCTTGTTCTGCCCTCAGGTGCTTTGGAGAATAGCTTGACTCCCTCTTCTTTGGGGCAGCCCCTGAAATATTGGAAGACTGCTATCATGTCTCCCCTGGTCCTTCTTTTCATTAAACTAGACATACCCAATTCCTGCAACCGTTCTTCATATGTTTTAGCCTCCAGCCTCCTAATCCTCTTCGTTGCTCTTCTCTGCACTCTTTCTAGAGTCTCCACATCTTTTTTACATCGTGGCAACCAAAACGGAATGCAGTATTCAAAGTGTGGCCTTACCAAGACATGATATCCTTGTGCAGTTTGTGTATATAGCCAACATACACAAGAGTGAAAACACCAACTTAAAGCATGTACTCAACAATCATAAGAAGGCTAAGAACAGTTTTCTCTGTTCATCCCAACTATTGGTAACTAGACACAAATTTTACAGAGCTGGTATTATTACAGATTACAATATTTGTGATATGGCAACATCTATTGCAAGCTTTCTTGTACCCTCCAGTAAGCTACTATCTAAACCGTGCATTCCTGAAAGTTGCATTATTTGGTGAATGGAGCGACGGTATTTGCACTATTTTCAAATTTAGCTCCCTACCTTCATTTTCAGGCTTCTGCTTGCCTTTTATAACCTAACACTTTGTCTTCTTTTCCTCCTTTTTTTTTTTTTTTTTTTTGCCTTTCTGTCCCTGAACACAAAACACACATATACACCAACGCCAGAATTGAATGTAGTTGGCAGCCATCCATTTTTCTTCCCCTCCCGTACAACTTCACGATGTCGGCTTAACCAAGGAACGTGTGGCCAACCTAATGGGCTTCGTGTTGCCACCGTGTCCCTGGGCCACCTTGCTTCAAAGTGGTGGATTTGGAGGGTCAGTGGCCCTGCTGTTCTTCTCTGTCCCCCCACCCCCCGCTAATAATTTTGGACAAAAACGGCCACACCGCCCTTGCCCAGCCAGGCTCGTGCTGTATCTTCCCCTCTGGCTCGTGTGAAAATGGAGCCGACTAATTGTTTCATTTGCGCTAAAAGAGACGCCCGGGTAGTAAATCATAGGGATACGCTGTGCTGGCAGCCATGCAGGAGGCCCGCTCCAGATGCAGCTAAGTGCTACCTAGCTAGAGCATTTCAACACCGCCACCGTCTGAGTTCAAGCAACAGGACGGGGAGGGGGAGGCCTGGGAAGGACCCCGTAGGGCAGACAGACCCAGAATAAATGTTGTTTTTGACACTGGCGACTGGAAAGGAGGTTTCGAGCACAGCTCCAAAAGAGATGAAAGAAGGAGAATGTCTTCTGGGGCAGCTGGACCAATGTTTAGCCTTAAGCAGGGACCAGAAGCTTTTGAAGGCTCCCTACTGGAGATGGAGAATTGGGGAGGGACCAATGCCTCCTGTAAGACAGGAAGGGACGTGGTGGATCAGCAGCTAAGATGCTGAGCTTGTCAATCGAAAAGTCAGCAATCCAGCGGTTCGAATCCCTAGCGCTGTGTAATGGGTGAGCTCCCGTTCCTTGTCCCAGCTTCTGCCAACCTAGCAGTTCGAAAGCACGTAAAAAAATGCAAGTAGAAAAATAGGGACCACCTTTGGTGGGAAAGTAACAGTGCTCCGTGCGTCTTTGGCATTGAGTCATGCCGGCCACATGAGCATGGAGACGTCTTCTGACAGCGCTGGCTCTTTGGCTTTGAAACAGGGATGAGCACTGCCCCCTAGAGTCAGGAACGACTAGCACATATGTGCCAGGGGAACCTTTATCTTTAAGACAGGGAAGTGGGATTTTTAGTGCCCTGGTGGGTAGCGGTTCTTGGCCCACAACCGTTGGGCGATTCAGTGTGTGCCCCCAATCAAATGTGTGTATGTGGGGGGGGAGGGTTAATCATTTAATGAGCCATTCAGGGAAGAAGACTCTAATCCAATCATCTTGCAACCCTCACTGATGTGTGAGAATGTGTGCATGACCTTTGGGGAATGAGGAGGAGAGATGCTGCAATCAGACAAGAACCGGGAGCCCCCAAGGCCTGGACAGTCGGAGGAAGAAACATAGGAAGGACCTGCCCCAATGATGAGGTGCTTAAAAGAGGCAACAGGAATTGGTACTTTCAGACTTGCGAGAATCTCTCAGTGTAGCCTTGGAAATAAAGTAGAATTAGCTCAACTAATTCTTGTTTTTCTTGTCTGGTTGACCTGGGAGGGATGACATCAGTGACTTGGGATTGGATGGGTGGGACGAGGTGACTGGGAGGGACTCCAAGCCTGGAAATTTATTTATTTATTTGTTTGTTTATTTAAGGAATTTATACTGCCGCGTATTCGCACGTGGCTACTCAAGGTGGCTTACAGAATGTAAAACCTCATATAGCAATAGCCCTTAGACTTATATACCACTTCAGTGCTTCACAGCCCTCTCTAAGCGGTTTACAGAGTCAGCCTATTGTCCTCCAACTATCTGGGTCCTCATTTTACTGACCTCAGAAGGATGGAAGGCTGAGCTGGTCAGGATTGAACTCCTGCCAGTGGGTAGAGTCAGCCTGCAATACTGATTCTAACCACAAGGAAGGGAAGGAGGGAGGGAGGAAAGGAAGGAAGGAAGGAAGGAAGGAAGGAAGGAAGGAAGGAAGGAAGGAAGGAAGGAAGGAAGGAAGGAAGGAAGGAAGGAAGGAAGGAAGGAAGGAAGGAAGGAAGGAAGGAAGGGCACTTAGACTTATATCCCGCTTCACAGTGCTTTCCAGCCCTCTCTAAGCGGTTTACAGAGTCATCCTCTTGCCCCTAACAATCTGGCTCCTCATTTTACCCACCTCAGAAGGACAGAAGGCTGAGTCAACCTTGAGCCTGGTGAGATTCGATCTGCCAAACTGCTGGCAGCCGGCAGTCAGCAGAAGTAGCCTGCAGTACTGCCCTTTAACTATTGTGCTACCGCGGCTCATTTAAAAAGAATAAAAGTAATAAAAGAAGAGTCATATAATAAATCAGTATAATAACATCACCACCCCGCTCCCCAATCCGGTGACAGCACCTCACACGAGCCATTGAATGGGCTCCATCCCGCTCTGGGTTCCCCAAGCCCGCTAGCAGAACCAGGTCTTCAGTGCCTTCTGGAAGAGTGTTAGACGGGGGGGGGGGCATTCTAATCTCGGGGGGAATGATGTTCCAGAGAGAAGGAGCCACCACGGAGAAGGCCCTTCTTCTGGGTCCCGCCAGGTATATCTCCCTCGGGGATGGGAACCCGCAAATTATCTGAGCAAAGACAGTCCCAGTGTGAAGAGCTTAGGAATTGGAGCAGGGGTGGCAGTTTGGCATCTCCCACTGCCCCCCATACACATTGGATGTACAAGGCCTTTGCTCATCTCTCCCCCCCCGCCCCTCCCCTTTGCTTATTAGGATATCCACAACTGGTTTCTGTCCTTGTGCCTCCCTGTGTTTCTGGAAAGGTAGAATTCTGGCTGCAGGTGGGAAAAATCATGTATTCAGGAACTTCCCCAAGTAAAGTAGACACACCCAGGTAGACAAGGCTGTGTTAAAACATTTGCTCCACCATGCTGGCTTTGAGCAGGGAGGAAGCGTTAGAAATTCAACTCTTCCTTCCAAGGGTGAAACCAGTGGATTCTGACAGGTTCTGGAGAACCGGTAGCGGAAATTTTGAGTAGATCAGAGAACCGGCAAATACCACCTCTGGCTGGCCCCAGGAATGGGGTGGGAATGGGGATTTTGCAATATCCTTCCCCCAGGAGTAGGGAGGGAATGGGGATTTGCAGTATCCTTCCCCCGGAATGGGGAGGAATGGGGATTTTGCAGTATCCTTCCCCCAGGAGTGGGGTGGGAATGGAGATTTTGCAGTATCCTTCTGCCACGTCCACCAAGCCACGCCAGAACCGGTAATAAAAAAAAATGGATTTCACCACCGCTTCCTTCGCTACTTTTGGAAGCTAGTAACTGTTTAGGATCACGGAGCAAAATCTATCCGTGCGGCTGCTGGAAAAGTCAATGCTGACGATGGCACATCATCAGTCATGACTGTTTTAGATCATTCACCACACCGTGTGTGGGTTGTCTCTTGGGAATCTCACGGCTGGGTGAGATGCCGCAATCGGATTCCGGTGGGAACTGAACCTGCAGAGCAAGGAGAGGCGAGTGGAGCAACCTGCCTCCAAGCAGAGAATTCACCACACCATGCAGGTCAGCACTTGACGCTGTAAACGGTCAGATAATGCTCCAAGTTGGCAATTATATAGCTCAGCCATCCGTGACCTGGTGTCCTCGCTCTCCTCCTCCTCCTCCTCAGCCAGTATGCTTATTAGCTGGATGACCAAAGACTCCGATGTTTGCAGAATCCTCTCTGTAAACAAGAGTGCTGCTGGCTTTTATGGTGTGACGTAAGAAAATTTTGGTGGTCCATAGAAAAATTATTTGCATTTTTTATATTGCACTAAATCAGGGGTCCTCAAAATATGGCCCCGGGACAGATACGTGCAATGAATGTTTGCGTTGCTGCAGAGAGTCTCCCCCTTTGGGGTCTTTT
Source organism: Coluber constrictor foxii (assembly GCA_038048745.1). Taxonomy (NCBI): domain Eukaryota; kingdom Metazoa; phylum Chordata; class Lepidosauria; order Squamata; family Colubridae; genus Coluber; species Coluber constrictor. The sequence continues at coordinate 39,251,627 of CM075967.1, forward strand.
TGTGTGGGTCAGAGTGGGGCAAAAATTCTGACTTGGAGTCTGCTTCCTGGTGTGGGGCTTTGGGCGAAGGCTGGAGGGAAGCACCACTGGTGGCGAAGAGCCGGAGGGCCTTGTTCCAATGGGACTGCATCCTGGCCTGGAACTGGCTGACCATCTCATCCCGCTGAGCCTCCAGGCGTCGGTACCTGGCCTTGCACTCCCACAGGTCTTCCCTCTGCTTGGAAAGCCTATGCTCCTAGTCCTCAGTGAAGTGCTTCTGCTGAGCCTCCTTGTCGCTCAGATCCAATTTGAACTGAGCTGTTTTGCCAACTCTTTCTCATAGTGGCTGCTTAGCTCCAACAACTGCTTTCTCTTGGGGCCCTAAGGAGCCTGGGAGGGGAGGCGAGGAGTGGCTGGGAGGGGAGGGTTGAGTAGAGGCCGGCGAGGCTCCCCTCGACGTGAGTGACATTGAGTTGGCCACGCCCACCCAGTCACATGACCACCTAGCCACGCCCACCCATCGGTCATTAGGCATATCGCATTAGTGGTTCGCAGGATTTAAAATTATGAATTTAGTGGTCCCTGAGGTCCAAAAAGTTGGTGACCCCCGATCTACCCTGTTTCCCCTAAAATAAGACATCCCCTGATAATAAGCCCAATCGGGCTTTGAGTGAAAGCCTAAAATAACCCCCCCCGCCCGAAAATAAGCCCTCCCCGAAAATATTTAAACACATGGGCAGCTGGTCCCCGCCATTTTCTCTGGTTTCTTCCACACGCTCCAAAATAATAAGCCCTCCCCGAAAATAAGGCCAAACGCTTATTTCGGGGTTCAAAAAAATATAAGACGGGGTCTTATTTTCGGAGAAACATCAGTAGTTCACGTGAAAAACCAGAGGCAGAAAGGGGGCAAATCCTTTCTCGGGACCATTGAAATGCCTCCAAGGGCAGGCCAACTCTGCCTCTGCTTTCTAAGACAGACAGTGTCCATTTCTGTTTTCTTGCCACTTGTGGAGCTGGGACCGATGGTGCCTGCCCTTCCTTCCCACCTGTGGCCTGTTGCATTCACAGCTAAGGCGACGTTTAATCCCCGGAGGTCCCTGACCACAGGACACACTCAACACTGCCGCAACTGTTGTGTGGGAATATGGGCTGCTCCCCCATGGCTTTCTTTTTCTTCGTGTTCACTGATGCTCTGCATTTTTTTTTCTTTCCCCCAGTTGATGTCTTTGAACCCAGATGCCTCGAGAGATGCCTTCCAGGCCCTTTGGAACATCAGCATTTACCAAAGCATATCTTACGGTCAGTTGGGAGTGACAAAGGGGTCGGGGTGGAAGAAATTATGTGGACAAGAAAAAAAAAATGGAGTCTGCAGAAATAGCATAGATCAGTGATGACATACATGGAAGGCGCATGTATGTGCGTGTGCCGGAGCGCCGAAAATCCAAAAGCCAGGTGGCTGGGGTGTGCATGCCTGGTTTTTTGGCCGTTTTGGGGGCTGTTTTCAGGCCGTTTTCCAGTGCTCCGGCGCTCGCAAAGACCAGCTGGCCAGCGCGCATATGTGGGCTGGAAACCAGAAGAATAGCTGGCAACAGTGTACGTGCCCACAGAGACGGTTCCGTGTGCCACCTCTGGCACAGTGCCAGAGGTTCGCCATCACCGGTATAAATCGTTGGTGTCAAACTCAATTTCATCGAGGGCCGCTTCAGGGCTGTGTTTGATCCCAGGGGGCCAGGGCAGGTGTGGCCAGCTTAACATCACCTGTGATGGGGCGTCTGCGGCAGCCTAAGCACTCTACCAGCGGAAACAGGCTCCCGATCTCCGTTTTCGGCTGGCAGAGAGTTGCAGGAGGCTGTCCCAGCCAAAAACGGAGATCGGGAGCCTATTTTCACGGGCCGAGGCACCATGGGCCTGTCCTTTGCTGTTTCCACAGTGATTCACTTAACAACTGCAGCAAGAAAGATTATAACATGGGGCAAAAAAACCCACTTCACAGATGTCTCACTTAGTGGCAGAAATTCGGGGCTCAGCTGTGGTCGTAAGCCGAGGATCGCCTGTAGCGAAGCTCACCAATATTTTTCTCAGTATCCTTTCCCACTTTCCCACTCTTTCTCTAAGGAATCGACTTATTTTAGCAAGCATCTTATCGGCATCCTCCACTCTTCTGCTCATTTCAAGCTTTGAAGGAGGAGGAGAAAAGGGGGGGAAAAAACCCAGAACTAAACAGACATCCAAGCAGGCAGAAAAAGTCTGAATCAAAGGAACCATAATCTTCTCTCGGCTGCCGCTGGATCTTCTTCTCCTTAGCAATTAACTGCCATGCCACAAAGTGAGAATTAGGATGCCAAGCAGGGAAAGAAGCAGGTGGAGCCAGTGAGTTTTTCTGCATACGTGTTATTTTCAGCAGAGAAGAGAAAATAAGGAAAGGTTTAAGACTCCTGTGATCATTGCAAGGCTTTTCAGCCAAGATTTCTTTCTTTCTTTGCTCCATTTATGTCTTCAAGCCTATTTTGGCTTCCGGCAAAAGAATCCCCTGCTTTCTTGGCAATATATTTCATGCTTTATTCCTAAACTGAGATGGATCTGCCCAGCTCTACCCAGCTGGGCTCATGCCTAATGCAAGACTATCCCAAAGGTACAATTGGGCTTTCTGATTTTTTTTTCTTTTGAAGATGTTTCGCTTCTCATCCGAGAAGCTTCTTCAGCTCTGACCCGATGGTGAGGAATGGAAGGATTGATACTCCTTGCAGACAGCTGGTCATTTGCATCCTTTCTGAGGGTCGTTGAGGCCACTTGGGGTGGGGGGGGGGTTATCTGTGTCCTCAGGGTCACCTGAGTGGTGCAAATGGAGTAATGCAGACTACAAGAACCATATAAGTCTAAGTGCTTATTGCTATTGCTATTCAGAGCCACGTGTGATTCCCAAAGTCGACTTTTGATAGAAAAAGACACCCAGAGGGACAGTGATGGCTGAGAATTGGCAGCACAGTTGCTGCTATTTTGAGCCGGGAAAACACATGAAATTGTAGAAGTCCTAAAATAGCTTAACATGATTTGGTGAAGAAAGGAAGGAAGGAAGGAAGGAAGGAAGGAAGGAAGGAAGGAAGGAAGGAAGGAAGGAAGGAAGGAAGGAACTCTCCTAGCTCCACAAGAAATCAAATTATCCTCTTTTGTGAGTGTGAACTGGCTCACACACACACACACACACACACACCTTTCCCTTGAAAGCATTCATAGCAATAGCACTTAGACTTATATACCGCTTTGTAGTGCTTTATCTCACTCTAAGTGGTTTATAGAGTCAGTGTATTGCCCCCAACAATCTGGGTCCTCATTTCACCCACCTCGGAAGGACAGAAGGTTGAGCTAATCTTGAACCAGTCAGGATCAAACTCCTGGCGCTTGGCAGAATTAGCTTGTAAAAGTGCATTCTAAGCACAGGGAGGGAGGGAGGGAGGGAGGAAGGAAGGAAGGAATAGCAATAGCACTTAGACTTATGAGTCCTTCGGGAGAAGGGCGGCATATAAATACTGCCAATAAATAAATAAATAAATAAATAAATAAATTATATACCACTTCACAGTGCTTTCCAGCCCTTCTCTAAGCGGTTTACAGTCTTTTGCCCCCAACAATTTGGGTCCTCATTTTACCGACCTCAGAAGGATGGAAGGCTGAGTCAACCTTGAGCCGGTCAGGATTGAACTCCAGACTGTAGGCAGAGTTTGCCTGGAATACTTACGAGATCGCCTTCTGCCACTGATAGCCTCCCACTGGCCAGTTCGCTCTCACAGAGCGGGATTCCTCAGGATGCCATCGGACAAATTATGTCAACTGGCGACCCTCAGGGGGAGAGCCTTCTGTGTGGAATGAACTGTCCCCAGAGATACGTAGTATCCTCGACCTCCGTAACTTTTGCCGTGCCCTTAAGACTCTACTATTCCAATAGGCTGGGCTGACGAAAGAAGTGAAATTTTAATTGGGTATTTTAATTTTGGGGCTTTTAAAAAATAGGGCCAAATTATTTAACACGTTTTTAAACTTTTTTAAATTTATGGTATATGGTGTTTTTATTCTGGCTGTACACCGCCCTGACTCCTGCGGGAGAAGGGCGGTATAAACATTTAATTAAATTAAAAAAAATAATAAATTTTATTAAATTAAATAAATTAAATAAAATTTAATTAAATAAATAATTTAATTTAATTTAATTTAATTTAATTAAATAAATGCTGCACTTTAAGCACAGCGTCACCAGGACTGTTCACATGCAGACCACACAGCAAAGTCTACACTCTCCATACTAAAAAGTCAGCGGAAATTTTGCGGGCCATGGCAACGGCATCTTGGCTTTTTTGACCCTACCCCGTAGAGACCCCACCCCACCTACCCGAGACCCCAGAAGCCCTCCCATCCAGGCCAGCCTTAACCGTGCAACAGATGGAACAACACACCACTACTTCTTCTGCTAACCACTTCAAATCTTGCTGATTTTTCTAAATAATCTAAAATTTTCGAGCGAGAGCCAACCCATTTCTAGAATCTGCAGTAAAAGGCGAAGAAACGCGTCTCTCTCTGTGAATCATTTGCAAAAGCTAATCTGGCTGACGGTTAAATCTTGGCTATCACACTTGTCAACCGCCGTCTTCCTGCGCAGCTGAGGGCAGCAGCCCTGCACACATATGTCTGTCTTCTGGTTTTCTTTTCTTTTTTCCTTGGTCCTTCTTCCCTGCCTCTCAGCGTCTGCTATCTGAAGTGGCAGTCTCATTATTTCTAATTGCCAAGCCTGGCCCGAGTTCACGGAATCGCAGGCCTGAAGGAAGAACTCAGCAAGGCCAGCT
>CM075967.1:39261440-39306440 GCA_038048745.1 Coluber constrictor foxii
CGAGTGCTGCCAGGAGAAGGAAGCAAGGGAAGGATTGAGAGGAAGAGGACTTGGACCTATTCCTGCCCCAGATAATCATAATCATAAGTTTATTTGTCAAACATGTATAAGTTAATAGGTAAAAGTATAAACATAATTGGAATGCATGAAAAGAGTAAGTAAAAAGGAATATTAGGACAGGGACGGTGGGCACGCTGGTGCACTTATGCACGCCCCTTACAGACCCCTTAGGAATGGGGTGAGGTCAACAGTAGACAGTCTTAAGGTTAAAGTTTGGGGAGTTTGGGGAAGAAACTACAGAGTCAGGTAGTGCATTCCAGGCATTGACCCCTCTGTTACTGAAGTCATATTTTCTGCAATTGAGTTTGGAGTGGTTTACCTTGAGTTTGTATCTATTATTTGCTCGCGTATTGTTGTGGTTGAAGCTGAAGTAGTCATTGACAGGAAGGACATTGTGGCAGATAATTTTATATACTACGCATAGGTCAGACTGAAGTCGGCGTACTTCTAAATTAGGATCAACTAAGTTGATCCTAACTGCTAGGATTTGAATAGGGAGCTTTGCCAGGAACTCAGGCAGAACCCCTGTGTCATCACCAATGCCGCCTGTCCCTTGTGGGGGGAGCTTAATCCCCAGCACCACCATGTAGCTTGCAGGGTTTAGATCTCCCCCAAATGTTTGTTTGGAATCTCCAGGTTCTTCTCATTTCAATCTCACTTAAAAGCATACGTTATCTAGCTCAGGGATGTCAAATTTGATTTCATTGATTGCCACATCAGGGTTGTGTTTGACCTCAGGGGGTGGGGGTGGCCAGGGTGTGTGTGGCCAGCTCAACATCCCTTGCGTCGGGGGCACCTGTGGTGGCCAAGTGCTAAGACAGGACTTCACTTAGGCCCTCCCTCCCTCTCATTATAACCTTCCTTCCTTCCTTCCTTCCTTCCTTCCTTCCTTCCTTCCTTCCTTCCTTCCTTCCTTCCTTCCTTCCTCTCCCTCTTCTTCTTTTTCCTTCCCTCTTCCTTCTCCTTTCTTCTTCCTTCCCCTCTTTCCTTATTTTTCCTTCCTTCCTATCTTTCCTTCTTTTTCTTTGTCTTTCCTCTTTCCCTTTCCTGTTCTTTCTTGCGTGCTCAAATGCAAAAGGGGAAACATTTCTCCTTTTGTTTTTAATTTGTTTGGCTAGTCCTCTTGCCAGTGAAAACGGAGCTCGGGGGGGGGGGCCACGCGCGACTCCCCCGGGCCCCGTTTTTGGCTGCAACAGCCTCCTGCAGCCCTCTGCCAGCAAAAAGGAGCTTGGGGGCCTGAGTTCTGTTTTCACTGGCAGAAGGCTGCAGGAGACCATTGCAGCCAGAAACAGGGCCTGGGAGGGCCACGCATGGTCCTCCCAAGCTCCATTTTCACTGGCAGAGGGCTAACAAAATAGTTATTTGCTGTTTCCAGGGCAGCCCCAAGGGCCAGATCAGGCCTTCGGGGCCTTGAGTTTGACACCCCTGGTCTAGCTTCTGTGCCAGGCAGATTGACAGGCCACCTAGGCATTGGGAATTTGACCACACTTATGGAGACATGTTCTGAGTAAAACAGGAGTGCAGATGAACAGGAAGCATCAAACGCTGAAGCTTCCAGTCCCTCTCCATCAGCGTCACATGCTAAGCACTGATTCCCCCCGAGCTACATCAGTTCTCTTTCCCCTCAATCTGTCTTCTTCCCTTCCACATACTGATGCTCTAATGGCTAAAACCAGGCCTACTATCTGCCTATCTGGAAATCACGATACGCAGCCTTCAGAGCTATCTGGGAGTGTGTCCTAGAGAAACAATTGCTTCGTGTCCCATGTTTTAAGCGCCACTCGGAGGCAGCGAGCAGGAAACGGCTGTAGCTGACTGTAACTTATTCCAGTGAAAACCCCACTAACAATAATGTCCAATCATAACCCCATTAAGAGATATGTTCTTGAAGAATGACGAATGGTTGCAGGAATTGGGTATGTTTTGTTGTTAGTTGCAAAGTCGTGTCCGACCCATCGCGACCCCATGGACAACATTCCTCCAGGCCTTCCTGTCCTCTACCATGCCCCAGAGTCCATTTAAGCTCACGCTGACTGCTTCAGTGACTCCATCCAACCACCTCGTTCTCTGTCATCCCCTTCTTCTTTTGCCCTCCATCATTCCCAGCATTAGGCTCTTCTCCAGTGTCTAGTTTAATGAAAAGGAGGACTAGAAGTGACACAGTAGCAGTGTTCCGATATCTCAGGGGCTGCCCCAAAGAATAGGGAGTGAAGCTATTCTGCAAAGCACCAGAGGGCAGGACAAGAAGCAATGGGTGGAAACCCATCAAGGAGAGAAGCAACTTAGAACTAAGGAGAAATTTCCTGATAGTTAGAACAATTAATCAGTGGAACAACTTGCCGCCAGAAGTTGTAAAAGCCTCAACACTGGAAATTTTTAAGAAGATGTTGGATAACCATTTGTCTGAAGCGGTGTAGGGTTTCCTGCCTAAGCAGTGAGTTGGACTATTCTATTCTACTCTACTCTACTAATTATTTTCTATTCTATTCTATTCTATTCTATTCTATTCTATTCTATTCTATTCTATTCTATTCTATTCTATTCTATTCTATTCTATTCTATTCTACATTCCATTCCATTCCATTCCATTCCATTCCATTCCATTCCATTCTGTCTCTAGAACTTTGTGGTGCTCCATCACTGGAGGCTTTTTAAGAAGATACTGGATAACTATGTGTCTGAAATGATATAGGCTTTCCTGCTTGGGCAGGGGTTGGGCTAGAAGGCCCCCAAGGTCCCTTCCAGCTCTATTATTCTGTATTCTATTATTCCAACTTATTCCAGTGAAAAGCCCACTTGTTGTGGCCCCAGACATTGAGGAGGTTGGGGAGGAACTTGGGCCAGTCCTGGGGGCTGGGGAAAGCTCAGACGAGGGCTCTGCGTCATAGGCAGAGAGGGAGATAGATAGCAGTGAGGCCAACGAGTGCCACACATTGGCAGTTGTGAAGCATACTTTGAGTGACAGCCACAGCAGAGGGGTGAAAGAGCCACATGCTGACCCCTGATGTAGAATGATGTACATTGGTTTTTTTAATCACATTTCCCTTCCGTTATCCCGAGAAGAAACAATTCCGGTGTGCATTCTGTTTGAAAGTCAGTTAATTCCTGTAAACAAGTTTATACTTTTTTCCAGATTTTTTTTGATTCTGGGCATAACCATCGTGAATGAAAGAAGGTACCCTGTTTTTCTCTTGAAGACCCAACGAACATGGGCCTCCTGGGCTTCCACGAGACTTCTCCATCCTGGCGAGGACCGTGTGGGCGCCAGTATCCAGGCCCAGGTTCCTCCAACAGATGGGAAAGTAGACTAAAGACACGGAGATGCTTTAATGGCTTTCTCAGTGCAGGAAGAGATGTTCTTCCCATTTCCTCCTTCGATTTCAGGAAAGTGCAATTTCACCGCAAGAGCTACGAGAAGGGTGGGCATGTTTACCGGATTTGGGTTTTTTTGGCTCTCATTCTCCATAGGGTCATCATTCTTGTAGAGGGGTGAAGAGCACGAGCAATAAACATTCGGAAAGCAACAGCTTTGGCCAGCTGGAGAAAGTATTACTTGAGCTCTTCAATCAGCGCAGCCCAGAAGCATCCCGAAAAAAGCCTTGGATAAATTTGCAAGAGGATTTGGGAGCAAGTTTAGAATATTTACCCACTGTATCCAACCTGCAAAGTCCAGGCTTCTCACTCCCCAGGGTTAAATTACAGAGGAGAAAGCTGGCGAGCTTTCAGACTGGTGACTCGTGTCTTTGTAAGAGTGATGCTAGAGGAGAGGGAGGCTGGTACCCAAAATGGACCACCAATAGCACAAATCAAAACAATACAGGTAGCTTGAAGGGCAGCGAATCGGAATGGAATGGAATGAGAATTAGAATTAGAATTAATTGGAATGGAATGGAATGGAATGGAATGGAATGGAATAGAATAGAATAGAATAGAATAGAATAGAATAGAATAGAATAGAATAGAATAGAATAGAATAGAATAGAATAGAATAGAATAGAATAGAATAGAATAGACAAGAGTTGGAAGGGACCTTGGAGGTCTTCTAGTCCAACCCCCTGCTTAGGCAAGAAACCCTACACCACTTCAGACAAACGGTTATCCAACATCTTAAAAACTTCCAGTGTTGGAGCATTCACAACTTCTGGAGGCAAGTTGTTCCACTGATTAATTGTTCTCATGTCCTGGAAGTTTCTCCTTAGTTCTAAATTGCTTCTCTCCTGGATTAGTTTTCATCCGTTGCTCCTTGTCCTGCCTTCAGGTGCTTTGAAGAATAGCTTGACTCCTTCTTCTTTGAGGCAGCCCCTGAGATGTTGGAAGACTGCTATCATGTCTCCCCTGGTTCTTCTCTTCATTAAACTGGACATGCCCAGTTCCTGCAACCGTTCTTAGTATGTTTTAGCCTCCAGTTCCCTCATCATCTTTGTTGCTCTTCTCTGCACTCTTTCTAGAGTCTCAGCCTCTTTTTTACATCGTGGCAACCAAAACTGAATGCAGTATTCCTAGTGTGTCCTTACCAAGACATTATATTTATTTTATTATTATTATTTTTTAATTAATCATATTTCTATGCCGCCCACTCTCCAAGGACTCTGGGCTGGTTACAACAATCGACAGTATACTAAATAGCATATTGCCCCCAATAATCTGGGTCCTCATTTTACCCACCTCGGAAGGATGGAAGGCTGTTTCAACGGTGAGATTTGATCTGCTGAACTAGTAGTCAGCTGAAGTAGCTGCAATACTGCACTCTAACCACTGCGCCACCTGAGCTCTTATAAAGTGGTATTAACACGTCACATGATCTTGAATCTATCCCTCTGTTTATGCAGCCCAGAACTGTGTTTCTATATGGATAAGGAATATTTTTCAGTAGCATACTTTGGGCCAGGAGCCCCCACACTTGGCAGTTTTAAGACTTGTGGACTTCAACTCCCAGAATTCTCCAGCCAGCTGGCTGGAGAATTCTGGGAATTGAAGTCCACAAGTCTTAAAGCTGTCAAATTTGAAGACCTCTCCTTTAAGGGTTTTCTGAGCTTTTTCTTCTATTAGTTTTTACTAAAACACTTCTAAAAAAATTAGCTAATGAAAAGCAAAAGAATGCAGGCTAGGCTTAGAGAGGATCGAACAAAGCGTAAAAAAAACGTAATATCTAAGAATGGAATGTGGTACTTAAGCACTAATTGTTGTCATGAAAACAGGGATGTTGTACCTGCTCGTTTTCTTCCATACAAGACTGAAAAACATGGTTGATCAGGCTGGGTTTGGATATTGTAATTTCCTGCAAAATTAAATCTCAGCCTTTCCAAATCTGGTGCCTTCCAAATGCGTTGGCTTTTCAGCTCCTGGCCATTACTGTGAGCCTCTATGGAAGCTGGTTTCTGACATTTGTGAAAAGGAAACTGGAAATACATGGAGCACAAACTCCATGTAAGAGCCTTGGTGGCGTAGCAGCTTAAAGTGGTGTTAAGTGACACCAGCTGCCTGCAATTACTGCAAGTTCGAATCTCACCAGGCTCAAGGTTGACCCCATCCTTCTGAGGTAGGTAAAATGAGGACCCGGATTGTGGGGGCAATAAGCTGACTTTGTATAACAAAGAACACCGCTTAGGGGGGGCCCGAAAGTCCTACTAAGCAGGTATATACAAAAGTATGAAGGCTATTGCTTAAATGCATTGTAAGTCGCCCTGAGTGTCCAGAGAAGGGCGGCATATAAATTAAATTTTTAAAAAAAATCTTTCTAGTGTGCCAAATTCTCCTCCTCCTCCTTCTCCTTCCTTCCTTCTTTCCACCCTCCCTCCCTCCTTTCTTCCTTTTTCCCACACCTATCTCCTTCCTTCCTTCCTCCCTCCCTCCCTCCCTCCTTTCTCCCTCCCACCCTCCTTTCTCTTTCTTTCTCTCTTTCTTTCTCTTTTTCTTTCTCTCTTTTTCTTTCTCTTTCTTTCTTTCTTTCTCTTTCTTTCTTTCTTTCTTTCTTTCTTTCTTTCTTTCTTTCTTTCTTTCTTTCTTTCTTTCTTTCTTTCTCAACAACAAAACAAAACAAAACCCTGCCTTGTGCCTGACCTGGTATTTTACAAAAATATCTTGAGCGTCGTATTTTTAGAAAAATCAAGCGTGCCTTCTTTCTCTGCCTTCTGGTCTATGAGTTTTTCACCAACCATTGTGTGGGAATGCTCATAACATGCTCTCAAAATACCAAATGTGTTCAATGACCCCGAACGGCTTGGGATTCCTACACTAAACTATAATGTGGTTTCGACTCAGAACATTGTGTATTGGCTAATTGGAGCTTAGTCAGTGCATTATTGTTAAACGAACCATGAGTCAGGGACTGGCACCACATTTCCCCTTTGGAAGAGGGCATCTGGGTCCCCTCCTCCATGAGTTGTTTTCTTTTCTCGTTTGAGAATGTCCTCATTGCTGTGCGAGTGTCAGATCTTACGCGATTTTTCATGCTAGATGAAATCTTTTGAGTTTGGCATCCTGGCGAGTAGTCCGTTGAGTTCTTGGGTGACGTTGGCGAAATCTAATGAGGCAATAATCCCAGGAAAGATTAAATCAGGGGTTTCCAACCTTGGCAACTTTAAGACTTGTGGACTTCAACTCCCAGAATTCCCCAGCCAGCGTGGCTGACTGGGGAATTCTGGGAATTGAAGGCCACAAGTCTTAACGTCGTCACAGTTGGACGCCCCAGGATTAAAGCATACATATATTTCTGAGTGGAAGGCTATTGGGTGGAATCATGCATGAGCCTTGATGATTCAGTGGTTAGTGCGCAGTACTGCAGGCGACTTCTGCTGTCTGCTGGCTGTCTGCAATTTGGCAGTTCGAATCTCCCCTCGGAAGGATGGAAGGCTGAGTCAAGGTTGACATAGCCTTCCGTCCTTCCGAGGTTGGTAAAATGAGGACCCAGATTGTTGGGGGCAAGAGGCTGACTCTGTAAATCGCTTAGATAAGCCTGTAAAGCACTATGAAGTGGTATATAAGAGCTATTGCTGTCTTCCTTCCTTCCTTCCTTCCTTCCTTCCTTCCTTCCTTCCTTCCTTCCTTCCTTCCTTCCTTCCTTCCTTCCTTCCTTCCTTTCTTCCCTCCATCCCTCCCTCCCAGTGATTAGAGTGCTGCATTGCAGGCTAACTCTGCCGACTGCCAGCAGTTCGATTCTGATTGGCTCAAAGTCGACTCAGCCCTTCTGAGGTCAGTAAAATGAAGACCCAGATTGTTGGAGGCAATACACAGACTTGGTAAACTGCTTAGAGAGGGGTGTAAACCACTGTGAAAAGGTATATAAGTCTAAAGGCTATTGCTATTTTCCTTCCTTCCTTCCTTCCTTCCTTCCTTCCTTCCTTCCTTCCTTCCTTCCTTCCTTCCTCCCTCCCTCCCTCCCTCCCTCCCTCCCTCCCTCCCTCCCTTGAATTGAAGCCCCGTCTCCTTTACATGCCATAACAATCTGTGTCATCAGCAGAAAGCTAAGATGGTCTCGGCATGGTTTCCCCTCGATGCACAAACCATCATTTTCTAGGTCGGCTTGTCTCCTGCAATGCATGCGCCAACTTTATTTGCAACGTTTTATTTATCCTTGGCACTGGATAAACGGTGACCCTCTATTTGTCATTGAGGCGTTTTCGAAAGTTTTTTCTTTTCTAATATATTTCAACATTTATTACTGTTACGTCCTATTCCACAATTAACTGTACAAGCTTATTTTATTATGGCACGGAGATTCATGGAAGCTCAGCGGGGACGGATGTGTTGTGAATAAATAATAATAAGGGATGCTTCTCACCATCTTAACTCCTCCACCGTTTCCCCGGTTCTCCCACTCCGTCTCCTTCACCTTTTGGGGCAGAAAAAGGCTCTGGGACTCCCAGTCTCCCCCACACCCTCCATTTTCCTTCCAAATCCCCAGAGGCTCTTTACTGCTGCTACGCCACGCCCTGTTGAGCATCTGCAAAATTTCATAGGATGGGACCCAGCCAGGCATCGGGTAATTGTGAGGTGAGGATAGAAAATGGACAGGGGAACCTGTTGCCCTTCTCTTGACTGGAGCTCCTTCCTTCCTTCCTTCCTTCCTTCCTTCCTTCCTTCCTTCCTTCCTTCCTTCCTTCCTTCCTTCCTTCCTTCCTTCCTTCCTTCCTTCCTTCCTTCTCCCTGTTCTGCCACTGTCCCTCTCTTCTCTATCTTCTTCCTGCTCCCTCCCTCCCTCTCCCACCCTTTCCCTTTCCCATCCCCCTCCTCCCTCTCCCTTTCTCCTCCTCCTCCCTGTCCTTCCACTCTCCCTCCCTCCCCCTCCCCTCCTCTTCCGGCTCCCTCTCTCCCCTACCCTTTCCCCTCCTCCGCCCTCCCTCTCCCGCTCTTCCCATCCTCTTCCTCCTCCTCTCCTCCCGTTATCCCTCTCTCCCCTATCTCCTCCCCTCCTCTTCCTGCTCCCTTCCTCTACCCTCCCTCTCCCTCTTTCTTCTACCCTTTTCCTCCCCATCCCCTCCCCTCCTCTTCCTGCTTCCTCTCTCCCCTACCTTTTCCCTCCTCCCCTACTTCCTCTCCCTTTTTCCTCCTCCCTCTCCTCTCACTGTCTCTCCCTCCCCTATCCCCTCCCCTCCTCTTCCTACTCCCCCTCTTCCCTACCTTTCCCCTCTTTCTCCACCCTCCCTCTCCCGCTCTTCCCATCCTTCTTCTCCTCCTCCCAATATCCCTCTCTCTCCCATCCTCTACCCTGCTTTTCCTGCTCGCCTCCTCCCTCTCCCTTTCTCCTCCTCCTCCCGGTCCTCCCACTGTCCCTCCCTCCCTCCCCATCCCCTCCCCTCCTCTTCCTGCGTCCTCTCTCCCCTACTTCCCCTCCTCTTCCACCCTCCCTCTCCCGCTCTTCCCATCTTCCTCCTCCCATTATCCCTCTCTCCCCATCCCCTCCTCTTCCTGCTCCCTCTCTCCCCTCCCTCTTCCCCTCCTCCTCCTCCCTCTCCATTTGGAAAAATTGTTCAACAGAACACAAAGCAAGCCGCAAACGGCTTGCAAAGCAAAGCAGAGGTTTGGGCCGAAGATCCCCTTTCTCTCTGATAATCGGGCCGGGGGAGCGTCGAAGTCACCTGGAGAGGCCCGCCAGGTGATCAGCGTCTCCAGCCAAAGGGAAGGGATGGAGAAAACAGACTGTCAGGCTCCAGAAATTGGGTGGAAATCTCCCCTAAGAGGTCTTTATCTGCGGCTGCTTCCCTGCGCCTCCCTGTGACATCCCGGGGCTTAAAAAAGCTAAGCTGATTAAGTTTCGGATTAGCTCCAGCTTGAGATGACACCTTGCGAAGAAGAGTTTTGCAGAGTTTTTTCGGGCGTTTGCGGAGCAAGGCAGCCCCTCCCCACCCATCTCTCTTTGGAGTCTCCTCCCCTCCCGTAGCTAAGACGCTAGAGCACCTTGGCATCACCTCCTCACATTCATTTCCCCAGCCCAGTTGCTCCAAGGGGCATCTTGGCCTCTTCCACACGGTGCCCAGCGAGAAGCCAAAGCAGCAAGAGAAGATGCTGGCAGCTGTGTTTGTCCCATCCCACTGGCAGCTGGACATACCTCTAAATCAAACCTCCTGGCACCCTGGGAAGCTATGAAATTGCTACCTCGGCTCATTCTGCAAAGCACTTAAAGTCAGTGGACCAAAGATCTGGGCCAACAATGAATGCCCGTGACCCTTTGCAGCCCCAATCTTCACACGACTAGCCGTGGCCTTGAATGAGAGACCTCCTAGTCATCCAGGTCATGGTTGTCCCAAAGAGGCAACTGGACTTTCTGGTTTTTTTCTTTGAAGACGTTTCGCTTCTCATCCCAGAAGCTTCTTCAGCTCTGACTGGATGGTGGGGAATGGAAGGATTGACACTCCTTGCAGACAGCTGGTCATTTGCATCCTTTTAGAAGGTCCTTGAGGCCACTTGGAGGTTTATCTGTGTCCTCAGGGTCACCTGAGTGGTGCAAATGGGTGTGGAGCTCCTTGGAACTGTTGAAAGGACTCTATTGTAGACTGGAGATAGATAATGTCATATCCCCTCCCTCTGTTGAGAGAGGGCCGTTCAGTTTGGACCTAGATGGCTTCTTTGATCCCTCTTTCAATCCAGCAGTCCTCTCTGTCCAAAATATGGACTTTGTTGTCTTCCAAAGAGTTGCCTGTGTCTTTTAAGTGCAGATGGACTGTTGAAACTAGTCCTGATGGCTTTGTTCTCCTATGTTGGGCCATGCGTTTGTGAAGTGGTTGTTTTGTTTCTCCAATGTACAGATCTGCACAAGGCTCACTGCATTGTACTGCATATACCACGTCAATCAGTTCCTGTCTGGGTGTTTTATCCTTGGAGTGGACAAGCTTCTGCTCGCCCACCCCAAGGATAAAACTAAGGCATTGTGTTAGAGACACAGAAAAATCTCCAGGTGGCCTCAATGACCCTCTAAAAGGATGCAAATGACCAGCTGTCTGCAAGGAGTATAAATCCTTCCATTGTCCACCATCCAGCCAGAACTGAAGAAGCTTCTTGGATGAGAAGCGAAACTCCTTCAAAGAAAAGCCAGAAAGTCCAGTCACTTTTTGGGAAAAAAAAGAAAAAGAAAAACACTTTTGGGGCTCCTAGCTTGATCTTTCCTTCGTCAGTGTGGGAGCAGCACCTTCACTTCCTTTGGCTTGCTATGACGAGAAAGGTCTCGGTTTGTGATTTCTCATGTCTGGGCTCCGCAGGAGTTATATAAGCTGCCCTGGATAAATGTGGTTGGTGCAAAAATGGAATAAACAGCTTCCTGAAGAGCAAATTGCACCTGTAATGGGGGAAGTTGGTTACGCTTCATGTTACGTATCAGTGCATAAATAACATCTGCTGTTCTCATCGACGTTTCTTTGACTCCACAGCGAGGCGTTTGCGAGAGGAGGGCATACTCTGGCTTGGGGGTCTCCAACTTCAGCAACTTTTAGCTTAGTGGACTTCAACTCCCAGGGAGTTGAAGTCCTTCAGCTTTGCTGGTTGGGGATTCTGGGAGATGAAATCCTCCAGCTTTGCTGGCTGGGGGGATTGTGGGAGTTGAAGTCCTCCAGCTTTGCTGGCTGGGGGAATTCTGGGAGTTGAAGTCCTCCAGCTTTGCTGGCTGGGGGATTCTGGGAGTGGAAATCCTCCAGTTTTGCTGGCTGGGGAATTCTGGGAGTTGAAATCCTCCAGTTTTGCTGGTTGGGGGATTCTGGGAGATGAAATCCTCCAGCTTTGCTGGCTGGGGGGATTCTGGGAGTTGAAGTCCTCCAGCTTTGCTGGCTGGGGGAATTCTGGGAGTTGAAGTCCTCCAGCTTTGCTGGCTGGGGATTCTGGGAGTGGAAATCCTCCAGTTTTGCTGGCTGGGGAATTCTGGGAGTTGAAGTCCTCCAGCTTTGCTGGTTGGGGGATTCTGGGAGATGAAATCCTCCAGTTTTTCTGGTTGGGGGATTCTGGGAGTGGAAATCCTCCAGTTTTCCTGGCTGGGGAATTCTGGGAGTTGAAATCCTCCAGTTTTGCTGGCTGGAGGAGTCTGGGAGTTGAAATCCGCCAGGCTTAAAGTCGCCAAGGTGGAATGGAGACCCTTGCTCTGGCCCGTGGCTTGCCACTTAAGCAGTGTCATTTTTAGCCACTCTATGCATTACACCTTTTAAAGGAAGAAACATGACAGAGGGAAGGAAGCTTTTCAGCACCGCGGGATGAATGAAGGGATGGCTTACCTGTCATATTTCTTTGCTTTTGCCCAGCTGGTATCACAATTGCTTTCATGCTTCATTATGAAAGCAGAGTTTAAACGGGCCCTGGGGAAGCGGTGGAGACGCCGTTCCTTGGCAGAACGTGGGCCCGATGCAAAAAGCCCGGGTCTCTTCCATAACTGTTTCAAAAACCCACCTTTTCCTAGGGCTGGGAGAAACTTCCTTCTAGGACAGTGGTGGTGAACCTTTTACTCACCGAGTGCCAAACAGGTGTGCACTTTGTGCATGTGATTGCCATCCGTGCTAAAGTGCAGCTCCCCACCTGCGCTGCACGCACAATCACCCCATCTACACAAGCACACAGGTTTCACACAGCTCCGTGTGTTACGCTTGCAATCACACCTTCTGTACATGCATGTGGTTTTTGCATGCGCAATGCACATGTGCACATGCCATCTGTGCATGCATGCACTGCACGCAAGTACTCTTACACGCATGCACAAATGCGTGTGCATGCACAGGAGAGTTCCAAAGACTGGTTGGGTCCCCTGAATTGCACGCATGCACACCGGAGGCCCGAGGCCCGACCTCCAGCTCCAGGGTGATGGGATTAAGACACGGTCCTTCAGGACATAATAGGACCATTTAGCAGAAGACACAGAGTCCCCACTGCACGGCAATCTCCTAAGGACGTTGCACCACTCTGCAAACTTCAATCAAACCGGGAGCTCAGACAAACATGGCCCCACACGAATCTGACAACAGCCAATAGAATACATGTTCTTGCACAGGAATAGGAAGCTCAAGTTCAAAGCCCGAGAGACAGTCTAAAAAACCCCTCACTCTCCACTCCAGGTGGTCAGCTACCCAGGACCTCAAACCACCATGTGGTTCTGCTCCATCATTAAACCATCTTTCCCATCAGCCTCCGTGTTTCCAGTTTCTTTTCTCCCAGCTTGGAACTGAACCAGGTGGATATTTCTTCCCACACTTGGGAAGAGTAACTCTGAGTATGGCAAGGAATATTTACCCCCAAACTGCTAGTAAACCCAGAAATCCAATCAGAAGTTGTCCTCTTGTCCCTTTTTGGTCTACTGATCTCAACCCTTTTTTTCTCTTCCTATCAGACACTGGTCTTTGGTGCCCGGAGCTGAAGGACATCACCCAAGCCTTCTACAATTTCGGAGCCTGTGCTTCTACTTTGTTCCCCGCTGGACTTGTTCAGTATGAATTCATATCGGAAATCTTAGAGTGAGTTGAAATTTATCTCCGCACTGCACGCTTCTCATTTTGTCCCTCTCTACTTGATGTGTTAAGAATATCTTGTTGCAACAGAGAGGCTCTTTGTGTATACGGGGGTGAGAGGGGGTGAGATATCAGAACTGAGAGAATATACAAACTGAGGCCATGTTGAATAGAATAAAAGAGCAGGGGTGAAATCCAGAAGATTCTGAGAAGTTCTGGAGAACCGGTAGCGGAATTTTTGAGTAGTTCGGAGAACCGGCAAATACCACCTCTGGCTGGCTCTGGGGATGGAATGGGGATTTTGCAATATCGTTTCCCCAGGAGTGGGGAGGGAATGGGGATTTTTTTTTTTTTTTTTTTTTTTTTTTTAATTTGATTTATATGCCGCCCTTCTCCGGAGACTCAGGGCGGCTTACAATGTGTTAAGCAATAGCCTTCATACTTTTGTATATTTATACAAAGTCAGCTTATTGCCCCCACAAACTGGGTCCTCAATTTACCCACCTTAGAAAGGATGGAAGGCTGAGTCGACCTTGAGCCTGCCTGGGATTGAACTCAGAGAAATTAGAGGCAGCTGGTGTTAATTGCTGCCTTTAGTAGGAGGCATTAGCCCTCTACGCTACACAGGCTCTGTGTAGGATTTTGCAATATCCTTCCCCCAGGAGTGGGGAGGGAATGGGGATTTTGCAATATCCTCCCCCCTGGAGTGGGAAGGGAATGGAGATTTTACAGTATTCTTCCCCTGCCACGCCCAACAAGCCACACCCACAGAACCGGTAGTAAAAAAATTTGAATTTCATCACTGGATAGGACCAAGGTCTCAACCAATCCAGTGACTGATGGGATGCAAGTCTAGGCAAGGAACGGAGACTGCGTATCTTTCAAGCACACAAATGTATATAGTAGGAGAATAAATTACTGGTTAGGTAGGATAAAAACAAGTGGGGGGGGGCATCCATTGCCGCCTATTCAGCCTGCCTAGTTCTACTTCCATTAACTTTATTTCCGCGTAGAGATTGCGAGTCTCGAATCGTGTGTCGTTTTCTTTCAGGAGCCATTGCGCTGCAGCTTCATAGATTTGTGTTGTTTGTTTGTTTTTTGGTGGGATGCCCTCAAACCGTGAAATCGGGAATGTTCCAGACAAGATTTTTTTTGGGGGGCCCTTGGGAATAGCATCAACGGATTCTTCCTTCGGAGCTTGCTCATGTACTGCTCGGCCCAATTCTGAAACCTTCTAGGGGTGATATAAAGAAAGCATCTACGCCATCTTAGTTAGATCCCTTTTTGTTCTTAATTGTTAAGGGCTTGAAGCCAGAGGAGCCGTCCATTTGCTATCTCTGGAAATGGGAAAAAGGTGGAATTTGAAGGCTGAAATTTGGAAATGTTCTCCTTGCACATCTTCATTTTGTGCCTTTTGCTTCTGGTGAAATGCATTCCACGGGGTTTTTTTTTGCAGAACCGGCAAACTCTAGCCTGCTTTGACTAGAGGCCAAAACAGAACAGTAAATATTGGTGTGCACGTAATGGAGAACGGTGCTAGAAGGAAAACCGTTTTCGGGTCTCTTTAAAGCTTCTTTCTGTTCTTATTGTACGGGCTTTTAAGAGCAACAAGTCATTCGTTCCTTTTTGTTCAGCTGAAGAGTTTTATTGACTCCGGTTTTAGTCTCAAATCCTGATGGAAGAATGCACATAAAGGAACCTTTCAAATACAGCGTAAAGTTGCTAAAATACCGTCTTTCCCCGAAAATAAGACCCTGTTTTATATTGTTTTGAGCCCCGAAATAAGTGCTTGGCCATATTTTCGGGGAGGTTTTATTACTTTGGGGCGCATGGAGGAAACCAGAAAAAATGGTGAGGACTGGCTGCGCATGCGTTTAAATATTTTTGGGGAGGGCTTATTTTCACGGGACTTATTTTAGTATATGTGCTCAAAAGCCTGATTGGGCTTATTATGAGGGGATGTCTTATTTTAGGGGAAACAGGGTAGATCAGGCGTCAGTGGAGCTCAGGGACCACTAAATTCATAATTTTAAATCCCGCAGACCACTAATACGATCTGCCTAATGACCAATGGGTGGGCGTGGCTAGGTGGTCATGTGACTGGGTGGGTGTGGCCAACTCAATGTCACTCATGTCGAGGGGTGCCTCACCGGCCTCTACTCGCCCCTCCCCTCCCAGCCACTCCTCGCCTCGCTATATAAAGAAGAGTTGCAGGAATTGAGTATGGCCAATCTAGAGAAAGGAAGGACTAGGGGGCGACATTATAGCAGTGTTCCAATATTTGAGGGGCTGCCACAAAGAAGAGGGGTGGGGGTGTCAGTTTATTTTCCAAAGCTCCATTGGCGCTGAATTCATTTTAAAAAATCATTTTATCTTGCGTTCATTTTTTTCAGCTCTTCCATTCTGTGATGATGATAATAGAAGGTCTGGGGCCTGTGCTGTGATTCCTGGGTATAGTTTATACGTGTAGATAATGGTTTACAGCAAAGCTTTTAAAATGAAAAGCGGCAGCCGAGGCTAGGAAAAAAAAGCCTCTTTTAAATTCATGGAGTTCACTGTGAGCAGAATGCATTATGCAAAGATTATTTTATTAGTTGACTGTGAAGACTTATACTGAGCCAAATTGGCAATAATCTAGGTGAGCTACTTAAGCCTTAGCTGTTGCAGTATCTAGGTCAGCCATTGAAAGGAAGAAAAGAATGTTCTCGATGTCTTGATAGATTCCACTTATTGGGGAATATATGCATTTTTAACACGCAGCAATCAGTTCGGAGACACATTGACAATCCTTTTTTAAGATTAGCTCCAGAGGGGGCACCAATAAGACGTCTAAACCAGACGAGTAAAATCTCCAACTCCCGAGTTGCACCTCACAAGAAGACAAGGCAGTTGTGACCAACCTTTATGATTGTTGTTGGAAGAAATATCCATCTGGTTCAGTTCCAAGCTGGGAGAAAAGACCCTGGAAACACGGAGGCTGATGGGAAAGATGGTTTAATGATGGAGCAGAACCACATGGTGGTTTGAGGTCCTGGGTAGCTGACCACCTGGAGTAGAGAGTAAGGGGTTTTTTAGACCTTCTCTCGGGCTTTGAACTTGAGCTTCCTGTTCCTGTGCAAGAAGATGTATTCTATTGGCTGTTGTCAGATTGGTGTGGGGCCATGTTTGTCTGAGCTCCTGGTTTGATTGAAGTTTGCAGTGTGATACAATGTCCTTAGGAGATTGCCATGCAGTGGGGACTCTGTATCTTCTGTTAAGTGGTCCTATTATATCCTGAAGGACCGTATCTTAATCCCATTACCCTGGAGCTGGAGGTCTTTTGTCTTGTAGATAGGCTGGCCCAGTCCTGCTGGGGCGATTAAGAAAGGTGGGAAGCTGCTTTCCAAGAGCATGTTTCTCCTTTAGGGAAATATAATATTCTGTCTTTTTTTTTCATGTTTCCCAAAATATTTCATTCTTTTAGGAAAGGGGTGGGTGTTTTTATACCTTCTCTTGGGCTTTGCACTTGAGCTTCCTGTTCCTGTGCAAGAACATATATTCTATTGGCTGTTGTCCTGTAGGGCACAGGTGGTATTCAGCCGGTTTGGAGTGGTTCGGGAGAACCGATAATAGCGACCTGCAGGTGGGCCCACTGCCACCCGTTCGGGCGCAATCCCGTCCTATATTGCTGTGGTTTTGATGCCGCATATATGTGTGGACAGGTGCTCACAAGCGAATTGCCATGTTGTTTGACATCACACATGCGTGAGCGCTCACATTTCTGGTGCTGGACAAACTGATGGTGACAGAATGTGAAGCCCACCTCTGCTATGAGGTCATGTTTGTCTGAGCTCCCGGTTTGGTTGAAGTTTGCTGGGTGATGCAACGTCCTTAGGAGATTACAATGCAGTGAGCTCTGCTGATAGATAACCCTATTATGTCCTGAAGGGCCATGTTTCCATGGTCCCCAAAATATTTCATTCTTCTAGGAAAGGGATAGGTGCTAATTTTGTACACTGCGTATACCATTTTATCAAATACAGGTTGCCCTCGACTTAACAACAATTCGTTTAGTGACCGTTCGGAGTTGCAATGGGGCTGAAAAAAAGTGTCCTACGGCCGTTTTTCACACTTGCGACCATTTTCAGCATTTCCATGGTCATGGGATCAAAATTCAGACGCTTGGCCACTGATTCGCAGTTATGACGGTTGCATTGCCCTGATCTGTCCCCCTCTACATACACCCACAAAAACACAGCCAGTCGAGGGTTAAAGAAGCACTTGGCACACACCACAGTCCTTATCTCAAACTTGGCAGTGATATTCACACCGTCTGCCAAGGGCTTTAATTGTTCACAGAAAGAAAATCACATACGTAGCTTTGCCAAAATCCGTTCTTTTAGCTCCAATGACTACCAGATTGAGTTATTGTTCGTCACAGGGATCATTGACCACCACCCTCTCTTATATAGTCTCTGGGGTGTGGTCCAGTGACTCATTGGTCCTGTGACTCAAGTCCAGT
This sequence comes from Coluber constrictor foxii, assembly GCA_038048745.1. Taxonomy (NCBI): domain Eukaryota; kingdom Metazoa; phylum Chordata; class Lepidosauria; order Squamata; family Colubridae; genus Coluber; species Coluber constrictor. Next base: position 39,278,916 of record CM075967.1, read on the forward strand.
GACTCAAGTCTATTCCCTTGCACGTCTCCTCAGCTGCTGCAAGCGCTTATCTCGCCTTCGTTGATGTGCGTCCAGGAATGACGTCTCTCCCTCACTCTCATCTGAGACACCTGTTTCCCCACTACTTTGCTCTCTTTCAGCTGGCACCTGAGACTGTGCCAGAGGGGGGGGGGCTGGGAGATCTGGCTGGCTCCTCTTCCTCATGCTCAGAGCTTCCTTCCTCCAATGGGATAGGCTCAGAGGACGGGGCCACAACATGCCCCTGGGGTCACAAGCAAGCCCGATTCAGTTAAGAACGGTGTTACTAACGTAACTACTGCAGCCATTCACAGCTGTGGGAAGAAAGGCGGTAAAACGGGGCCAAATTCACTTAACAAGTATCTCCCTTAGCAGCAAAAATTCAGGCCTCAGTTGTCGTGAATCGAGGACTATCTATACAGCAGCTTTTAGACCATTTCTAAAAATTTTTAAGGGATGCCCAGAGGATGCCCGTACAGATTGCCTGCTAGGAAACCTGGCCTCTCTGTTGAGGGCTTTTCGTTGGGGGACTTCCTGGCAAGAATTGGATTTAACCCCCCCACCTCTCCCCTTATCTCCCAATTGATGACCAGAAGTCCCGAAGCCTCTTGCAATCCTCAAGGCTTTGGGGGCAGTCTGTAGAGCCCACTGACAATAACTACCATAAGTCGGAATGTGACCTCTGACGTGACATCTAGAGGCCAAGGATGGCCACCATCAGCCCTCAAATGACTTTGTATACTTTTGCCCTAGGCCAGGCGGGCAGAGACTTGGGATGCTCTTTTTAACCTCTCTGAAACCATCTCCAAATCAGAGTCTCATCCTTCCCATCTCATCCTTCCCATCCCAACTGAACATGGCTAGCCTAGGGAAGGGAAGGACCAGGGGAAACACGATAGCGGTCTTCCAATTTCATTTTAATGCATGCCGATTAGTGTACATCCAAAGTGACAATAAAGCTATTCTATCTATAGAATAACTTCATTCTATCTATCCTCCCCCCACCACCGCCCACCACCCCAGTTTTTGGGATGTGTGGCCACTCTTACTTAGATAGATTTGCAATTCTAAATTGCATTAACAAAGGGATAAAATCAAGATCAAGTGAGGTACTAATCCCACTCTATAAAGCCTTAGTAAGGCCACACCTAGAATTGTGCATCCAGTTTTGGTCACCAGACTATAAAAAAGATATTGGGAAAAGTTGTCTAGAAAGAGTGCAGAGAAAAGCAAATATGATGAGGGGACTGGAGGCTAAAACATACGATGAACGGTTGCAGGAACTGGGCATGGCTAGTCTAGTGAAGAGAAGGACCAGGGGAGACATAATAGCAGTCTTCCAATATTTGAGGGGCTGCCACAGAGAGGAAGGGGTCAAGCTCTTTTCCAAAGCACCTGAAGGCCAGACAAGGAATAATGGATGGAAGCTGAACAAGGAGAGATTCAACCTGGAAATAAGGAGGAATTTTCTGACAGTGAGAACAATCAAGCCATGGAACAGAAGTTGCCTTCAGAAGTTGTGGGAGCTTCATCACTGGAGGCTTTCGAGAAGAGAGTGGACTGGGGATGGTGTAGAGTCTCCTGCTTGGGCAGGGGGTTGGACTAGATGACCTACAAGGTCCCTTCCAATTCTGTTAATCTAATCTAAGCTTGATCAGAGTCCTTGATAGGCTGTACAAAAGCTGGTGCAGACAGCATTTGAGATGTCTGCTATTGTCTGGTCAGGGCATCCTTTCTTGTTGACCCTGAGTTTTGACCCTGCTAAGTGAGCTCTGCAAATCTTCCAGGACCCACCCGGTGATAAAAACCACAACCCGTCAGGCATTCTGGCCCACAAAGCGATGCTCTCGTTGTCTGGCCCTTACAAGGAACAGGTAGATAAATGCTCACTACAGGACTGTATATCGTATTTAGAGGCTATTTTCTTGGAGAGGGAGATGCATATAGGGCCTGCAATTCAATTGGCTCCGGAAGCATTTTTGTCTGAGCATGTAGAGCCGTGGAGAAGGTTGGGAAAGAAGAGTGATAGGTCCGGCTCCAAACATTTTATTGCCTAAATTGGACATTTCAAATGGCCTCTGGTGGAGGTGGAACAGCCTTCCAAAAAAAAATATTTTTTTTCTTCCATGTGCTCTATTAAATTGCACCGTGCAAGGCATAAACATTGGTTTTCAGACTGATAATTATTCCAACTGATTGTTGTGTAAACATCGCACAGCTGTGCACTTCCTCTTTATCAGCAAAGCGTCCTGTCGCCTTGCTCCTGCGCTGTGAGATTGTGAGAAACTCTCCCACCCGGAGTATAGATAAACTATATTGGGTTGTAATTGAAAATAATTTGCTTGCTGGAATTCTTGGTTCCTTACTTACTGTTCCCTTAATAAAGCTTCCTAAAAACCCTGGGGCTGGCTCTTCGCCTACTAGACCCCACTTCCCCATGGCCCATCCCGCTCCCTCCCCCCGGGTCTTTTCACTCATATTGGTGTACTTCCATTATTTTAGTTTTTTATTGTTTTACTATTGTTTTGTTTACATCTTTAATAACTTTACGTTCTACTGTTGTACGCTGCCCAGAGTAGCCCTCTGGCAAGATGGGGGGACAATAAATTAGATCAAGGCAGGTGGATGGACAGCTGCGCAAGCGCACACCCAACCTGCCACTGATTAATGAATGAAATAAATGGTATGCGCTTGCGCAGTCGGCACGTGGACCAGGGCGGTGATGGTGGCGGCACATTCAAGAAGGAGAGCAGTTCTGGTAACTTTCAGGCGCTTGCCTTCCCTGGCAGCCAGCTGCGGGAGAAAGGTAAGGAGTACGACTCGCTGCGTGGCGAAGGGCGAGCGGGTGACGACTCCGCGGCAAGGCTGGAGTCGGGGAATGGTGTATTCCCCAACCCGGTTGAGGCAGGTGGTGAGCAGGCGGCAGCTCCGGGGCTTCAGTGAGTGGTGCATCTCTGGGCCCCAGCCCCCAACCCAAAGCGAAGGTAGATCAGATGGTGAGGGGGCGGGGCAAGGCCAGAATCTCTTTCTGGGCATGTCGCTTCTGCCTGTTGGGCCACTTCCTGAATCTGGCAGCTCTGCAGCCAGCCGCTTTGCGTTTTCCCTCTTTTTCCTCATGGGAGGCTTGCGTGGTGGCGCCAGCAGAAGCGCTGGACCCAGAAAGAAAAGGGCAAGAGGGGCCAGTGGGCTGCAGAGGCTAAGGCGGGTGGGTGGAGTCTCCAGCTGCTATTGCTACCAGTTCTCCGAACTACCGGCCATCATCGCTACAGGATCGGCCGATCCGGACTGAACCGGGAACATTTCACCTCTGAGATAGATAGATAGATAGATAGATAGATAGATAGATAGATAGATAGATAGATAGATAGATAGATAGATAAAATAGGTGGGTGGGTGGGTGGGTGGATGGATGGATGGATGGATGGATGGATGATCGATAGATAGATAGATAGATAGATAGATAGATAGATAGATAGATAGATAGATAGATAGATAGATAGATAGATAGATAGATAGATAGATAAAATAGGTGGGTGGGTGGGTGGGTGGGTGGGTGGATGGATGGATGGATGGATAGATAGATAGATAGATAGATAGATAGATAGATAGATGGGTGGGTGGGTGGGTGGGTGGGTGGGTGGGTGGGTGGGTGGGTGGGTGGGTGGGTGGATGGATGGATGGATGGATGGATAGATAGATAGATAGATAGATAGATAGATAGATAGATAGATAGATAGATAGATAGATAGATAGATAGATAGATAGATATAGAAAATAGGTGGGTGGATGGATGGACGGATGAATGGATGGAGAGATAGAGATGAATAGAGGTAGATAGAGACAGACAGAATCCGCAATTTGTGCTGGAGAGAAATCATTTAAAGTTCAAGCAGCTGCCAAAGGTTGGGGGGTCCTGCAGGGTGAGTTTGTGCCCTGGAGTATGCCCCAAGGCGACCCAGCTGTGCGCTTTCCACTCCATCCCCCTTAAGAACAGCCCTACCTCTCCAGCTGACAGGTGAGGCTTCATGGAGCATTTGACTCATGAAAAGAGGATTAAAGTGCAAGTTGAGTTCCCACCTTGTGTACATTTGATATTCAAACTTTGGAAAACACCCAATGGTCAAAGTAGAACGAGTAGACAGTCCTACTGTGTATTGCTGAGATCAAACATTGAGACCCCTGAAAGTCCTGAAAGAGGACCTAAAATCCAGAAATTGATTTTTAGTGTCATGGTTTTAAATACTGTAGAGTTGTCCAACCTTGGCAACTTTAAGACTTAGGGATTTCAGCACTGAGAATTCCTCAGCCAGATGCTGGCTGTGGAATTCTGGGAGCTGAAGTCCACAGGTCTTAAAGTTGCCAAGGTTGGAGACCCCTGTTGTGGTCCGCCAGCAGCCTGCGGAGCTGGCAGTGGAGTCGGACAGTGAGGAGGCTGAGGAAGAACAGGGGCCAGTCCTGGAGGCTGGGGAAGGCCCGCATGAGGGCTCTGTATCAGAGGCAGAGATGGGGCCAGGGCCATCGGGGAGTGATGTGCGGACTCCAGACCCTCCAGAGGCTGACAGTAGAGAGGCAGAGGAACAGGAGGAGTCTGTTCCTAGTGCACGTATGAGAAGAGCTGCCAGAAGGCAGGAGCAGCTAAAGCAGAGAGGACAACTCGGCAGTAGGGCCAAGAGACGATTGGCCCCTCCCATCAGGCTTAAAAGAGGAGCAACGGCTCTTGGGCTCTTTGTCGGAAAACAACATTGAGAGAATTGCTTCTTGTTTCACTGTATTCATTTCTTGTCAGTGTCTTCTGCTTCTGAACTTTTGCCAAGAGAAGCCTTTGCCAGTTTGCCTAATTATCCCAAGGTCAGTGATAAACTGAGGAATGGTGTTTTGAAGAATTTGCTTTCATTTAGTTTGGACTATGCTGAGAATGAGTTCATTCTCAGCTGTTCTAATAAAGTCTGTTTGTTTTCGAACTGTTTGCGTTTAATACTAACTACTTGGGCCTGGTCACAACAACTCCTGCCTTAGAGATATTAAAGGAAGACAGTAGTAGAGATGGGGTATTTAACTTGATTCTTGATTCCCCACCTCCCTTGTATTTCCCTGAATACAAGAAGCAAGCTGGAATTAAGGAGAAATTTCCTAACAGTGAGACAATTAACCAGTAGAACAGCTTGTCTTCAGAAGTTGTGGGTGCTCCGTCCCTGGAGTTTTTTATGAAGAGACTGGACAGCCACTTGTCTGGATTGGTATAAGGTCTCCGCTTGAGCAGGGGGTTGGTCTAGAAGACCTCCAAGGTCCCTTCCAACTCTAGCCTGAGTTAGCAAACACAGGGAGAAACAGCATCTTTGAGCATCCCGTAAGAGCCCTTCTTCCTGTGACATTAGCCGCGAGGAAGGTTGGCTGACTCTAGCTATTTATTCTAGACTCTAGCAAGAAACACTGCTAGCGATTAGTAGATAAATAGCCCCGGTCTCAGTCAGGAGCAGGATTTGAGGGTTTGCCATGATTAAAAGGGAAGCCCAGGATCTGAGCAAAGCAGTGGCGACAAGCCAGGGTTGCAGGACGGCTTCCATCTGGCATCTCTCACTCCTTCACGTTCATAAGTGGCCGATTCCTCAAACATTGTTTGAACCAAAGCGGAGCCGTAAATCTCGACGACGGCCCTCCGCCCTCCGCCCTCCAGGAGATAATGGAGACGTAAATCTTCCTCTTTTTAACTCACCTCTTCAGTTTCCAAAGTCGAGCAGGGGTGGGGGAAAGGAAAAAAACACCAGGCACTTATCTGCCTAAATATCCCTTCTCTTCTGTTCCTCCACACCAGGGCCCTAATTAAGCAGGCCGGGAAGCAAAGAAGCAAGTAAATTATAGGAGTCTGGAGAGGGAAGATAACGAGTTCATCAAACCGACCACAAAGGCTGAGCGGAAAAGGGCGGGGGGGGGCTGGGGAACGGCGGCTGGGAGATTTGTTAGGCTGGGGTGGGGGGGGGGTGTCAGCTGTTTGGAGCCTGATCCCATGCAACCACACCAGGAGGAGGAGAAGGAGGAACATTGACGGCTCAGATGGCCCTGGTGTCTCTAGTCCAAGGACCTTCCTTATCAAAGGATGGGACTGATGGGCACATGTCATCCCGGTCCTCTTTGTGGAAGGCCGAGGACAAAAATCATCCTTTTCTAAAGAAGCTGAACGGCAGAAGGAGGAGGTTTTCACTTCCCAGCCACGACGACCCCCCCCCCCACCACCATCGCAGAATTTGAGCGTGCCATTTGCATACCGCATTGTCTTCTGGAGAGCCCCCACGAGGCTTGGCAAGGAGAGGACTCCGCTGCATCTGCATTCGGCTCTCTTCTAGGGCTTGTGTCTCATTGTCCTCGATCAGGAAGCAGGAAACGGCAACTGGAAACAATAAAATAAAATAAGGGGGGGAGGATTAAACTAGCTCTAAACCTTTAGGCGCATGACCTCCCAACTGCAGTGGCATTCGTTCCCTGAATAACTAACAAGAGGGTACATTGACGAAGAGAACATTCGTTGAGAAGAGAGCCGGAAGGGACCTTAGAGATCTTCAATCCAACCCATTGCACAACCAGGAGACCCTATATCAGTGATGGCTAACCTTTTTGCCATCGCGTGCCAAAAGCAGGGGGGAGCATGGGGGGAAGTCGCGCATGTGTGTGTGCGCCCACCCATAATTATATGCACCCCATCCCCCGCACATGTGCGCACGAGCTCCCCTACGCTCCCCCCGCGTTTGGCATGTAATGGCACAGTGGGCCCTTTTTTTTTGCTTTCCCCTGGCTCCAGAGCCTCTCTAGGAAGTTGGGGAGGACAAAAATGGCTTTCCCCACCTCCCTGGAGGCCTTCCGGAGACCGGAAACAGCCTGTTTGCCGACTTCTGGTAAGTTGGCAAATGGGCCATTTCCAGCCTCCGGAAGGCCTCCAGGGGGGTGGGGAAGGCCGTTTTCGCCCTCCCCAGGCTCCCAGACAGGCTCTGGAGCCTGAGGAGAGCAAAAAATGGGCCTTCCCCACCCACCCCTAGGCCCTCCGGAGGCAGGACACAGGCTGTTTCCTTTCTTCTAGTGGGTCCAGAAGGTCCAAAAATCAGCTGCTGGTGCTGAGTTCGCGTGCCCACCAATATGGCTCCATGTGCCATCTGTGGCATGCGTACCATAGGTTCGCCATCACGGCCCTATATCATTTCAGACAAGTGGCTGTCCAGTCTCTTCTTAGAAGCCTCCAGTGATGGAGGGCCCACGATTTCTGGAGGCAACTTCTGTTCCACTGGTTAATTGTCCTCACTGTTAGGAAGTTTTTCCTTAGTTCTAGGTTACTTCTCTCTTTGATTAGTTTCTAGCCATTGTTTCTTGTCCTGCTTCTCTGGTGCTTTGGAGAGTAGCTTGACTCCCTCTTCTTTGTGGCAGCCCCTTGGGACACTGCACAGTGTCCATTGGGACACTGCTATCATGTCCCCGCTAGTCCTTCTTTTCTCTGGACTAGCCAGACCCAAATCCTGCAGCTGCTCTAGGACATTGGCATTCCCTTCCCTTGTTTTACCAAAACTTTCCTTTTAAAATGATAACACGGCAGATGCCATAACATAACCTCTGGGGAGATTAAGCTCCTATTCTTGCCTCAGCTCCTGCCCACCTAGCCGTTCGAAAGCATGCGAATGCGAGTAGATAAATAGGTACCACTTTCGGTGGGACGGTAACAGGGTTTCTTCCCACGGAAGCGTTTTCAGACAACACTTGGCTAGGAAACAGAGATGAGCACCAGCCCCTAGAGTCAGACACGATTGGACAGGGGAAACCTTTATCTTATGGGGAGTTTTTAATTGGGGATTTTAAATTTTGGATTAGATTTTAAAACTGCATTGTCGTCATCATTGTTCTTGTTTTTATTGTGTGAGCCGCCCCTAGTCCTACGGGAGAAGGGCGGCATATAAATTTTAATAATAAAATAAATAAAAATAAATCTTTTACCTTTTTTAAGCCAAATACCATAATATCTGTTTCTGGGGGGAGATAATAATCATAACAGAATAAGAGAATTTGGTCATCTAGTCCAGTCCCTAGCTTTCCGTTTTAAAAAAAGTCTGACGTTTTTCCATTTCAAACAGACCAACATGGAGGAACCAGAATGAGGCAGTGATTGAATGAAGGGGTCGCGGGGCTGTTCCTAAGATGCAAATGAATTAAGTCTAGCATTTGCACACTAAACCCTTAACGTTGGGGGAATCCATGAACGTTTAACCTGTACATAGCTCAGACCTTCCCAGAATATTGAGGTGCTCATCAGGCATTTGCTAGAAGGACTAAGAAACGGCTGCGGCTCGGTAGCGGCTGTCTCATGCTGGGTGCACCCTGTTTCTCATTATCCACATGGCCTTTTTTCTTTCTTTTTTTTGTTCCCCTTGGTTTATGGAGGGGGCATCAAGAGCCAACGGGATGACTAGCCTTCCCTTTGGCCCAGGTATTGACATCTTAGATCCCTTTCAAACTGCTGACCTCAGTCCCCGCAGGGTAGAGACCCCGCGTTGGCCTCGCCTCCCTATTTTCTCAAAAACGGGAGGAATCAAAAGCTGTTCGGTTGAGAGCCAGGTGTAAGATACCCTTCCCTGGCAGTCAATAGGGTTCCCACCCACAGGATTAATAGACAAGGTTGTTTTATTAAGGCTCTATTGTTGTTCGAGCCTGGGCTGCCTGCCAGCTCGCCTCTTGCCGTGTTTAGCTTTTGTGGCTGGCCGAGCTCCGATTCCTGTCCTTTCCCATTTGCTAATGCACCTGAGCAAGAGTGAATTGAGCTGGGGTTCCCCCCCCCCCCCCGTTCTTCTTCTCTTAGCTGTAAAGGCTTCGGGAGGATAGATTTTGATGTTTTCCTCCCCTTCCACTCATTTTTCTTTTGTTCGTCGGAGGAGTGGGAAATCTCAGGGCTGTTTTACCCGTGAACAGGGATGTCAAACTCGATTTCATTGAGGGCCGCATCGGGGTTGTGTTTGATCTTGGGGTGAGGGGTCGTCAGGGTGTGGATAGGGTGGGTGTGGCCAGCTCGACGCCACTCATTGATGGTCTGATTTTGGCTTCCTGCAGCCCTCTGCCAGCGAAACAGAGCTTGTGGAGGCCGCACATGGCCCACCCCGGCTCCATTTTCGGCCACGACAGCTTCCTGCAATCTTCTGTCAGCAAAAACGGAGCTCAGGAAGGCCGCGCATGGCCTCCCCGAGCTCCGTTTTCTCTGGCAGAGGGTTGCAAGAGGCTGTTACAATCTAAAACGGAGCCCAGGAGGGCCGCACACAGTTTTCCCGAGCTCCGCTTTTGCTGGCAGAGGCACCGCGGCCTGGTCCTTTGCTGTTTCCAGGACAGGCCCCTTGGCCAGATCTAAACAGCCCGCGGGCCAGATTCGACACCCTTGCCCTTAAGTGAGCTGCTTGAGAACCGCAATCTTGTGGCTGACTGAACACAACACGAGGATCTGAGTCGCCGTGTCGTCTTCCCTCTTGCTTAAATAACCAGAGACGTCGCCACCTCTTTCGGAGGCCATCGCAATCTTAAGATTTTTTCCCCCCACGGAGTAGACTTTTTAACAAGTTGAGCAGAACGGTTTTGGTTTGGGATGGGAAAATCTGGCGGCATCCCAGAGTCGAAGCCGGTTGCGTTCTCGGTGTGTTTTTATTGAGTTATTTGTCCCATTGTACGTGTGCGCTGGAATGAAGCCGGAACAACAACAAAAAAGAGAGCATGGTTTAGAATCACTCAGGATGAGCAAAACGGAAGTGTAAACAATGCGTTTGTGATAACCGGTTTCGGAATGTTGTTAATCTGTAGCTTGCATTTCCCTGCTGTCTGCAAAGGAAGATATGCTGCGCAATTCATTATTATTATTATTATTATTATTATTATTATTATTATTATTATTATTATTATTATTATTATTATAAAAAACCCTTTTAGCAAGGGGGCTAACAGAACAATTTATTCTTATCCTCCCCAATTTTATTTTCCGGAATTTGGAGACTCAAAACTGGGGGAAACTTTAAAGACTTAGCTTGGTATCTGACGTCTGAATAGGTACTCCTCAATTTATAAACTGTTCATTTAGCAACCTTTCAGAAGTCTAATGGCACCAAAAAAAGGAGCTTACAACGGATCCTCAGCCTTAACAACCATGTCATTTTTGTTTTAATGGTTTTTAGTTTGTTTTTAAACATGAGTGATTAGTAATTGTATCTCACCTTCCTTATGCTAGCTTATGGCTGTGATCAAACTGGACTGCCATCTGTCAGGAATGATGTAGGGTCTCCTGCTTGGGGTGGGAGGTTGGACTAGATGACCTCCAAAGGCCCTTCCAACTCTGTTAATTTTTTTAAAAAAAATTGATTTATATGCCGCCCTTCTCCGGAGACTCAGGGCGGCTTACAATGCGTTAAGCAATAGCCTTCATACTTTTGTATATTTTTATACAAAGTCAGCTTATTGCCCCCACAAACTGGGTCCTCATTTTACCTACCTTAGAAAGGATGGAAGGCTGAGTCAACCTGGAGCCTGGTGAGATTCGAACTGGTGTAATTGCAGACAGCTGGATGTTAATTACGGTGCTTTAGTCTGCAGAGCTAAACCAGGCTCTATTCTGTTCTGTTCTGTTCTGTTCTGTTCTATTCTATTTCCTATTTCATTCTATATAATATTCTATTTTTTAAAAAATTTGATTTATATGCCGCCCTTCTCCGGAGACTCAGGGCGGCTTACAATGCGTTAAGCAATAGCCTTCATACATTTGTATATTTTTATACAAAGTCAGCTTATTGCCCCCACAAACTGGGTCCTCAATTTACCTACCTTAGAAAAGATGGAAGGCTGAATCAACCTTGATTTGATTGATTGATTTCAAAGCAGTAGATTGATCTACCTTCAGAAACAACTCTGGAGTATGTTTGAGTAACGTAGTAGTATGCAAAGATAGTAGATGCAACTATGTCTACCATTTGGATATTATTATTTTTTAAAATTCTGCTCCCCACCCACAGAGTCCCCTGCCTGCCTCCACATTTAATGTCATTTTTTACATTTCATTTCATTTCATCTTTCATTTCTTTTCATTTCTTTTTTTTTCTTTCTTTGATCACGGAGCCTCGCTTGAGAATCGCCCTTCATCAGAAATCTCACAACACCCCAGCGGCAACACTGCAGTCTTTCAGTTCCCCGTCTAAAATATTTTTATATACCTTTTGGAATTTTAAATATTAATCATTTCATGTTCCAGCTCCTGATGCAGCAGAGAAGATGTATTTATTTTTCTCTGTACAGGGAGTCCTTGACTTACGACCGCAACTGAGTCCAACATCTCTGTGGCGAAGCGAAACGTTTGTTAAGTGAATTTTGCCCCATTTCACCACCCCGTTGTTAAGTGAATCAATACAGTTGTGGAGTGAGTCACATGGTTGTTAAGTGAATCTGGCTTCCCCATTGACTTTGCTTGTCAGGAGGTTGCAAAAGGGGATCACGTGACACCCCCCTCCCTCCTGGGACACGGCAACTGTCATAAATATGAGTCAGTTGCCAGGAGTCTGAATTTTGATCATGTGGCTATGGGGATGCTGCAATGGTTGTGAGTGTGAAGAATAGAATAGGATAGGATAGGATAGGGTAGGGTATGGTAGGGTAGGGTTGTTGTGACCTAGGCTTATGAATCATTACAAGAAACAATTAGTCCCAAACGAACCTATTTTATTGTAACAGCTGAGAATTACGTTCATTCCCAGCTGAGTCCCAATTAGTTGTAAAACAAGTCCTTCGGAATAAGTCCTTTGGGATAATCACCAACCTTTATCTTCTTTGACACTCCACCAAAGGCCTTTCTTGGCAAAGCCCTACAAAGTTCAGAAACAGACAAGAGATGCCGACTGGAAACAGAGTTAGCAACGTTGCTTTCCTGCAAAAAGGCCCAAGTGCCTTTGTTTCTCTTTTAAACATTATGGGAGAGGCCAATCATCTCTTGGCCTTACTCCCGAGTCGTCCCTTTTGCTTTACCTGCTCTTGCCTTCTGAAACCTCTGCGCATGCATGCATGCACTAGGACCGGGCTCCTCCTGTTCCTCTGCCTCTCTGCTGTCCGACTCTGGGGGCTCTGGAGTCTGCACATCACTCCCACATGGCCCTTGCCCCATCTCTGCCCCCAACGCAGAGCCCTCGTCCGGGCCTTCCCCAGACTCCAGGACTGGCCCATGTTCCTCCCCAGCCTCCTCACTGTCCGACTCCGCTGCCAGAACCTCAGGCTGCTAGCGGACAACAACAAGGGTAGGATAGGGTAGGAATACGGATGGGAATGGGAATGGGAATGGGAATGGGAATGGGAAGGGAAGAAGAGAAGAGAAGAGAAGAGAAGAGAAAAGAAAAGAAGAGAGGAGGGGAGGAGAGGAGAGGAGAGGAGAGGAGAGGAGAGGAGAGGAGAGGAGAGGAGAGGAGAGGAGAGGAGAGGAGAGGAGAGGAGAGGAGAGGAGAGGAGAGGAGAGGAGAGGAGAGGAGAGGAGAGGAGAGGAGAGGAGAGGAGAGGAGAGGAGAGAAGAGAAGAGAAGAGAAGAAGATGAATTAGGAATAGAATAGAATTCTTTATTGGCCAAGTGTGATTAGATACACAAGGAATTCATTTCTGGTGCATAAGCTCTCAATGGACATAAATAGCGATAGATCATTAACATAGTCATTGTAAAATACATTCATCATAAAAGATTAGATACAACACTTAGTGATCGTCATTGAGCCTTGTGTGTGAAAACAGTTATCCTTTGATTTTATATATATATATATAAGATTGTTTTGATTAAAAGTCTACTCTGGAGCATGGCAAGGGTTAAAAATGTGGCATTGTGGAATGAAGGAACTTTCTTTCATTGTGATTAAATTACACTGTCTTCAATGTAGGTCAGATTTGTGAGCTGAAAGCTTGAAAAAAAAAAGCCCTTTTGAAACCACTTTTAGCTCTGAAAAAGAGGAAGAAATGAGGGAAAGAGAAGAAAAGAAAAAGGGGGAGGAGAACACTCATCCCCATCTTCCGTTTCAGCCCAAAGCAATTTGAGCTGGCCGAGAAGCTGAGCCTTGAAATTGGTAGGTTCCTAAATAGGAATTGGGGAAGGAGGGGGGAGAAAGCTTGGGGCCCCCTCCCCGGGTTAGACTAGCTGAGCAGAATTTGGAGCCAACCATGAAATTGCCCTGAAAAAAATGCCCCCCCTCCCCCGCCTCCTCATCCCCATCGGACAGGATGAACCTATTTCTCAAAATAGCAGCCGGCAACGTGCCAGACTCAAGTGGTTCCGGCAAAGAAATAAAATAAAATAAAATAAAAAGAGTGGGTGCGTGGGTGGGTGGGAGAGGGAAGGAGGGAGCAGCTCTCAAAAGCACAATTATCCCTGTCTCTTCTCGGCTGAATTTACTCAACCCCAAGGGAAGGAGAAGTTGTTACGCCACGGTTGAAATGAATTCTGTCCTTGAGCGCTGAAGACCTCAGGTCTGCTGGGGTCAAGTGTAGAGCTCTTGGGAAATTGTAGGGCCTCCACCTGAGCCAAGAGGTTGAACAGATGATTAACAGAGTTGGAAGGGACCTTGGAGGTCATCTAGTCCAACCCTCCGCCCAAGTAGGAGACCCAACACCATTTCTGACCGATGGCCGTCCAGTCTCTTCTTGAAAGCTTTCAGTGATGAAGCTCCCACAACTTCCGAAGGCAACTTCTGTTCCATGGCTTGATGGCTCTCACTGTCCGAAAATTCCTCCTTATTTCCAGGTTGAATCTCTCCTTGACCAGCTTCCATCCATTGTTCCTTGTCTGGCCTTTGGAAAATAGCTTGACCCCCTCCTCTCTGTGGCAGCCCCTCAAATATTGGAAGACTGCTATCCTGTCTCCCCTGGTCCTTCTCTTCAGTAGACTAGCCAGGCCCAGTTCCTGCAACCGTTCATCCTATGTTTTAGCCTCCAGTCCCCTCATCATATTTGCTTTTCTCTGCACTCTTTCTAGACAACTTTTCCCAACGTCTTTTTTATAGTGTGGTGACCAAAACTGGTTGCAGTATTCTACGTGTGGTCTTACTAAGGCTTTATAGAGTGCTATGAGTATCTCACTTGATTTTGATTGTATCCCTCTATTAATGTAATTTAGGATTGCATTGGCTTTTTTGGCTGCTGCCGCACACAGCTGGCTCATCTTTAATTGGTTGTTTAGATCCAGGCAGTCTGACCTTGGCAGCTTTAAGACCTGTGGACTTCAACTCCCAGAATTCCCCAGCCAGCCAAGCATAGCTGTCTTCCTCTTCAACTCTCAGAATTCCCCAGCCAAGCTGGCTGTGGAATTCTGTGAGCTGAAGTTCACAGGTCTTAAAGTTGCCATGGTTGGACACTCCTGGCTTAGATGGAGCCTGGCAAGTTAGTTTCAGTGCCTGGGGTATATCAACTTTCGATCAAGATCATTGAATAATTGCAAATATCCCAGATGAGTTTGCTGGTGACAGCAAGGTTCAAGTATTTAATTATTTGCTGCTGAAAGGAGCATGTGCCATCTCCCCTCCCCCATTTGAGTAAGCGATACCTTCTTAGAGAGATAGGTCTTCTTCAAAGAAGGTCAAAAATATGTTCTCCTACATTTACATTCTGTACTATTCCACAAGCATTCTAAAAAGCAGAGACATCACCCTGCCAACAAAAATGCGTATAGTCAAGGCGATGGTCTTCCCAGTTGCAATGTATGGCTTTGAGAGTTGGACCATAAGGAAGGCTGAGCTCCAAAGAATGGAGGCCTTTGAACTCTGGTGCTGGAGAAGACTCCTGCGAGTCCCTTGGACTGCAAGGCGATCCAACCAGTCAGTCTTAGAGGAGATCATCCCTGACTGCTCTTGAGAAGGCCAGATCCTGAAGAGGAAACTCAAATCCTTTGGCCACCTAATGAGAAGGAAGAACTCATTGGAGAAGAGCCTAATGCTGGGAATGATGGAGGGCAAAAGAAGAAGGGGACGGCAGAGAATGAGGTGGTTGGATGGAGTCACGGAATCAGTTGGCGTGAGCTTAAATGGTCTCCAGAGGATGGTAGAGGACAGGGAGGCCTGGAGGAATGTTGTCCATGGGGTTACGATGGGTCAGACACGACTTCACAACTAACAACAACAACTGTTCCACAATGTGGCTTATCTGCTTTTGGTTTAGTCATAGTATTTCTCAGACTTGGCAACTCTGAGATGTTGAGTTGAGGTGCACACATCCTAAAATTGTCAAGTTTGAGACACATTGATTTAATCCCTTCCATACATACAGTTATGGCCAGTTCCGCATCAGTAATACAGTAATACAGTTGTATCTTGGTACTCATTGTTCATTGGTTCCGGGAGGTTCCATGAGTACCAAAAACAATGAGTTATTGATACTTCTTGTGTAACCCATTTATTTATTTGTTTGTTTGTTTGTTTGTTTGTCAGATTTATATGCCGCCCTTCTCCTGTAGGACTCGGGGCGGCTCACAGCAGTAAAACAACCCGACAATCGACAAAATTAAATAATTAAAAGCCAATTTAAAATCCCCCAAATCCCCGAGTTAAAATCCACGACAGATCAGGGAAGTTGCTGAAAGAGCCATGTCTTTAGGTTGGCGCGGAAGGTACGGAGGTCGAGGACTGTCCGGAGCCCGGTGGCCAACCCATTCCAGAGGGTCGGTGTGACCACAGAAAACGCCCTCATCCTGGGGACCGCCAGCCAACACTGTCTGGCCGAGGGGACCCGGAGGAGGGCAGCCCTATGTGAGTGCACTGGGCAGTGGGAGGCCGGTAGGAGGTGATCCTGCAAGTACCCCAGGCCCATGCCATGAAGGGCTTTATAGGTGAGTACCAGCACGTTCCCATAAGGATTATGGGAAGGCATTCCCATAAGGAATAATGTAGTGAGTCACAAGGCAGTCGACACCGACAAGTTCTAGCTCGTGCATTGAGTACCAAAGAAATGATGAGTACTGGGACAAAATGTTTGTGTCGAAACCAGGGGTGGGCTGCTGGGGGTTCTCAGAGTTTCAGGAGAACTTCTAGCTAAGATTCTGTGCAGTTCATAGAACCCCCAAATCCCACTCCTGGATGGCCCCGCCCACCCCTCCCCTCCCCTCCCCTCCCAGGAGTCCCCACGCGGCCCGTTTTAGATGCAGGTAAGTGCAGGGCACGCGCAAAGGCTCAGGAAGGGCAAAAAATGGGCCTATCAGAAGTTCAGGGAGGCCAAAAATGGGCCTCTGGAGCCTGGGGAGGCCATTTTCTCCCTCCCGGAGGCTCAAAAAAACCCTCCGGAGCCCAGGGGTGGCAAACACACACACACACACACACACACACACACACACCCCGCTGTGGTGCAGGAGACCGACTAGGCCATTCCCACCATGGCCACGCCCACCCAGAAACAGGGCAGAGAATCCCTTGCTATTATTTTTGAAGCCCACTCATGGTCAAAATGTGTCGAGCACCAAATTTGAGGAGTACAAGGTAGTGCAACATTTTCTGGCTTTGTCCTCCTTCGTACCCGAACCAAACTTTTTCTTGCTGAACTGCAAAATGGGAGGGAAAAAAAAGATTTGCATAGCCCTGTGGGGTTTGGGAGTGCACCATCTTCCCATTCATAAAGCCTCCTCCAGCTGTTTCATCTAGGTGTGCTCAGACAGCCTTAGTAGCTAACTTGATCTTAATCCTTCTAATTCACTTCATCGGCTTGAATTCCCTGGTTAGGTAGGCAGCCTTGGATTCTGGTCTCGCCCTGTCTGGCCTCTAGGCTCACATCATTTCTCTTTCCCGGCCCCACACATACACCTGGAGGGTCTACCTTGCCACCTAGAACCACCATCACAGCTTTTGAGGAAGGCACCGGATTGTGAGATCATGGCACCATGCCTCCTTCAGAGCTTCCAGCAAGGCTTAATATGCAGGTAGAAGGATTACTTTATCTAAGACTTGCCTCTGGGTCTTGTTGTACCCACTCTGCTTTTTACAAGACACAAAATACAAAGACACTCTGAACAAATGAGGTTATCCCATGGCTTCTACCCTTTGCGATTGTGGTGACATGGCAGACAACAACACTGGCGAACTGGTAGCAGAAATTCTGAGTAGCTCGGAGAACTGGCAAATACCACCTCTGACTGGCCCTGCCCCTGATCTATTCGCTGCCTCCCGAGTCCCAGATGATCGAGTCCCAGATGATTGGCTTGGTCTTCGTTTGTTGCCCTGCACAGGAGAACGGAGCTGGAAAGCAGATTAGTGGGGTAGGGTGGGAATGGGGATTTTACAGTATCCTTCCCCTGGAGCCGGGGGGGGGGGGAAATTGAGATTTTACAGTATCCTACCCCTGCCATGCCCATCAAGCCACGGCCACAGAACCGGTAATAAAAACGTTGAATCCCACCACTGTGCTCCTGTGTTCTCTACCTGTTCTCGGTGTTTCAAAGGCAGGAGGAAGGGAGATTGTACAAGGTCGAAGGGTGGTGAAATGTAAAATTTGTTACTACCGGTTCTGTGGGCGTGGCTTGTTGGGGGGAGGGGCTAATGTGACTGGGTGGGTGTGGCCAATTTTTTATATTTTTTTTTACTTTTTATATTTTTTTTACTTTTAAAACCGTTATTTCTACGACCTCTTCAGCTTTTCTTTTAATTTTTAAAAGCATTTTTTCTACAACCTCTTTGGCTGAAAAAAAAAATGCTTTTAAAAGTTTTTAAAAAAAGTCTCTGATGATCGCTCTGCTCCGCTGGGATCGTCAGAGGCTTTTAAAAGCATTTTTTAATGATTACGCGGCTCAGCTGGGCAGAGGGGGGGGGGAGGCAGGGATTTTTGCTACCGGTTCTCCGAACCAACCTCCTACGCCATCGCTACCGGATCAGGTGATCCGGTCCGAACCGGGAGCATTTTACCCCTGGTTGGGAATGATAGAAGCATGATGGGTTAAAAATGCATTTTGTAAAACTTGGGTCAAATCTAGCATAATGTAGAAATGAGATATGTTGCAGTGTTAGTTCATCAACCCCAACTATTGCTTTAGGCCTGGATTAAGTTCACTCAGTCAGGACTCTTGAGTCACATCGATCTTAACTCATAATTATTCCGACCATGAATAAATCAGGATTCAATCTGTTGTGTTCTAAATGTTTCTGTTCCTGATTTACAGCTCTTCTCTTAATTGAACTTTAATTGAATGGTTATACTCTGAAAATTCTTGGCATTGAAGTCCATGAATGGGAAATCGCGCATGTTGGGAGGAAGGTTGCCATCAGAAGTGCTGTTACCTGATGTTTTAAATTAGGGGGATGCCCAGGATTTAAATTCAAGATCCTTTGGATTCGGTCTAGAATTCAAACAACCCTAACCTCCCATGATTTTTCTCATATATTTTGCAAAAGTCTCTTCCTAGAAAAGTAGCCAATATTAAACAGTTTCTGGATCATACGAGACCTTTCCCTTTGGGGTTTTTGAAGTTATACTCTGCATTGAATTTGATTTTGAAGGAGTCCATTTAAACCAGGAGTGTCCAAACTTGGCAATTTTTGAGAGTAAGGTAACAACCCAGTTACCTTTTGAAGGAAAAAAAAAAGGAGACAATTATGATCTGGATCAGGGGTCTCCAACCTTGGCAACTTTAAGACTTGTGGACTTCAACTTCCAGAATTCCTCAGCCAGCAAAGCTGGCTGAGGAATTCTGAGAGTTGAAGTCCACAAGTCTTAAAGTTGCCAAGATTGGAGACCCCTGATCTGGATGACTGAGAATCTCCACAGACACCCAGAATTCATGCATGACAGGCTGGGAAATTCTAAATCCACAAGTCTTAAAAGTTCCCAAGATTAGACAAACCTGGTTTAAAAATATGGCATTTCCCCCCATTCTATTTAAGCTTTTGGGAAAGATTTATTTCAACAAAAAGTGCCACCAGGAAGTAATATTTTCCCCTTAGATTTTTTTTTTTAGCCTTCTGGATTGGGCAATGAATTCTGGTACTTAGAAAGGAAGGAGCCCCACATTGGGTGTGTCAAGAGTTCTTGGGGTCCAAGCTTATTCCAACATTGGTTTCCCCTAACATGTGAGCTTACAGTAGTGGCCAAAATTGTGCACACCTTTTGGGGAAAGTGTATTTTTGAGGTTTGATGGCTAATAACACCAATTTTCTGGAGTTTCAAGATAATCCTATTCCACTGCTGGAATGGCCTGAGAATAGCCCAGACCTTTACCCAACTGAAAATCTATGGAGCCGACTAAAGAAACTGGTTAGTCAGAAGCGACCGAGAAATAAAACCCAGTTAATAGAAGCCATCATTCAATTTTGGTTTCACATTAGAACAGCTGCAGAACTAAAAGACTTGGTTCACTCCATGGGAAGACGTTGTAAGGCTGTTAATTCATGCTAAAAGTTACCCAACTAAATATCAAGTGACATGGGGATCATTTTTGTATATCTCGTTTTTTCTATCTGTTTCACTTTTCTTCTTTCTACTGTAACTGCTACTCTAATAGCAAACCCTTCCTAAAAGTTATTGCATGACATTCTTGATTAAATTATCTTTCCATTGATATATAATTTTATAGTACTACTCCCCCACCCCAAAAAAAAGTGGTGTTATCAGCTAGTTTTAGAAAATACACTTTTCCTAAAAAGGTTTCCACAATTTTGGCCACTACTGTAGGCTGCTTCCTCCAAAGTAAGGAGAGTGGAACCCAAAACAGAAATATAAGTGATGAGGCAGACTCCTCATTAGGAGCTTAGAGGAGAGCATTGTAAATTTCCAGGAAGTTCCCATCAAATTCGATAGAGCTTGGTCAGGAGAACATCTTGGGTGATGACCTTCCAAGGGGTGGACATGGCTCTTCAGATTGGCTGCCTGCTCCAGTTACAAAAACGGTCAAGTCTACCCCTTTGCTCCCCCTCTACTGACTTTCTCTTTCTCCATTTGCAGATTCCCAGAATACTCTTCTCATCCTGCAGACCTTAAGAACGAAAATATCTACTTCCAGCTTAGCTTCATACCAATGCTGGAAGATATGTTCAAGGTAGGCATCCATTTACTGTTTTGTTTGTTTGTTTGTTTGTTTGTTTAGCTTGTATGCCGCCCTCTCTCCGACAAGGACTCAGGGCAGCTCACAGGAATAAAACAAGCAATAAATCAATATTTAAGTGTTAAAAACTTAAAATTCCCCTTAAAAAAGCCCTTCAGTCCCATCTGGCTTGGTGAAATAACCATGTCTTAAAGTCACGGCGGAAGGAGCACAGGTCAGGGGCCACCCGGAGCTCTAGGGGAAGTTGATTCCATAGAGTAGGTGCGCCAACAGAGAAAGCCCGTTCTCTATGAGTCGCCAGTCGACACTGCCTGGCCGACATCACTCCAAGAAGGCCCTCCCTGTGGAAACGCACCGGGTGATGGGGAGCTGTCGCTGGCCGCAGATGGTCAGTCAGGTACCCCGGGCCTAAGCCATGTAGGGTTTTATAGGTGATAAGCAGCACCTTGAATCTCACCTGGAGGGCAACTGGTAGCCAATGCAGGTTGTGCAGGAAGGGTGTAACATGACAGTGTTGGGACACTCCCATCACAACCCGCGTGGCCTCATTCTGCACCAGCTGAAGCCTCCGAGTGGTCTTCAAGGGCAGCCCCATGTAGAGAGCGTTGCAGTAATCAATCCGGGATTACTTATTTGTTATTGTTATTTGGTTTTGTTCATTTTTTTTAAACCGTAGAAACTTTCATAATTTCCCCACTTTCAATATCTTGCAATGTAAGGACTTTATTATTTATTTGCTAAACTTATACGCCACTAGTTGGCGACTCAGGGGAGCTTCCGAGCACCATTCTACATGTATCCCCCTAATTTAATACCATGAACAGGAATGTTTCTAGAACTTCTTTTCATGGGAATCGCCCTGCTTTTCATTTACTTGCTCCTCGAATTTTTCCTAATGCTGGTTTGTAGCATAGGCAGTGCTCAAGTTGCAACAGTTCATTTCGTGACCGTTTGAAGTTGCAACGGCACTGAAAAGAGTAACTTATGATCATTCTTCACACTTATGACCATTGCATTCCCATGGTCATGTGATCAAAATTCAGCCACTTGGCAACTGACTCATATTTTATGACATTTACAGCATCCTGGGGTTATATGATTCCCTTTTGCCACCTCCTGACAAGGAAATTCAGTGGGGAAACTAGATTCCCATAATAACCGTGTTTCTAATTTAATAATTACAATGATTCACTTAACAACAGCGGTGAAAAGGGTTGTAAAATGGGGCAAAATTCGCTTAACAACTGTCTCGCACAGCAACAGAAATGTTGGGCTCAGTTTTCCCGATTTGAACTCTTTCTGAAAAGGACTTCATTATTTACATGACATTACCACTTATTTCCCTTTTCCTGCCCTTTTAGAATTTTTGATCGGGGGAAAAAAATAAACAGCGAATTTTGTTATTAATAAAGCACGGCATTATGAATCTGGTGAGGACAGGATCCCGAATGTATTTCAAGTGGAATCTGCTTCTTTAGGTGGATCAGTTTATATTTAGCTACCCACTCTTTGTTGAGATAAGGTTGGTGTGGCAGAAACATAAATAATCTAAGGAATTTTAATACGTGATGTCATAAAGGACCTAGAATATATCATGGTTCCCAATCATTTGGAATCTAAATTCTCATCTATTGTGGCCTGTCGCTCGCCGGCCCCTCCAGCAGCCAAATCAGAGGAGGAAGAGGTGTGGGAGTCAGGGTCAGCATCTACGCAACCTGAGAGCTCCGAGGGGGAAGAGGGAATGGAGCTGGCAGAGAGAGATGGAGACAGAGGCGGAGACTGAGATGTCTGTCAGTCCTCAGATGGAGAGTCAACAGCCCCCAGGTCTGGAGGTGGCTAATGAGGAAGAGGAGGAACAGCTGGGTCCAGTGCCTGACGCATAGATGCACAGAAGGCAGAGGAGAGGAGAGGAGAGCAGTGGAAATTTGTGGGCCGGTCCTCAGGGTGGAAGAGCCACCATCTTCCATCCTGAGTGTGGAAGAGTTGCAGACAACTATTCATCTTCCAGCCAGACGGACTTGTTAGCCTGAGAGAAAAACTTTTTGCCGGTGCTCCTAATAAAGAAATCTTTTGAGTTCACTTCAGAGGGTTTGTCGTGTTTAGGGAACTGGGTCAGAACCCCATTTTGATACAGATATGGCCTTAGATAACTTGGAATCGGGATGACTGATGGAGTACCTCCACATTTATTGACCTGGTCAGTTACTAGGGTCATCAAAAGAGGCACCGAGATTAAGGGAATGTATCGTTTGGCTGCTTATGGGTGAATCTTCTCCAGTACATCTCAAAAGAAACCTACAGTTATATCTTTTAAGCACCCGTTGAGGTCCTCTTTCTTTCTGTCTCTCCACTCAGGCCCTCCACGCATGAATATTAATAGGTATTAATATTCTTTTTCATTCTTCATGCTTTTGCATTATTTTTAATCTCCTGCTGTTATGGTTCTCCAAGCGCCTGTCGGAAACTATCTTGAGACGCTTTTGTATAAGAAGGAGGTTATCGCAATTGTGATTCATATTTACATATTGTATTTCTATTGCAACGTCAAGCTTTCTCAATCCTTGTAACTGTCAGAACACGTTGGTGGAGCTCCGAATCTGGGGCAACTGATGTACAGGCAGTCCTCGATCGAACAAGAGTTTGTTTAGCATCCGATCGAAGTTACAACGGCACTGGAAAAAAGTGACATGGCCATTTTTCAGACTTACGACCATTCCAATATCCCCATGATCATGTGATCAATATTCTGATGCTTGGCAACTGACTCATATTTATGACGATTGCAGTGCCCCTTTTGGGGCCTTCATTGGCCAACCAATGGGGAAGCCAGATTCGCTTAACAACCGTGTCACTGATTTAAGAAAAGCAGGGATTTGTTTAGCAAGCATGTCAAGGAAAATTGTACAATGGGGCAGAATTCACTTAAGAAATGATTCACTTAGCAGCAGAAATTTGGGGTTCTTGAGGACTATCTGTATTGATTATTAGCTCTTGCATATCTACCGCCACCTGCTCCGGTGGCTTCTTTGTTAATCCTCCGTTGGTCACAGCGCAAAATCCTTTTCAGGCCAATTGAATTCTGATGCCACTAAACCAAGGGATTAGGGCCATGATTGCAAACCTATGGCACATCTGCAGAAGTGGCATGCAGAGCCTCTCTGTGGGCATGAGTGCCATCACCAGCTGCTCTCTGGTTTCTGGCATGTCTTCACAGGTGCTGCAGCGCCGGAATATGGCTGGAAACGGCCAATAATAGCCTTGAAAATGGCCTGAAAATGGTCTGAAAACACCCAAAAACGGCATGAAAACATCTTGAAAAACGGCGCTGAAATTGGCCCAGAAAATGGCCCCAAAATGGCCTAATAACAGGCATGCTGGAGCGCTGGAAGATGGCCAGAAAACAGCCTGGAAAATGGCCAGAAAACCACCCAAAATGGCCCAGAAAACAGCTTGAAAATGGCCCAGAAAACAGCCTGAAAGCGCCCCATAAAACAGTCTGAAAATGGCCCCCAAAATGGCCAAATAACAGGCATGCTGGAGCACTGGAAGATGGTCAGAAAACAGCCTGGAAAATGGCCAGAAAACTGCCCCAAAATGGCCCAGAAAATGGCTTGAAATGGCCTGGAAAACAGCCTGAAAACACCCAGAAAAATGGCATGAAAACACCCTGAAAAATGGCCTAAAACTGCCCCCTAAAATAGCCAAATAACAGGCATGCTGGAGTGCCGGAATATGGCCCGAAAACAGCCTGGAAAATGGCCAGAAAACTACCCACACTGGCCCAGAAAATGGCTTGAAAATGGCCTGGAAAACAGCCTGAAGACACCCAGGAAAATGTCATGAAAACACCCTGAAAAATGGCCTAAAACTGCCCCCCAAATGGTCAAATAACAGCCATGCTGGAGTGCCGGAATATGGCCCAAAAGCAGCCTGGAAAATGGCCAGAAAACTAGCAAAAATGGCCCAGAAAATGGCTTGAAAATGGCCCAGAAAACAGGCTGAAAACACCCTGAAAAACAGCATGAAAATGGCCCCCAAAATAGCCAAATAAGAGGTATGCTGGATCACTGGAAGATGGCCTGAAAACAGCCTGGAAAATGGCCAGAAAACCACCCAAAATGGCCCAGAAAAGAGCTTGAAAATGGCCCTGAAAATGCCCTGAAAAAGCCCTGAAAATGGCTAAAAAACAGGCATGCATGCTGGCCATCCGGTATTCGGGTTTCCGGTGCTCTGGCACGTGAATGCACATGCACGTGCATTCCGGTTTGGGCCCTTGGTGCCAAAAAGGTTCGCCATCCGTGGATTAGGGTTTTCACTTGGGCAAAGCCTCATTGAAATTGTCATAGTATTAAAGCATCCAAAGCCATTTGTTCCATGGAAGCCTTCCTGGTATAGCTGCCACCAGGAGTAATTCTTCCAGGGTTTTCATCCTCCACCGTTCAGAGACGGGCAACGGAGAAAGCATCGAAGAAAAATAGGAGTTGTCGCATTGAAAGCCGCGCGATGAAACATAGGCGGCGTGCAGCTGGGACAATTTTTCTTGTCACTATGAACGGGTGACAGGGGGGCAATCACATTCCGCAGACAGATGCAATTGATGTGTTTGCAGGCAAGCCAAAGATCACTTTTCCTTTTTCTTCTTCTTCGTCGTCTTCTTATTTTTTTCTTAACCGAAGACAAAGCTGTGGCAGTTTCAGAGGTGGAGAAATTGTAACGTTTTGCAAAAAAAGAAAAGAGAAAAAGCCGCTGCTTTTTGGGAAACCTGCCGAGAAGGTCTCCGTGCAATCTTCTTAGAAGCCAGAGATGTTGCAGGCCCAATAACTTAAGGAAAATAAAACTGCTGTGTGGCGATTTCTCCAACGGAACAACTGATTGCGGTGGAAAAACCCGGTGGGGGAGCTACGTACACTTTAATATTCCCTTGGAAAGATAACATGCTCAGCATCACAAGATAGACAGGCCTGCATGTGGATTAGAGAACAAACGGAAATATACAATTATCATCAACAGGACCATCACCATCATCTTTGAACGACCCCATAACCCCTTACGGGGTGGAGTCTGGGCAACTGAATGGAGCTAAGTTAAAGGTTCCCGTTGCACATATGTGCTAGTCGTTCCCGACTCTAGGGGGCATTGCTTATCTCGGTTTCAAAGCTGAAGAGCCAGCGCTGTCCAAAGACGTCTCTGTGGTCATGTGGCCGGCATGACTAAATGTCAAAGACGCATGGAATGGAGAGGAGAGGGGAGGAGAGGAGAGAAGAGGGGAGGAGAGGAGAGGAGAGGAATTGGAAGGGACCTTGGAGGTGATCTAGTCCCCTGCTTAGGCAAGTAAAGAAGAAGAGAAGCAGCAAGCAAGGCGGAAGAAGCTCCTTTCGGTGATGTTGGGTCCACCATTGGAGGCAGGTTGTCATGGAGAAAATACAGATAGTCCTCGACTTACGACCACAAAAATTGAGCCCAGAATTTCTGTTGCTAAGTGATACATTTTTAAAGCAGGTTTTGCCCCGTTTTACAACTTTCATTGCCACTTTTGTTAAGCGAATCACTGCAGTTGTTAAATTAGTAACACGGTAGTTAGATGAATTTGGCTTCCCCAAATTCGCGACCTTTTGACCTTTGTCAAAAGGTTGCGAAAGGGGATCACATGAGCCCAGGGCGCGGCGACCGTCATAAATATGAGTCAGTTGTCAAGCATCCGAATGTAAATCACATGACCATACCTGCTGCAACGGACATAAGTGTGAAAAGTGGTCATAAGTCACTTTTTTCAGTGATGTTGTAACTTCCAGTGGTCACTAAATGAACTGTCGTAAGTCGAGGTCTCCCTGTGGATCTTTCTGGTCACTGGAAGTCAAAAACAACTGGATGGCCCGTAATCACTCACTCGATCAATCAATCAATCAATCAATCACACACACAAAGAAACCTCTGTAGAAGAAACCAGGCTGAGCCCGAGGGAGGGGTCAAGCACGTCATCAGTCTGGAGCAGTTTGCTTCAATCGTTAGTAGTTCAGATTCTCGTCGAGTCTTAGCATGCAATAAACCTGTATTCATTTGACACATTGTTGACTCCCGACGTCCTGCGCATGACAATCTCACACCTATCCGTGGCCACTGCTCCTCTCGTTTTTGCACAGTTGCAAACTCCCCTCCACTTCGCACGCTCATTCTGTCCAATTGGCTCATGGCGGGATGCAAGACCTCAGCAAAAAAAGCTACACTCTTCCTCCACACGTGTTCTCACAGTGACGAAAAAAACAGCACCCGCTCCCCTTCCCCAACACACATCAAAACCCTCTTCGGGAAGATGCCGTGTCACCAGGGTGCCTTATAATCCCGCACGTGGAAAGAAAAGTTTCTGTCTGTGAGACATGATAAGACAATTGCTTAGGTGTGAAGTCCCCGCTGGGCTCTGATTCAGCTCGCCTGTCAATCTTGTGTCTTTGGTTTCAGATTGTGAGGAAGCAACGGTGAGTGTGCATGGAGGCAAGAGGGAATGACAGGCAGCCTGTAGCATCCCCCAACGTTTAAAGAAAGAAAGAAAGAAATGTCTTCACCCACTGTGGGATCATCTGGTCCCAGTTAGTTGTTGCACCTCTTGTTTATTGTGGCTCAGTGCCTAAGACGCTGAGTTTGTTGATCGAAAGGTTGGCAGTTTGGCGGTTCAAATCCCTGGTGCCGCGTAACAGAGTGAGCTCCCATGACTTGTCCCAGCTTCTGCCAACCTAGCAGTTCGAAAACATGTAGAAAATGCAAGTAGAAAAATAGGGACCCCCTTTGGTGGGGAGGGAACAGCGTTCCGTGCGCCTTTGGCGTTGAGTCATGCTGGCCACATGACCATGGAGACATCTTCGGACAGCGCTGGCTCTTCGGCTTTGAAACGGAGATGAGCACCGCCCCCTAGAGTCGGGAACGACTAGCACATATGTGCAAGGGGAACCTTTACCTTTATTCCCCCCAGAAGTCAGGGCAAACCAAAACTCTAAAGTTCCTAAATGTCTAGGACAGTGATGGCTATCCGTTTTGCCGTCGTGTGCCAAAAGTGGGAGGAGTGGGAGGGTCTCGGGTGCATGTGCCCACATCCATAATTCAATGTATCCACCTTCCCGCGCATGCACACGAGACCTCCCCAAATTCCTCCTGCTTTTGGCACGTGATAGCCCGGTAGGCCCTTTTTTCACCCTCCCCAGGCTCCAGAGGCTTTCTAGGAGCCTGGGGAGGGCAAAAACAGCCTTCCCCATCCCCCAGGAGACCTTCCGGAGGCCGGAAACAGCCAGTTTCCCGACTTCCGGTGGGACCAGAACGCCTGAAAATCAGTTAGCTGGTGCGCGCATGCGCGCTGGAGCTGAGCTAGGGCAACACTCGCGTGACCACCAATAGGTTCGACGTCACGGGTCTAGGAGATTCTCAGTCATCCAAGTCATTGTTTTCCCAAAGGTGCTTCTTGAGGGAAAGAACCTGCCGAGAAGGGCAGG
>CM075967.1:39311440-39337183 GCA_038048745.1 Coluber constrictor foxii
CCAAACCGCCGACTTTGCAACAACAAAGTCGAAATTGTTTCACACTTAATATGTGAATGCAGCAAAATCACACAAACTGATTACAAAGCTGGACACGACCGAGTTGCTAAATTAATCCACTGGTCATTATGTAAAAAATACGACTTACTTGTATCCGAAAAGTCCTGGGAACATAAAGTGGAAAAAGTTAATAGAAAAATGAGACGGTGAAGATCTTGGGGGACTTTCGAATACAGACGGATCGTCACTTGGAACACAACACGCCAGATATCACAGTTGTCGAAAACCAAAACGTACAATTTATTGACATCGCGGTACCAGGAGATGCCAGAGTCGAAGAAAAAGAACTGGAAAAAATCATGAAATATCGCAACCTGACCATCAAAACTACACAGCTGTGGATGAAACATATAACAGTGATAACCATTGTCATCGGGGCACTTGGTACCATGTCTAAGAATTTTACAAAATACATCAAGAAATTGCAGCTTCCTGCGATAACACCAGCGGTAGAGATTCTGAGGACACAGATGAACCTCCAAGTGCTTCAACAAGGAGCCTGGATAGCTCAGCAGACTAATGCATTGTAATTTAACTCCAGCTGTCTGCAATTACTGTGTTCGAATCTCACCAGGCTCAAGGTTGACTCAGCCTTCCATCCTTTCTAAGGTAGGTGAAATGAGGACCCAGTTTGTGGGGGCAATAAGCTGATTTTGTATAAAATATACAAAAGTATGAAGGCTGTTGCTTGGTGCATTGTAAGCCGCCCTGAGTCTCTGGAGAAGGGCGGCATATAAATCAAATTTAAAAAAAAAGAGCAGAAGAAGCAATGTTAACAATTCATGTATCTCAAAAGACTTGAATCCTGGGCCCTATCTAACAAAATGAAATTCAGTGTAGAGAAAAATAAGGTTTTACACTTAGGCCAAAATATACCTGTACCTAAGGTACAGATTAGGTGAAACCTTGCTCAGTAGTAGTAACTGTGAGAGGGATCTTGGAGTCCTAGTGGACAATCATTTAAATAGGAGCCAGCCGTGTGAAGCAGCTGCCAAAAAAGCCAACACAGTTCAGGGCTGCATCAACAGAGGGATAGAATCAAGATCAGGTGAAGTGTTCATACCACTTTATCATGCCTTGGGAAGGCCACACTTGGAATCCTGCATCCAGTTTTGGTCGCCACGATGTAAAAAAAGGTGTGGAGACTCTAGAAAGAGTGCAGAGAAGAGCGACAAAAAGGATTAGGGGACTGGAGGCTAAAACATATGAAGAACGATTGCAGGAACTGGGTATGTCTAGTTAAATGAAAAGAAGGACCAGGGGATTCATGATAGCAATGTCCCAATCTCTCAGGGGCTGCCCCAAAGAAGAAGGAGTCAAGCTATTCTCCAAAACACCAGAAGGCAGGACAAGAAGCAAAGGATGGAAACTAATCATAGAGAAAACCAACCTAGAGATAAGGAGAAATTTCCTGACAATGAGAAAAATAACCAGTGGAACAGCTTTTTCTCAAGAGGTTGTGGCTGCTCCATCACTGGAAGATTTTAAGATGAGATTGGACAGCTAAGATCTCCTGGTTGAACAGAGGGCTGGACTAGATGACCTCCAAAGTCCCTCCTTGTCCTTTTACTCTGTTATTGTGTTATTCTGCCCCAGCAGGATGAGATGCTGCGATCTGCCACAATACACACCAGATTATTCTAAAAGAAGTTGCTTACACAAAGAGTTTGAGACGAGATGGATTCTCCACCCAGCCTCACTCCCTTCCAACTTCTCAGTAGGATGAAGACGAAAATTCCCCCTAGACAATCCGAGCAGACAAAGTGCTTTCCATTTGGTGCTAAGTGTCAAACAACAAATAGATTGCTGTTTCTCCTCCTGAGATGGGTGTCCTTTTAACAGAAAGAGAAATGATGGAGGGGAGCTTTGTGTATTTAATTTGTTCCATCACGCAGCAGTTAGAGGAACAGGAGCCCAACGAGAATTTTAAAAATTTCCAGGGCAGCTGTTGGAAATTCTACAGCAAACACTTTGAAAAGATGTTCACATCGACACAGAAGGAGTCTAGAGTAGGGTAGGGTAGGGTAGGGTAGGGTAGGGTAGGGTAGGGTAGGGTAGGGTAGGGTAGGGTAGAGTAGAGTAGAGTAGAGTAGAATAGAATAGAATAGAATAGAATAGAATAGAATAGAATAGAATAGAATAGAATAGAATAGAATAGAATAGAATAGAATAGAATAATGAAGAATCAAATCAAAAGAATTGAATAGAATGAATAGGATAGGATAGGATAGGATAGGATAGGATAGGATAGGATAGGATAGGATAGGATAGAATAGAATAGAATAGAATAGAATAGAATAGAATAGAATAGAATAGAATAGAATAGAATAGAATAGAATAGAATAGAATAGGAGTAGGAGTAGGAGTTGGAGTTGGAGTTGGAGTTGGAGTTGGAGTTGGAGTTGGAGTTGGAGTTGGAGTTGGAGTTGGAGTTGGAGTTGGAGTTGGAGTTAGTTAGGAGTTAGGAATTGGAATTGGAATTGGAATTGGAATTGGAAATAGAATAATAGAATGGATGACTTCTTCTAATTCTAATAAGAATAGAATAGAAATAGAATAATAGAATGGATGAATAATAATAGAAGAGAAAGAGAAAAATAGAATGGAAGACTGGGAGAATAATAAGAATAAGAATAAGAATAGAAATAGAAATAGAAAAATAGAATGGAAGAATAAGAATAAGAATAGAATAGAATAGAATAGAATAGAATAGAATAGAATAGAATAGAATAGAATAGAATAGAATAGAATAGAATAGAATAGAATAGAATAGAATAGAATAGAATAGAATAGAATAACAGAGTTGGAAGGGACCTCAGAGGTCATCTAGTCCAACCCCCTGCTTAGGCAGGAAACCCTTCACCACTTCAGACAAATGGTTGTCCAATCTCTTCTTACAAACTTCCAGTGTTGAAGCATTCACAACTTGTGGAGGCAAGCTGTTCCGCTGATTAATTGTTCCAACATGTCATTCTAACACGTTAAGTTGTACAATAACATTAAATAGGAAGGACCCTATTTGCCAGCAACTTATATATATTCTTTTTTCACTCCTTTGTGTGTGTGTGTGTGTTTTCTTGCAATCCTTGGACGACTCCTGCAGCCAATGGATGCGCTGCTGAAATTTATTTTTTAGAGGAATTTCGGTCCGTTGGCTTTTTAGGTTGGAGGTTTGATACCCCCATATCGGTATCCTGCTTTTCTCTGCAGCTTAGCCAATGGCGCCTTCTGTTTAACTTCTTAATTAATTGTTACGGCTTAAATAAACCCCCTGGCATAGGCTTGGATGCCTCGGTTACCCGCCGAGCTTGGCAGGACGGCTGGCATTGGCTTGGCCTGGCCCTCCCCGCTCGGCTAAGCTCTCTACAACCCGCTGAGGATTTCCTCCCTAATTTTGAACCCGATTCAAGCCTGAAGAGAATCCGCAGCATTTGAATGCATCGGTAGCTTAGTGGCCTTATGAGGAGAAAGGCATTGTTTGCTTAGAGCAGTGATGGCTAATCTTTTTGCCGTCGCGTGCCAAAAGTGGGGGGAGCGCAGGGGGGTCATGTGTGCATGTGCCCACACTCATAATTCAGTACACCCCCTGCACAAGTGCACGCGACCCCCCCCGCACTCCCCTCAGTTTTGGCACGGTGGGCCCAGTAGGCCCATTTTTTTTGCCCTCCCCAGGCTCCAGAGGCTTTCTAGGAGCCTGGGGAGGGTGAAAACAGCTTTCCCCCTCCCCCTGGAGGCCCTCCGGAGGCCAAAAATGGCCCGTTTCCCAACTTCTGGTAGGCCCGAAGGTCCGAAAATCAGGTGGCCGGCACACGCATGCACGCTGGAGCTGAGCTAGGGCAACACTCGTGTGCCCACCAATATGGCTCCACGTGCCACATCTGGCACTCATGCCATAGGTTCGCCATCACGGGCCTAGAGGGAACGTTCTAAGACAGGGGTCTCCAACCTTAGCAACTTCAAGCCTGGTGGACTTTAACTCATGGGGCTCCCCTTGGGGTGCACCCGGAGGCTCCAACTGGTCGAGAATGCGGCCGCGCGGGTGATTATGGGAGCGACAGGGCGCTCCCATGTGACACCTCTCCTGCGCGAGCTGCACTGGCTTCCGGTGGTCTTCCGGGTGCGCTTCAAGGTGTTAGTTTTGACCTTTAAAGCACTCCATGGCATGGGACCGGGGTATTTGCGGGACCGCCTGCTGCTACCGATAACCTCCCACCGGCCAGTACGCTCACACAGAGAGGGCCTTCTCAGGGTGCCATCAGCCAAGCAATGTCGGCTGGCGGCCCCCAGGGGGAGAGCCTTCTCTGTGGGGGCACCCACCCTATGGAACGAGCTGCCTCCTGAAATTCGTTTGATCCCGGACCTCCGCGCTTTCCGAAAGGCCCTTAAGACTTATTTATTCCAACAAGCCGGCCTTGCTTGATCAATTTTAATGGGGTTTTAAAAATTTTTGGTACTATTAATTTCTGGGGTTTTGAATTGGGTATTTTAACGGGGTTTGAGACTTTTATTTTGGAACGCCAACGATTTAATCTAATTTTAAATCCTTTTAATATTTGTATTATATGTGTTTTAATTTGGTTGTTCACCGCCCTGAGTCCCCCTCCCAGGGAGAAGGACGGTATATAAATTGAAATAAATAAATAAATAAATAAACTCCCAGAATTCCTCAGCCAGCAAAGCAAAGCTGGCTGAGGAATTCTGGGAGTTGAAGTCCGCCAGGCTTAATATTGCCAAGGTTGGAGACCCCTGTTCTAAAATGGATGGCCTCTGTCCACAACCGTGGACTTCATGGGTGCCAATTCGCTGGCAGAAAACCTCCCTTGGGCCCCCTCCAAACTCCACGTCCTCCTGGATTTGTTTATTTATAGTTTTAATTAAAAATAAAATAAAATAAACAGGCAGCTTAGCAAGGTGTAACGGAAAAGGTGAAGCTCGCCAGGCTACAAATAGAGCCTGGAGGCAAACTCAAAAGAAAATATATGAAAATAACAGGTGGCTGCACTCCAGTGTTTTATTTGGAAGCGTGCCTCGGCAGCTCATGTCACAGGAGGGGGGAGTGGGGAGGGAAAGAGAGGGAAAGAGAGAGACAGAGACAGAAAAAGGCAGCTTTTTGATAGATGGGTCTTTTTAATCTCTCATGCCCAGTGCAGCGATAGCACCAGGCTTATATGCCGCTCCACAGGGCTTTACAGCACTCTCTGAGGGGTGTGCAAAGTTGCCATACTGCCCTCAACAATCTGGGTCCTCAATTTACCAACCTCGGAAGGATGGAAGGCTGAGTCAACCTCGAGCCGGTCAGGATCGAACTCCAGACCGTGGGCAGAGTTAGCCTGCAATACTGCATTCTAACCACTGTGCCACCATGGCACTGCCCTGCCTCATAATGTTTTACAGCCCTTCTCTAAGCGGTCTACGGTGTCAGCCTATTGCCCTTAACAATCTGGGTCCTGATTTTCCCAACCTCGGAAGGACCTAGAACCTAGAGCCGATCAGGATCGAACTTCCTGGCTGTGGGCAGAGTTCGCCTGCAATATTGTTTTCTAACCACTGAGTCACCAGGGCTCCTTTGCACCAGCAGCCGTTCTCTGGGAGCGTTCAGAACTTAGAAAATTCCAAATATTGTCCAATCTTGCCAAAACCTTACTGCCTGTTAAGTTATGATCTTTCTTCTTCATCAATGATACTTGGTCCTCACTTAAAGATTTTGGGATGCACTAGGTCCACAGGAAGATCAGCATCAACTAAGGGAAGTTAGAAGCCCCAGACACTTGATTATGATACAGTCTTAAAGGTAAAGGTTCCCCCTCACACATATGTGCTAGTTGTTCCCGACTCTAGGGCCCGGTGCTCATCTCCCTTTCAAAGCCAAAGAACCAGCGCTGTCCAAAGACATCTCTGTGGTCATATGGCCGGCATGACTCAACGCCAAAGGCCCACGAAATGCTGTTCCCTTCCCACCAAAGGTGGTCCCTATTTTTCCACTTGCATTTTTTACCTGCTTCCGAACTGCTAGGTTGGCAGAACCTGGGACAAGGAATGGGAGCTCACCCCGTAAAGCGGGACTAGGGATTCGAACCGCCAAACTGCCAACCTTTCGATCGACAAGCTCAGCGTCCCAACCACTGTGACCCTTATTATAACAGTCTTACCCATGCTTAAATGGGAGTAGTTCTTGTAAAAGCAGTTGGCCTTCTCAAAGAATCTTCCAAGGGCTCCCTGGATCTTCATAGGAGTAAAGACTTAGTTCCTGCTGCCATCTCTGGTTTTCCAAGGGGCTGTTTCACCCGATCTCTTCGTAAAGCTTCCATATCCATCCCATATCCTAATAAAGAAAAAAAAAAGACAGCGATAAAAATAATATCAATCTTGACTCAGGTTGACTCAGCCTTCCATCCTTCCGAGGTAGGTAAAATGAGGGCCCGGATTGTGGGAGCAATAAGCTGACTTTGTATATAAAAAAACACTGCTTAGGGGGGGCCGAAAGCCCTACTAAGCAGGTATATAGAAAAGTATGAAGGCTATTTCTTAATGCATTGTAAGCCAGCCTGAGTCTCTGGAGAAGGGCGATATATAAATCAAACCAATAAATAAATACAATAAAATCTCTGACCATACAGCATTGTATCCAGTGGTGCTATTCAGCTGGTTCTATTTGGTTCGGGAAAACTGGTAGTGTCGGCTTTGAGGGGCTCTGCCCACCCGCCCGGATGTCATCACGTCCCCGTTTTTGATGCTCTGGGCATGTGCAGAGGTGGCGCAGGTGCTCACATTTGCAAACCGGTAGCAAAGGTAAGTGAATACCACTCCTTTTTTTTTCCAAAAAAGTTTTTATTTTTATTTTTCATAAACACATTTACATGTACAGTCATTTATCCATTATTTTTCATTCATCTTATCTTTTAACTTTCATTTTTCATTTTTACTTTTTTCGGGGCTGCTCTTTTCCCCTTTACCTTTACTCCAACCTTCCTTCTTCTCCTCCCCTTCTCTTCCTTCCTGTTTCTCCTTCGTTCTTCCTCTCCTTCTCTTTCCTAATTCCCCTTCTCTTCCCCCACTCCTCTCTTCTTCCCCCCTTTTAACCTTCTCTTCTACTCCTCTTTCCCCTCCCTTTTCTTCCTCTCCTTTTCCTTTCTTCTTTCTCCTCTCCTCTCCTCTCTTCTCCCTTCCTCCTACTCCTCTCTTCCTCCTACTCCTCTCTCTACTCCTTCCCCTCTCTCTTGTTGTTTCCCTTTTCAGTTCAATATAAAGTGGTATAAGTGAATATTACTCCTGCTTGTCATCTGAGTAGAGGTGCCAACTCTCCTCTGCCCATCCCCCACGAAACACACACCAATCTCACAGGAGATAAAGAAAAACCAAGCTTCATTTTAAAAAAAGAATATCAACGATCGGTAGCTAACTTGAAAATCCCAGAACTGTTAATGCGAAAAGTTGTAGGAGCTAAAGTGTTGGTCTGTCCAATTAAAATCTGTGGCATTTTGCTAATTGGGTGTTTAGTAAGAAATCCAAGAGACCATCAGTTGCCACTAATCGGTTACAACTCCCCCAGGCTCTTCATCTTACGGAGGAAATACTCTGTTCTCAACAGATTTGAAAGAAAGGAAAATACAATTTCCTCCTGAACAATCTGATATTTGCATAAAGGGGAAATGCATTTTTCCCTTTGGTTTTGAAAGAATGAATCTTTTTTCCCCCATTTCCAGGACTGGAAATGCTTTACAGTAGTGGCTAAAATTGTGGAAACCTTTTGGGAAAAGTGTATTTTCTAAAACTAGCTAATAACACTCCTTTTTTTTTTTTAGCAGTACCATAAAATTATACATCTTTGGAAAGATAATTTAATCAAGAATTTAATGCAATAACTTTTATGAAGGAATTGCTATTAGAATAGCAGTTACAGTAGAAAGAAGAAAAGTGGAACGCGTAGAAAAAACGAGATATACAAAAATGATCCCCATGTCAGTTAATACTTATATTAGCATGAATGACGGCCTTACAACGTCTTCCCATGGAGTGAACCAAGTCTTTGAGTTCTGCAGCTGTTATCATGTGAAACCAAGATTGAATGATGGCTTCTATTAACTGGGTTTTATTGCTGGGTCGCTTCTGACTAACCAGTTTCTTTCGTCGGCTCCATAGATTTTCAATTGGGTGAAGATCTGGGCTATTCCCAGGCCATTCCAGCAGTGGAATAGGATTATCTTGAAACTCAAAAAAAAAAAAAAAAAAGTGGTGTTATTAGCCATAAACCTCCAAAATGCACGTTTCTACCATTTTGGCCACTACTGTATGTGACAGAAGCCATTCCTCTTCAGTGATAGCCCTGGTTGAATTAAGTATGTGCTCCCAGCCTGGGAAACCGGCTTGTGAGACCATAAAACTAGGCTGTTAAGTTCCCGGCAGCCAATTTTGCATAACCCAGCTATTCATCTCTGAATCACCGATCGCCCTCACCAAGTATATTTATACGGGTGGGGGAAAAAAATCATACATTATTCATTTGCTTTCCATGGGAATTTAATCCTTGCTCAGCAGTGGTGCCCTGTCTGTACTCTTTTTTTTTTTTTTTTTGCTCAGCAAGCTTCCAAGTAAAAGCCTCTCAAGTGTTAAAATATATATTTCACCTCTGCTGCACGCTACAAATTGAATCGGAAGTGACTCCACATTCTGGAGAATTCTTCCATTTCCTGGATGTGTATTTTTTTCCTCTGGGTCCACAGGAACAGCAGGATATTGAGCCGCCCTGAGTCCTTGTCGGAGAGAGGGCAGCATACAAGCTTAATAAATAAATAAATAAATAAATATCTTTATCTTTATCCTTATCTTTATTTGATTTATATACCGCCCTACTCCCGAAGGACTCAGGGCGGTGTACAGCCACACGTTAAAACACATAAATACAAAATTTAAAAGCGAAATAAAACCGAATTAAACAATTTGGCCCAAGACAGATTTAAAACACCCCAATGGATTAAGAACAACTTTAAAATATACATTTTAAAAAGGGGAAAAGAAAGTTAGGCCAGGCCAGCCTGATGGAATAAAAAGATCTTGAGAGCGTGGCGGAAGGTGCGTAGATCCGGGATCCTCCATATCTCCAGGGGGAGCTCATTCCAGATGGTAGGTGCCCCCACAGAGAAGGCTCTCCCCCTGGGGGCCACCAGTCGACATTGTTTGGCCGACGGCACCCGGAGGAGCCCCTCTCTATGAGAGAATACCGGCCGGTGAGAGGCTATTGGTGGTAGTAGGCAGTCCCATAGGTAACCAGGTCCTAAGCCATGGAGCGCTCTAAAGGTAGTAACCAAAACCTTGAAGTACACCTGGAAGACCACCAGGAGCCAGTGCAGCTCGCGCAGGAGAGGTGTTACATGGGAACGCCATGTCACTCTCATTACCACTTGCGCGGCCGCACTCTGCGCCAGCTGGAGCCTCCGGGTGCTCCTCAAGGGGAGCCCCATGTAGAGAGCATTGCAATAGTCCAGGCGGGAAGTGACAAGGGCATGAGTAAATAAATAAATAAATATTGCCAAGTTGAAATAGTTCATCCCTCCATCTTCTCCCCAATTTTAAAGCTGGAGCTTTTTGTTCAGTTCCCTGTCGGCTGAGATAACTGTCAACTCTTCAGTAGTATCGGGGTAGTCTTTGTTTAGCAACACTTAATTGGAACTGCCGTGTTTTCCCAAAAGTAAGATTCTTATATTAATTTTGGCTCCAAAAGGTGCATTAGGGCTTACTTTCAGGTTAGATCTTATTTATTTATTTATTTATTTATTTATTTATTTATTTATTTATTTATTTATTTATTTATTTATTTATTAGTTCAATTTATATGCCACCCTCCTCCGAAGACTCAGAGCGGCTTACAATGCACTTATAGCAATAGTCTTCATTCTTTTGTATATAACTGCTTATTAGGGCTTTTGCCCCCCCACCCCACATAAGCGGTATTTCTACAAAGTCAGTTTATTGCCCCCACAATCCGGGTCTTCAATTTACCTACCTCGGAAGGATGGAAGGCTGAGTCAACCTTGAGCCTGGTCAGATCTGAACTCGCACTAATTTTGGGGGAAATACGGTACTAAAATGCCTCCATCTGGCTGATGATCTTAACGGGGATTATTTTGGGGGTAGGGCTTATACCGCGAGTATCCTGAAAAATCATGTGAGGGCTTATTTTCCAGTATATCTTGTTTTGGGGAGCTCCACTGCAACTCCACTGCTAAGCCAAATGGTTGCTAAGTGGAACATCACAGGACTGCAACTATGCTCCCCAGCTGAAAAGAGACTGTTCAGTTTTACACTTTTGGCTTTTGTTTGCCGCTTGACCCCTCCCTTGCCCTTTCAAATGCGCAAGAGCCTGCCTGCCATCTTGCGTACACATCACAAGCGATGTCATTGTGCCTTAACCCAGGGCTGGCACATTACACAAGCAGTTTACAGTTCGGTACTCTCTTGCAATCCTTTCTTCTCCAATCTCTCCCCTTTGCAAGGAATGGAGGAAGGGGGAGAGGAGAGCGAGCAGGTGATTTTTCTAAGCCACGAGTGTCAAACTTGTGGTGTCACAAGACGTATCGCGATTCCCCTCCCCCCTTCGTGGAGCTGGGGTGGTCATGATGCATCTGGCCCGTGGGCTGCCACTTTGACACCTCTGCTGTAAGCAGTCTCTCTTTTTCCTGCGTCTTCCCTGTTGCCGGCACGATCACACAGCTTTTGTTGTGTAGAAGAGCAAACAGCTTAATCTCTTGCAATCCCTTTCTCCCCAACCAATCTGGGTAAAGCAAAGGTGGGGGAAAATGGCCCCTTTATAACTTGTGGACTTCAACTCCCAGAATTCCTGAGCCAGCATGGCTGGCTTAGGAATTTTGGGAGTTGAAGTCCACAAATCCTAAAAAGGGCCATCATTCCCGAAACCCTGGGAAAGAGGGTGCGAAAGACAACCAGCCAGGCACGGGATACCATATACTGAGTACAATGGCAATCATACGACTGAGGGATGACATGATGGTCCTAAACGAGCCTAAAGTTATTTTTCCAGCACCATCATAATTTCAAACAGTCGCTGGATGAAAGGCCAGTGAACCAGCAACCATCTGTAAGCGCAGTTCATTTCCCCTCAAATAATTATTCGAACTAAGCCATCATTTCATAATTCCAGTATTTTCACACTTATTTTCAGAAAATAAGTGCAGAGGGCTAATAGACCGCAGTTAATTTATGGGCCTGGGTAGAAACCAAGCACTTAGTTCCACTAATCTCCCACAACGATCTCGGCCCTTCAGTTAATTTTTACAAGCTTTTATCAAAGAATCCAAATCAATCCATTTCGTAATCCCTTCTAATCGGTTTCCTTTTAACTTCTGAGACGACTTCTTTTTTTCTTGGACAGGCTTTTGACTCAGAATCCTGTTAAAACAGAAAAGTTCAGGCTTTTTTGGGTGGGGGGACAAATCATTTGGCAAAACATATATAAAAGAGAGGAGGCTTTGATCATCTCATTGTCAACATTTTTGCTTTCCTGAACCCCCCGTGGACATCCCCATTGGGTGCCCAGCTTCCAAATGCAAGATGCACATGTATGTGTGCGCACACAAACAACAAAGCTTCTAGGAGTTTGGTGTTCCGTGATGGGATATAGAATAGAATAACAGAGTTGGAAGGGACCTTGGAGGTCTTCTAGTCCAACCTCTGCTGTTCTGCCCCAGCTCCAGATTCCCGAAGATATTGACATACACCAACGGTCCTTATCAAATTTATTAAGTAGCAAAGTCCATCAAAAGTTGGCAACCAGCCCAAAAAGCAAGATATGATAAGACTTTTCCAAAAATGCTCTGATGATAATTACAAGTTGTTTCTAGGAAGAAACTTACTAACAGCGTGTGACTTAAATAGGCTAAGGGAGTGGCCAGTTATCCTCAAGCCTTACTCTCGAGGAGACCTCCTCCTCCTGAGTAGCCACTCCTGCCTTTTGGCAGCCCTGCGTGCTCGAGCATTGAGGAGAGGCTCCTCCACTTCGCTCTCTTCACATGAAGGAGCCTCTGGAGGTTCTGAAGGCCCTGGCTGAGTCTCTGCCTCTGGCACCACATCCTCTTCAGCCTCCTCGCTGTCCGATGCGAGCGCCGGCTGTGCCGGCTGTTGGCACAACCCCACACCAGCCTCCTCCTCATCGGGATCAGCCACAATCTGTGCAGGCTGCTGGTGGGCCACAACACCTCCTTAGGCAGGAAACCCTACCCCACTTCAGATAAATGGTTATCCAACATCTTCTTAAACACCTCCAGTGTTGGAGCATTCACAACTTCTGGAGGCAAGTCGTTCCACTGATTAATTGTTCTCACTGTCAGGAAATTTCTCCTTAGTTCTAAGTTGCTTCTCTCTTTGATGAGTTTCCACCCACTGCTTCTCGTCCTCCTCTCAGGTGCTCTGAAGAATAGCTTGACTCCCTCTTCTTTGTGGCAGCCCCTGAGATACTGGAAGACTGCTATCATGCCTCCCCTAGTCCTTCTTTTCATTCAACTAGACATACTCAGTTCCTGCAACTGTTCTTCATATGTTTTAGCCTCCAGTTCCCTAATCATCTTTGTTTGAATATGTTTGGAGAAAACTCCACAGCAATTTTTCATGTGGCTGTTGATAAAAATAGGATCGTCAACACGATCGCCAACATCTGATGATGGATATGGCACAAGAAGAAGAAGAAGATGGGATATGTAGTCCTTGCTTAGTCACCATGTGCAGTTACGGTGGTGACGGAAAAGTAACTTCATGAGTAATCCTTACATCTATGACCTTCGCAGGTCCATAAACCCAAGGAAGAATGGTTCTTTACTTTAAGTGAATGAACGTTTCACTTAACAATTTGTGGTTACTTAAATGAGTAATATAATACTATATTGCACCATTGGTAAAAGTATGACGTTGAAGGAGAAGGAGGGGAGGGGGAAGTTGACATTTTCTCTGATAGAAAAATGTCAGCTATCTTGTCCAGGGACAGCTGCTCCTATTGTAACGTAATTCTTCATTTTTCCCCTTGACTTTAAAAACAAAAACGGTACCCTTGTGCAGAATTTCCTCTCCGTGGCAGATTTTCTTCAGCAAAACTATTATTTAGAAAGTTTCTATCTAAGCAGTAAAAAAAAAAAAAAAGGAAGTAGCAATTGAATCCCATGTAAAATTCTGTGCACGAAGCATTTGCTATTAAAGAACTCTGGACAAAATGTATAAACTCTCTCTCTCTCTCTCTCTCTCTCTCTCTCTCTCTCTCTCTCTCTCTCTCTCTCTCTCTCTTTATTTAAAGAATATAATATTGGACATTTGTCTCCCCAGGGCAATTTTTTCCCATTTTATTAAATAGATGCAGTTTTATTAGACTATATCTGGGTTTGCGTTGCGTACCAAGCTAAGCTAAACGGGATTGGATAGCTTATAGTTCAGTATTGCAGGTGTAAACCAGGTTTGTCGTGAGCCAGGTTTTCAACTTGGAATTTGGATATGTTTTATCCCAATCCCCCCTCCCCAATGCTAGTTAGTCCTCGACGTACGACTACAGTTGAGCCCAAAATTTCTGTTGTTGAGAGCAACATTTGTTAAGTGAGTTTTGCCCATTTCTACGACTTACCTTGCCCCAGTTGCTAAGTGAATCACCGCAGTTGTTCAGTTAGTAACCTGGCCGTTAAGCAAATCCCCATTTTATGACTTTTCTTGCCACTTTTGCTAAGTGAATCGGTTAAATTAGTAACATGTCGGTATGCAAATCCGGCTTCCCCGTTGAGTTGGCTCGTCAGAAGGTCGCCAAAG
Source organism: Coluber constrictor foxii (assembly GCA_038048745.1). Lineage (NCBI taxonomy): Eukaryota > Metazoa > Chordata > Lepidosauria > Squamata > Colubridae > Coluber > Coluber constrictor. The sequence goes on from CM075967.1 coordinate 39,325,295, forward strand.
AGGATGATATGACCCCTGGACACCGTAACCTTCATAAATATGAATCCGTTGCCAAGCATCTGAATTTTGATCCCACGACCACGGCGATGTTGCAGTGGTCTTAAGCGTGAAAAACGGCCGTAAGTCACCTTTTTTTCCCAGCAATGATGATGTCACTTCGAACGGACAGTAAATGAGCTGTTGTAAGTCAAGGACAACCTGTATTCAGTAGTGAAAAATATTTCAACAATAGCATTTCAGCAGAAGGGGACTTGAAGCTCAAACATTGCTTTTAAAACCACGGCACCCTTGTATTCTTACCGAGTCTGTTTATCTCCGTGTTTCTTTTCAAAGGAGGCCACCTTTCTCCTTCCATTATTTAGCATTATTAATCACACAATACGCTTTTCAAAAGGTATACAATGGGACTATATGCTCGACATGCGATAGAACGCATCTTTTTAGAACAATTTTCGGGGGGGGGGGAAGAGTGGTGTATACGGAAGCGTTGTTGTTTCACCAAAACCCACCACCAACTGGCATGGACAGAAGGTAGCAGAATGTTACACGCGGGCATGCAAACTTAAATATAGAAAGCAGCACACCCTGAGAATTGGGAAGCGAGCTTGGGGGGAAAAAAATCGAACTGCACCAGTAGCCGCCATCTGGAACTGATTTCTCAGGAAGCCTTCCGTCGAGCATCTCCCCCGCTCGCAAATTCACAACCGACTTTCTCTTTTCCTTAACAGCTGCCAGAGCTGTGCAGGTCCCTCGGCCACGTCTCGCAGCATCATCACAACATGGTCGCCATCGTGCGTTGCTTCCCGGATACCACGACTAGAGGACGGTGAGTCCTTTCCGCGTGGCGACAAGCTTTCCGACTGATTGGGGTTGGGGCGGAAGGAGGGACGGGACGGGACGGGATGCACCCACCAATGCAAAGCACAGCAAAGTGGGGCAGAAAAATCTTAGCGGTCCAGCTTCCTGGTTTCACCTGTGCCAAGTGTGATTGGTCAGGAAAGAAGTCTGGGGCAAGGTGTGAAATCCAGTAGGTTCTGGCGAACTGGTAGCGGAAATTTTGAGTAGTTCAGAGAACCAGCAAATATCACCTCTGGCTGGCCCCAGAGTGGGAAGGGAATGGGGATTTTGCAGTATCCTTCCACCTGGAGTGGGGAGGGAATGGGGATTTTGCAGTATCCTCCTGAAGTGGGGTGGGAATGGAGATTTTGCAGTATCCTTCTCCTGCCACACCCAGCAAGCCATACCACGCCCACCAAGCCACGCCCACAGAACCAGTAGTAAAAACATTTGAATTTCACGACTGGTCTGGTGGGATAATACAGAGCTCGGTAAAAATATTGGCCTGGTTTGCGTTGACGGAAAGGCCAATTCCACGTTGGGAAGCTTAGCCGTGGGTCAGAAAACAAAGACACCAACTTTGATGGGCTTGGTTTTTTTCGGCGCGTTGCCAAAAGCGAGCCAGGAGATTTCCAGAAAACGGTAAACAGAAATAGCGACGAACTGAAGCTCTTCAACTGTAGGAGGTTACAGCAATTTGGGCTTTTTTTTAGAGGAAAAAAACTGGAAGGAGAGGCTACGGATTTAAGCCGTAAGGAATCGCATAGATAAATGGAAATTTATTCACTTTTTAAAAAGATAGTCCTTGGCTTATGGCCACAATGGAGCCCAAAACTTCTAACTTGCTAAGCGGGACATTTATTAAGGGAGTTTTGCCCCCCCCCTTTGTGATCTTTCTTGCTGTGGACATTAAATGAGTAACACGGTTGTTAAGTGGATCTGGCTTCCCCATTGACTTTGCTCGTCAGAAGGTAGCAAAATGACCCGTGGACACAATAACAGTCTTAAATATGAGTCAGTTGCGATCAACATAAATACGAAGCATCTGAATTTTGAACAAGGGAGATGCTGTAACAGTCATAAGTCCCTTTTCTCGTCGCCGTGGTAACTTGAAATGGTCAGGGGTGGGCAATGGTGGCTCTTTTACAACCTGTGGACTTCAACTCCCAGAATTCCTGAGTCTCAGGAATTCTGGGAGTTGAAGTCCACAGGTTGTAAAAGTTGAATTCTGGGAGTTGAAGTCCACAGGTTGTAAAAGTTGAATTGCCCACTCCTGGCCTAGGCGGTTTGCGACCCTCAAAAGGAAGAAACGAAAAGAACGTAAGCAAAACAGATGTGAAATAGAAGAATGAAATAAACAATGAAGAATAAAACACGCCATAATACATCGATGGGATCACAAAAAGAAGGATGCGTGGAGAGCAGCGAGCAAAGGGGACGAGGGAAGGTGGAATCTGCCATCAATCCAGCATTTATTTATTTATTTTTCCACTTAGCACAGCCAAAATGCTCAGTACATTTCATAGTAACCCTTCTTTCATAAAAGCACAGGGTTAGCCTGCGGAACCTCCTGCCACAAGGTTCATTGAAAGGCATTCTTTTGGATGATTGCTGTTGTTAGTTGCGAAGTCGTGTCCGACCCATTGGAACCCCGTGGACAATGTTCCCCCAGGCCTTCCTGTCCTCTACCATCCCCTAGAGTCCATTTAAGCTCACGCCGACTGCTTCAGTGACTCCATCCAGCCACCTCGTTCTCTGCCATCCCTTCTTCTTTTACTCTCCATCATTCCCAGCATTAGGCTCTTCCTTCCAGGGAGTCCTTCCTTCTCATTAGGTGGCCAAAGGATTTGAGTTTCCTCTTCTAAAGAGCAGCCAGGGTTGATCTCCTCTAGGACTGACCGGTTGGATGGCCTTGCAGTCCAAGGAACTCGCAGGAGTCTTCTCCAGCACCAGAGTTCAAAGGCCTCCATTCTGCCTCCATTCTTTGGCGCTCAGCCTTCCTTATGGTCCAACTTTCACAGCCACCCATTGCAACTGGGAAAACTATAGCCTTGACTACACACACTTTTGTTGGCAGTGTGATGTCTCTGCTTTTTAATATGCTGTCTAGATTTGCCATGGCTTTCCTCCCCAGGAGCAAGCGTCATTTCATTTCTTGGCTGCAGTCCCCACCTGCGGTGATCTTGGAGCCCAGGAAAATAAAATCTGTCACTCCCTCCATTTCTTTCCCATCTATTTGCCAGGATGGATGATTGTGTGCAGTAGTAAATTTCTTAATGCCCTTTGCTAGGGAACATGTGCAAAAGACAAGTTCTTGTGCCCCTTTTTTCACCTGTTCTGGGATGGGGGGGGCACCTGGCTGAAGGAGTCCCTTCTCAACTTCGGAAGTTGAGAAAAAAAAATGTGAAAAGCACATTTACCGTTAGGAACCTAGAGCAAATCTAAGCTCAAAGGCACCGCTTTGTTTTCTGCTCCTTATCACCTGTGTTGAGTAGTTGGTTGATTTCTTGCCATGATTGAGTTTAATGGGCTTCTTGTCTCTTAAGAAGCAAGTTCTCCAGCCGAGGAGGAGATTAGGCGGCTACGAAAACAGATTTTAAAAGCCCAGAGGTTAGGCTGAAAGTAGCAGAGGAAAATTGGAAGATGGAGGAGTTGTAGAAGAAGGAATCTGAACACTAGAATTGCAGCGTAAGAAAAAGCAAGAGATAACCAATGGCTAAAGAGCCTCTTGATGCGGGTGAAGAAGGAGACTGCAAAAGTTGGCTTGAAACTCAACATTAAGAAAAGTAAGTTCATGGCATCTGGCGCTCTCAATTCCTGGCAAATAGATGGGGAAGAAACGGAGGGAGTGACCAATTTCATTTTCCTGGGCTCCAAGATCACTGCAGATGGGGACTGCAGCCAAGAAATGAAAAGACGCTTGCTCCTGGGGAGGAAAGCCATGGCAAAGCTAGACAGCATACTAAAAAGCAGAGACATCACCCTGCCAACAAAAGTGTGTGTAGTCAAGGCGATAGTTTTCCCAGTTGCAATGGATGGCTGTGAAAGCTGGACCATAAGGAAGGCTGAGAAGGCCAAAGAATTGAGGCCTTTGAACTTGGTGCTGGAGGAGACTCCTGCGAGTCCCTTGGACTGCAAGGTGATCCAACCAATCAGCCCTAGAGGAGATCAACCCTGACTGCTCTTTAGAAGGCCAGATCCTGAAGAGGAAACTCAAATACTTTGGCCACCTAGTGGGAAGGAAGGACTCCCTGGAGAAGAGCCTAATGCTGGGAATGATTGAGAGCAAAAGAAGAAGGGGACGGCAGAGAAGGAGGTGGCTGGATGGAGTCACTGAAGCAGTCGGCGTGAGCTTAAATGGACTCCAGAGGATGGTAGAGGACAGGAAGGCCTGGAGGAATGTGGTCCATGAGGTTGCGATGGGTCGGACACGACTTTGCAACTAACAACAACAATCATCCAAAAGAATGCCTTTTGCTGAACCTTGTGGCAGGAGGTTACAATTAAACAACCGAGTAGCTTGCCTCCTGGAGTCGTGGCTGCTCCGTTGCTGGAGGTTTTCTCAAGCATCAACTGGATAAGCATTGGATCAGAATGGTGTTAGGTCTCCTGCCTTGAGAAAGGGGGTTGGATTAGAAGACCTTCCAGCCCTTGTGATTCTATGTTCTATGTTCTAAAAAGCATTCATCACAAAGCCGAAGGTTGTACACTTTATTCCTGCTCTCCCTTGAAGACTTTTGTGAAGATGGGTTCATGGCCATTGTCCTGGTCAATTCCTAGGAGTTGGTAGCAAGACCTGCATTTCATTGGTACTTCGCCCAGCCTTTAGATTGTTAATTGATTTCTTCCTTCCTTCCTTCCTTCCTTCCTTCCTTCCTTCCTTCCTTCCTTCCTTCCTTCCTTCCTTCCCTTTCCTTCCTCCCTCCCTCCCTCCCTTCCTTCCTTCCTTCCTTCCTTCCTTCCTTCCTTCCTTCCTTCCTTCCTTCCTTCCTTCCCACTCTGCCCTCCTTTTCCCCCTTCCCTCCCTTCCTGCCCCCCTTTTCCCCTTCCTTGCTTCCCTCCCTTCCTGCCCCTCCTTTTTCCCTTCCCTTCCCTTCCTCATGCCCCCTTTCTCCCCTTCTTTCTTTCTTTCTTCTTTCTTTCTTTCTTTCTTTCTTTCTTTCTTTCTTTCTTTCTTTCTTTCTTTCTTTCTTTCTTTCTTTCTTTCTTTCTTTCTTTGTTGGTTCAATTTATATGCTGCCCTTTCTCCGGAGACTCAGGGCGGCTTACAATGCATTAAGCAATAGCCTTCATACTTTTATATATACCTGCTTAGTAGGGCTTCGGGCCCCCCCAAACGGTGTTCTTTTTTATATATACAAAGTCAGCTTATTGCCCCCACAATCCGGGGTCCTCATTTTACCTACCTGGGAAGGGATGGAAGGCTGAGTCAACCTTGAGCCTGGTGAGATTCGAACTCACAGTAATTGCAGGCAGCTGCTGCTACTTAATAGCACTTTAGTCTGCTGCGCTACCAAGGTTCATTCCCTTCCTTCCTTCCCTCCCACCCTCCTTCCGGACATCTTAGGATATTTAAATACCACTGATAATTTCTGGAGTATTTCAAACTGCCACTTCTTTTCGATTTCTTAAGAGTCTATAAGCATTTTTGTAGCAAGGCCATAATAATCTTATTGGGGTCTGGTCCGGTCTGGTCTATATTGGCCAAAAGAAAACCCCCAAACCCCACAAGATTGTGATCACAACGGTGTGATCAAGCTCTCCCCATTTTTTCTGTGCACTGACACACACAGAAATGCCTTCTACACAATCCTGTTTTGCAACATAAGTTGAACCTTTACAGTCTAACTTAGCTTCTGAACTTAGCGGGTGGCTGAGAAGTCACATAGGACATCTGTAGCCGGTCAGAGAAATTGCAGGACCTTGTAAGAAAGACTCCAACTGTCAAGAATTTCCTGGATTTTTAAAAAAAACATTCTGTTGTTGGGTGGAGCCCATTTTCTTCCTGGGAAGACGTGTTGGAAATCTCCCACGGGTTTCCTTTGCCCAGTGCTTTCTTTGAAGGAGGAAGGTCTGTTCCTGGAGCAAGCCTTCAAGTCCTGATGAAAGGAAGTAGGAAAAATTGCTCTCAAAGATGGGCTGGACCATCTCCCATCTTCTGTCCCATTAGAGCAGGGGTCTCCAAACTTGGCAACTTGTTGGACTTCAACTCCCTGGATTCCCCAGCCAGCATGACTGTCTGAGAAATCCTGTTGAGTTGAAGTCCACAGATCTTAAAAGTTGCCACATCCGGAGACACCTGATATGGAGGCTGCTTCTGTCTCATTCTGGCTCCCTCCCTTCCTCCAAAACAGATAAGAATGTTTTCAAGAGTGTTGGGTTCAAAGCGTGGAGAGAACTTGATTGACTGGAGTTGACTTAAGAGGGATCTTGCTTCATGATTTGCAGTCATGGTGAAGAAGAGTTTAAAAGAATTCCTAGAAATTTTGAACAGTCTCTACCCAAATATTCAACTTACGATGCAAGAAGAGAGGATGGCAAACTTGCATTTTTGGATGTCCTGAGCATTCAGAAAGAAACTCAGTGATCAGGGTATGGGGTATTCCGAAAGCCAACGCTCACAGATCATTGTCTACTTAAAACGTTTAACCATCATTCCTGCCAGAAAGAGAATCATCACAAAACTCTTAGCAAATGTGCCAGATATATTTACGAGCCTGAAGATTATCAGATAAGTTTGAAACATGTTGTTAACGTTTCCTCCTATAAGGAGATCTGTTGGAGAGATCAGGCAATCGAAAAATATAAATAATAATCAATATACATCTGGAGTCAAAGCACCTCTCCAGGGAGAAAAATGTTCTCCCCGATATTGAGAAGAGGTTCTGTGGTTAGAGATGGCTTTTAACAAATAAACAAATAAAAACCAAGTAATTATTCAGACACCCAAGGATGACAGAAATCCATTTTTCATCATCCGGAATTTACCGCGAGTATTAGGTAGGTTTGCTGCCTTGAGTTATTTATGAAAAAAATAATGAAGGGCTGATTTTTAATTAATTAATTAATTAATTAATTAATTAATTAATTAATTAATTTCTTCATCCAATGCAGGAGATCTCTCTCTCTCTCTCTCTCCCTTCCTCCCTCCTCTCTCCCTCCCTCCCTCTATCATCCATCTATCTACCTACCTACCCCTCTATCTATCTATCTATCTATCTATCTATCATCTATCTATCTATCTATCTATCTATCTATTCTATCTATCTATCTATCTATCTATCTATCTATCATCTATCTATCTATCTATCTATCTATCATCTATCTATCTATCTATCTATCTATCTATCATCTATCTATCTATCTCTATCTCTATCTCTCCTGCATTGGATGAAGAAACAATCAGGAACTAGTGTCTTATGGTAGATGCCCATGACGTGGGTCCAGTCAGATATTAGTTTCATTGGAAAGTTTATTTAAATCCAGATTGCTCAGTTATAAATGCAGCCGCTTATTTAGTGTTCACTGCCAAGACTTGGGCTACGGTGATTACTTTACCTCTAAAAATGCCAGCCATGGCTGCTGGCAAAACATCAGGACACCAAATAATTAAACCACGGGCATTTAGCCCAGAAGCTCATCACACTGGCCATAAAAACACTCACTAGTATATCTTCCTTGTGGCTTTCCTGAATTATATCTTCCTCCAGGCTGGGACTTCCCTAGCAGCATTTGTTAGTTCTTACCTCAAAAGAGTTGCTTGTATGCAGAAGTTAATTCATCTTAGTTAGAACCTAGCTGATTAAGAACAAACAAGAGTTGATTTATTTGTATCCCCCCCCCCTTTATTATATTTACAAATAACTCAGCAGCCAACATATTCAACACACACCTTCCTCCTCCACAACAACAATCCTGTGAGGTGGGTTGAGCTGAGAGAAAGAGGCCGACTGACCCAGCCAGCTTACTTGGCTAAGGCAGGATTTGAACTCACAGTCTTCTGTTTTCTAGCCTGGTGCCTTAACCACTAGTCTAATTTCTTCTAATTTATCAAAACTTTAGACTCTGCCAGGTCCTATTAAAAAAGGGTTGCTTTCAAATTGCATTCCCCCATAAAATTATCTGAGTATAACATTAAGGATTGAACCAGAGCATTGCACAACGGATTTCTTTGTCTTCCTGATATTAATTGAGGAGGGGGATTCCAGACTCACCAGAGTAATTGGACCTAAACTTCCATTTATATTCTCAGAGGAGTCCCTGGGAAGCTGAAATGATAAAAGCAGAGTTGTAGAGGTCTGCTTTTTTTTTTGTAGATGTGTTGTGAATGTCATATGGACCCGTAAAAAGACTTTATGTTATAGTAGCATGTCACTTCCTCCCATCAATCTGATGAAAATGGTTCACAATGCTTTATAGCCCTCTCTAAGCGGTTTTATAGAGTCAGCCTCTTGCCCCCAGCAATCTGGGTCTTCATTTTACTCACCTCAGAAGGATGGAAGGCTGAGTTAACTTTGAGCCGGTGAGAATTGAAACTGCTAACTGTCGGCAGAATTAGTCTACAATGCCGCATTCTAACCACTGTGCTACCAGGGCACCTATGCAGTTGGCTCAGGTGAATCCTGGGAGTTAAAAATCTACCCATCTTAAAGTTGTCAAGATTGAGAAACACACATAAAGGAGAAGGGTGGTATATAAATCTAATAAATCAAAATCAAATCAAATATCCCGATTCCAATGTAGTTTGCTAGGATATGTTTCTAGTCGGCAAATCTGCCCATTTATTAAAGAAAGCAGGCAAACCATACAGTATAAATCTGAAAAATCAGCTCTCCTTTAAGTGACAATATATTTTTTTTGAGTGAAAAGGATAGTGCTTCCCAAATAAACCTCCAAAATAATGTTAATAATGTATGGTCTTAGGATCTCTTAGGATCCTAAGCTGGTCTTAGGATCTGTTGCCGCGCATAGGTGGGGGGTGGGGCGCATGCTCATGTGTGGGGACACACGCATATACACGGGGATGGGGTGCCTGCACGGGGGCACTTTGCATTGCATTTTGAGGGTTTGGGCACGTGCGCGAGCATTAGCTCGCAAGTGTGCATTCTTTGGGCACTCCGCACCAAAAAGGTTATCCATCACTGGTATATAATATAAAGGATTCAGGGTAAAACATTTCTGTATTAGAGTATTAATCTGATCTTTACATGCCCTATATCCCATCTATCCAAACTGTTGCTATTTCTAATGGCAATTTATATTAAATTCAATTTAATCATGTCCCCCAGTACTCCCAGCCCAAGATAAATGGCTTCCTGGTAGAGTTGAAACTGCCCAGGGAAAACTGACTTTGACAAATTAGTGCCCTTCACTCCAGACCTCAGTTCAGATTCAGACCAATTAATATATACGGAAGTCGAGTCCAAACCCATCCATTAATTTTATTAATTTCAATAAGGAAAGTTCCGACTCATCAACAAGCAGCAACCTATTCAGATTCCTTTCATGTAGAGAACCATCTTTGTCAGCCTTTGAGAATTTGAAGACGTCTGGACTTCAACTCCCAGAAGTCTCAATTCCCAACAGGGGAATTCTGGGAGTTGAAATCAGTGTACCAAAAGCTCCCAAAGGTAATTTAGATAAATGATTTCAATGTCCAGATGTTCTTCTAGTCCAGGGCTCTCCAACCTTGGCAACTGGACTTCAACTCCCAGCGAACTTGGCTGAGGAATTCTGGGAGTTGAAGTCCACAAGTCTTAAAGTTGCCAAGGTTGGAGATCCTGGCAAACCTAGACCAGTGATGGTGAACTTTTTGGCATCTGAGTGCCCAAACCAGAACGCTCGTGCAGGTGCATGCACCGGAGCACCGGAAACCCAAAGACCAGCTGGCTGGTGTGTGCATGCTGTTTTTTGCTCATTTTCAGGCTACTTTCTGGGCCGTTTTCAGGCCGTTTTCCGGTATAGTCCGACGCCCACAAAGACCAGCTGGCCGGTGCACCAGAAACCAAAACAGCAGCTGACAGACGGTGCGTGTGTCCACAGAGAGGGTTCTGTATGCCACCTCTGGCACGCGTGGCCATAGGTTTGCCATCACAGTTCTAGACACTTCCTTACTTGTTTTTGTTTTTTTTTAAATTGATTTATATGCCGCCCTTCTCCGGAGACTCAGGGCGGCTTACAATGACTAAGCAATAGCCTTCATACTTTTGTATATTGTATACAAAGTCAGCTATTGCCCCCACAAACTGGGTCCACCACCACCACCACCACCACCACCTCCTCCTCCTCCTCCTCCTCCTCCTCCTCCTCCTCCTCCTCCTCCTCCTCCTCTCCTCCTCCTCTTCTTCTTCTTCTTCTTCTTCTTCTTCTTCTTCTTCTTCTTCTTCTTCCTCTTCCTTCTTCCTTCTTCCTTTTCCTTCTTCTTCTTCTTCCTCTTCCTCTTCCCTTCCTTCTTCTTCTTCTTCTTCTTCTTTCAATTTATATGCTGCCCTTCTCCGGAGACTCAGGGCGCTTACAATGCGCTAAGCAATAGCCTTCATACTTTTGTATATTTTTATACAAAGTCAGCTTACTGCCCCCACAAACTGGGTCCCTCATTTCACCTAACTTAGAAAGGATGGAAGGCCGAGTCAACTTGAGCCTGAGGAGATTCGAACTGGTGTAATTGCAGGCAGCTGGATGTTAATTACAGTGCTTAGTCTGCAGAGCTATCTATTGACGCATGCCCTTTGAATGTGTCTAAATACAGTAATGTTTTCTAAAAAGAATTAATAAATCATATTGTGGTTGGCCGATGAGGCCTGACTTTTGGTGCACAGTGTGGCGTGCACGTGTGCACATGATGTGAGTTCTCAGAGACCTGTAGATGCAAACAATAAGAGCAGAACAACGATAGGCAATTATTCGCATCCAAACAGCCTGTTTCCCTACTTCTGGGGGCCCAGAAGGCCCAAAAATCAGCTGGCGCTGAGCTTGCGTGCCCACTGATATGGCTACTGTGTGCCATATCACCATCCCAGTTATAGAATAAAAACCCCTATTCTTTCTCACTTGTGTTTTCCAAGAAGAGTAAAGAAACCGGAATGCATTTTAAAGGTATTCTGGGAAACGTCGAAAGATCAAAATAAATAAATAAATAAATATCACTAGGCATTCGCACGACTCCTTGTGAAATAATTATAGCTGGGTTCACTTAAGGCATTATTTAAAACTTCAAGGTTTCCTGATAATCTCAAATTGTCAGCTTCTTCTCTATCATAAAATAAATCCTCACTTGAGCCGAATGTACTTTCCGGAGGTGGTTTATGAAAATGCCAGATAATGCTTTAACGAAGTAGCTATTTGATTAGCGTATTACAATCTTTATCTACTCAAGCAATATAAGCTTCGTTAGCAGAAATGGATCGGTGTTGCATTCCAACGCATTTCGAAAAGGTTTAAAAATTTAGAAAGATCTGCATATCTTTCCATTTGTTCTCCTCAAAAAAACCCTGGCGTTGTCTCATTTCCTTACCTTATCAATTATATATTTGATTTCTTCTGCCTGGTTAGGTTTAGAAAAGTGGCTCATTTTGTTGATTATCCAGACACGGAAAAGAGCTGAGAAGGCAGTGAATCTTCTCTGAAGTTACGTCTTCAGATGTAATATATAACTGCCCTAAATCGCTAGGATGACATTTCAAGCTAGTTACTACTTTGGTTGACATGCCAAACTTTTTCTGGGTTTTTTTTTTTCCCCCTCCCGAAATCTGCCAAAGTGCTAGAGACATGTTAACATAAAGGGCTACCTTAGCAGAAAAAAGCAATTCAATCAATTCAAACATAGCTCTTTGCAATTTCTGGTCCAGGTCTGGTGAGGGATAAATCACAGATTGAGACAAGAAAAATTAACCTTCTTCCTGATTATATGTATCTTTATAGAATGTCCTTTTATATTTTTTATATGTGGAGCCTTATTTTTCCCTCATACATGCATGCATCTGTACTCAGTGACCCAAGAATATAATGTATTTAATTTAATTTAATTTAATATTTAAATTATTTTATTTCACT